>CM040183.1:10300592-10610592 GCA_022606455.1 Callitettix versicolor
CAACAAAGTTTACCTCCAAAAGTAGAGGCTTTTCTTCGTTAAAATAGAATGTCAACAAAGTTTACCTCCAAAAGTAGAGGCTTTTATTCGTTAAAATAGAATGTCAACAAAGTTTACCTACAAAAGTAGAGGCTTTTCTTCTTTAAAATAGAATGTCAACAAAGTTTACCTCCAAAAGTAGAGGCTTTTATTCGTTAAAATAGAATGTCAACAAAGTTTACCTACAAAAGTAGAGGCTTTTCTTCTTTAAAATAGAATGTCAACAAAGTTTACCTCCAAAAGTAGAGGCTTTTATTCGTTAAAATAGAATGTCAACAAAGTTTACCTACAAAAGTAGAGGCTTTTCTTCTTTAAAATAGAATGTCAACAAAGTTTACTTCCAAAAGTAGAGGCTTTTATTCGTTAAAATAGAATGTCAACAAAGTTTACCTACAAAAGTAGAGGCTTTTCTTCTTTAAAATAGAATGTCAACAAAGTTTACCTCCAAAAGTAGAGGCTTTTATTCGTTAAAATAGAATGTCAACAAAGTTTACCTACAAAAGTAGAGGCTTTTCTTCTTTAAAATAGAATGTCAACAAAGTTTACCTCCAAAAGTAGAGGCTTTTATTCGTTAAAATAGAATGTCAACAAAGTTTACCTCCAAAAGTAGAGGCTTTTATGCGTTAAAATAGAATGTCAACAAAGTTTACCTCCAAAAGTAGAGGCTTTTATGCGTTAAAATAGAATGTCAACAAAGTTTACCTCCAAAAGTAGAGGCTTTTATGCGTTAAAATAGAATGTCAACAAAGTTTACCTCCAAAAGTAGAGGCTTTTCTTCGTTAAAATAGAATGTCAACAAAGTTTTTTACCTCCAAAAGTAGAGGCTTTTCTTCTTTAAAATAGAATGTCAACAAAGCTTTATTATTATTATTATAAATTTATAGATTTAACAACAATTATAATAACGTTTGAAACATCATAAACCAAGACAGTAAGCTAAAATATTAATTCTCGTATATAAAAATTAATTGAATTTTTAGGATATTAAATTAATACGAATAAATTAATAATTCATATTTACACTAAAAACATTTATATTTAAATTAGGCCTAATTTCAGGCTTATCATTTAGTCTGCCATTTTAAAATTAAAGCAAACGTGTTGAACTCTGGGAGTTACAAACAGAAGCGAAGCTTTTGTTGTTATCTTTGCTGAATATATAATTAGTTTGAAGATATGTTTACAAATATCTTGTTCTGTTAAAATAAATAAATACGTGAACCTAGCTTAGATATTATTTACTGTAGTTATAGTAAAAGATGTTGTTTTACATTAATTCGTAACTCTCAGCTGATTTCATTGAACACCTGATAAGTTTTAGGTTATGTTGTTAAAAACTAGCAATATTAACAACAATTATTATAAACGTTTATATTAATTTCGAATGCATTATAAACGGTTACAACGTGCACGTGTTCAACTAAAGAAAATACCGAAACTAAAGCAACACTACGTTTTCATATAATACGCGTGTACTGTTATCGAATAGGAGGAAGAAAAAGAGATACGAAATTTGTTTGCTCGTTCGTTCCGTATTTCCGTTACATCCATCCGTTCGGCAGTATTTTCTATTCACTCCTCTCGCCACAGCTTCGTTTCAATAAGTAGGCCTATACTGTAACTGCTAAAATTGTCTCATGTTTTGGCCGAGCTGCTGAGACACTTTTAAATGATTTTGCGACTCAACATATCTTTAGTAACAGAGGTCTGTGATTAGCACATAACCGATCGGTACATACCTTCCTGCAGACCCTAATGTAAAAGTACTGTTCAATTAAATCAAACCAGGCACTTCACACGCGACCATAATGGCGGCCATTATACTAGGGTGCTAACGGCTCCGGTTGATGGTTATGATCTGCCGTTTGTATTTGATTATCCAATCAAGTGGATACGACCCGTGCCGTGCCTATTCCCAATAACGACGACAGTCGACGTGTGACGTGTGACCGCCATAATCGTGTGTCATCGCCGAGTGATTGCAGCGGCAATTTGGCTTCGTCCGTGCCGGGAAATGTCAATTTGCAGTCGGAAATACGTACATTAATTGCTCAAAGCCCGAGCACGGGTCAAGGGCGTGCGAGCAGTCCGGAGACACTGGATGCTGGCGGGAGACAGCGAACATGCCTCGGTAAGTTTGCCTCTTCGAACTGGCGTTTCTGTTAAGGTTATTACACACCTGGTAACATGTTGACGGTGACACGTTGATTGATCCTACTCGTCAACACTGGGCGTTGTGACATCCAGCAAGATTCATTGTCATTGTCAAGGACTGCGAGTGATACCTTGGTTGGCAAGACTCAAATAATGTTGTGAAAATATACAAACGTATTTTCATGAATTTTTTCAACTTTATCATAGTCCATTTTCCCCGTTTCTTGTCGAGAACTCCCAAAGCGGATATTTGTAAAATACCAGCCAAGCAGAAGCTGTTTAAAACTATTCTTCAATTCAACTATTTGAAAAACATTGACTGATAAATCTGTTTTTGTTAATGCTGAGGGTTAGGGTTATATTCTGCATTACAATATTTAAAACCGCCCTTTGTACTCTCACACACTGTCATTCTGAGAACGGAAAACACGCAGTACAACTTTCGAAATAAACTTTTTCATACGCATGAGTTCAGTGAGATCCACAACACTTTTTGCAACAGTAAACAATAAAATCGTCCATCTGCTTTCCAATTTTAAAAATAAAAAGAACGCCTACATAATGAACTCTGGAATTCACTGCTTGATCAAACTGCTAAGATAAGTACCAAGGACGAAAGAATAAGATTCCAAGATAAAACCAAAATAAGACCTAAACCTGTCATTTCGGAAGAGGAGAGGAAGAGAAGATCGGAAAGAATGAAGAGCTACTGGGAACAAAGAAAAGTACAGCGCGCAAGAAATGATTGATTCAGCGTACCCCAAAGAGGGTGAAACGAAAAGAAGAAGAACTCTGGAATGCAAACTTTTTTCAGCATTCCGCGACTAAAGCGAGTTATAAAAAAAAATGCAACGCATTCAAAACCTTTCAAAATTAACCACATGGTCCGACCTTTTGTAATTTATTAAATGTCTACACTCTTAAATTTTAATTTAATTTTTTTCCCTCACTATACGAACTATGCCAATGGACCCTTACTACCTATTATAGTAAAAACGTCATCTTTAGCTTTTCGTTCATATTTCCGCTTTCAAATCTCCTGATTTCGAAAAGTGGTTTTTACGTTTGAGGTAACCACTTTAAACCACGTAGGCCCGTATAAGTCTATGCTTATACTTGAAAACTAAGCAAATCAACTGTTTTCGGAGCAATTTGGCACGCACGAGTATTTCACCAAATCTTGGAACCGATTTTTACTCAATTTCAGTTTAAAAACACTTTATTGATAAAGAAAAACCTAAAAACAATAATAAAATATAGGATTCTTTTTATATTCTTCTTCTTTTCTGCTAGCATTATTGTCACTATGTTCAGTATAATAACCTGCCTTCCCTAGCTTCGTCAATTCTTTCGTTGACGCGTTTCAGAGAACCTCCATCTTCAAAAATTATTTCTATACTGGCCACCAATATTATGGCTCGTCCTATGTATAACTTTCTAGCTCCACCTCGTACCCCTCCTCTATTTACGTGCCTGTGTTCAACACGTGTACATTAAAAGAATTGACGAAGCTAGGGAAGGCAGATTATTATACTTAACATAGTGAAATACAGGATTTTTTGAAATTCGACCAACCGTTTTATCAATTTTCTTTAAATCCTGCAGTACCGAAAGAAAATGTTTAAGGTCGCTATATTCCAAAAAGTCAACATAGAATTTAACCACATTCTGGTCATATATAACGATATACAATAAAATAAGTCTATGTTAGGAATTTTAAATTTACTATTAGCGGAAAAATAAATCCTTAACCTTGTCGGGATTGTTCAATTACTGAAGAATGAAATAATATTTATTCCAAGAACAAAAACGGATTTACTATTATAAATGCGCGTTACATCTTAAACTTTAACAAATTAATTAACACACGGTCGCTTAAGTAATTACATTAAACTGCGTACCTCTACAACACGGTCTACCATTTCATACGAAGCGTGGACAATGGGTCTGACAAGAAATCAAAATGATAGACAATTCAAAAGCGACAGATAAACAATAAAACAGCCCGTGAATGCTGTACGCGAAGGGATGGAGGGCTAAAACAATAGATCCGGGTAATAAATCCGGTAGGGTGAGAGAATGGGACCACCTGTGGCTAATCAATGGAATAGGGGATGTTGACAGTTGACATATTCCGTAAGCTTTCAATTACACTTCTTTCGATTAAGGGTATGTCTTGAAACCAGTGGGGAGGGGAGTTACACGCCGCTGGATATTAAAATGTTTTCGTATGCAAGACGTGATAGCAAATATAATCGCTCTGGCGTCATTAAAGCTACATCACCAAAAAGTCACAGTAACAGTAATTTTTGAAGTGACTACTTCTTATCGCGGTATATGAATGTATGTTTTGCAAAATTCAGTTTGCCGTCACGGAACGCTCTCACATATCCACACACGCACTCTACTGAACATTATTATTCCAAACATTATTATTACAACACATTTTTTTTAGTGGTTAATAAAATGTAATTTTATTAACGTTTAAATGAATTTCCCAACGGCGGAGAGAGCGGAAGAGCTACCTCCAGGATTTACAATCTTGGTTGTATCACTGTGATCTTTGGGTCACTCAAAATATAACTTTCATTATTCATGGAAGTACAGCGCGCAAGAAATGATTGATTCAGCGTACCCCAAAGAGGGTGAAACGAAAAGAAGAAGAAGAAAATGTAATTTGAAGTGAAAACTTTTATAGTCGCGGTTGACAAAACGTGGGTAGGCCTAATCATTTGCTTCGCGTCACGCTTGAATCCGTAACTCATACCTCACAACATATATTGTTCTTGTATATAACTAGACTGGAACTGACTACTTCTAAACAGCTGATATCGCACAATAGCTTCAATGACATTTCAACTGAGGTTATGTTTACTGTTCTTGTTAATATTAAAAATGTGTATTTTCTAAATTTCTTTTTAGTTAAATTATTTAATGTATATGACCAATACCAATTTTCGAATGCCAGAATCACAAATATTGTATTTATTATTATATTTAGACAGTATAACTGTCAAAAGTAGGGTTATAAACTGATTCATTATTAAAGTCCCTTATACAGCCTAAGATACTCAAATTCGTAGTCTGTGACAGTTTCAGTTAATTTTTAAGTTGTGTACCTACACACACGCGAAATTTAATACGAAAATAATGTTGAAGAGTTGCCCTTTTTCTGCATGCATCTGCATAGTGAAAAAGTATAGTCAGGCATGCCAAAAGTAGTCATTTCTGTCCGCCAGTCCCGCACTGCCTGTTTTTTTGTCTTAAAACACATTTTAAAAATCCGATTAACGTCATAGTCAGCGATGAAAACTGCATAAATTAGCATTTTGAATTTACATACATTTTTCTAATGCTGAATTTAGAATTGCCGCCATTTTGAAACGGTTTTACGGACTTGATTCGGTAACTAAACAGCGTGCTACAAAATGTTTCTTCTGCGAACTAGGTTATATTAGTTCTTTCAGAGGTTTTAACTATAAATGTAACAGGTCACAGTTTATTAATATTTTGCAAAAAGCGTGCTGCAGCAGAGCTTGTGACTTCTTGCGTCATTACGCCAGTGCAAGGAAGTAAAGAAATCGATGACTGGACTCGGTTTAACTTAAAAACTGCTCGCAGATAAAATCACGAGAAGCTCGCGCTCACTGCGATAATCGTAAAGTAAAAATTGCATTAACGTCGGTCGAGAACCCGTCTTCCGACATCTTAATTTCTTTGGCCAGTCCACGTCTTCCATCTGCCTTCGTCGTAACCCAACACTCGATAAGAACTAAGAAAATAAAAATAATTCTTTTTCAAGCGCTCAGCGGTCAGTGCCGCGAAACTCGGTCGGTGTTGATGCGATAACGTACAGTTCGCTAAAATTCGGACCTGTACGCAGGTCTGAATCCAGTTACAACAGTGGGGGTAAATTAAGAGAAATGTACTACTCTATTACAAATACAATTATTATACGAGGGCTATTCAGAAAGTAGATTACGTTTTTGGATAAAAAAAAAACTAAGTACAGGAAAAAAATTTTATTATATACATTTGAAAGAGGAACTAAAATACTATTTTTCGACATAATCGCCAAACAAATTTAGACATTTGTCATATCGGTGAACTAGCTTTGAAATTCCCGTGTCGTAGAATTCCGCCGCCTGTGACGCCAGCCAGTCAGTCACGCCCGCGCGGAGATCTGCGTCGTCATCGAAGCGCTGTGTTGCAAGCCAAGTCTTCATCTTCGGGAATAAGTGGAAATCACTAGGTGCCAGGTCCGGACTGTAGGGTGGATGAGGGAAAATCTTCCACTTGAAGGCCGTCAAGACGTCTTTTGTTCGATTTGCCGTGTGAGGGCGGGCATTGTCGTGCAAAAACAACACTTTTGCACTCAGTTTTCCTCTCCGCTTGTTCTGGATAGCTCGTCTTAAAAAAGGTATTGCCAAACAAAACGAAACATTCCGGCGGAATTCTACGACACGGGAATTTCAAAGCTAGTTCACCGATATGACAAATGTCTAAATTTGTTTGGCGATTATGTCGAAAAATAGTATTTTAGTTCCTCTTTCAAATGTATATAATAAAATTTTTTTCCTGTACTTAGTTTTTTTTTTATCCAAAAACGTAATCTACTTTCTGAATAGCCCTCGTATTTATCTTATGTGATCTTTTGAGACCAAACAAGAGATCACGTGGTTGTACGTGCGCGCGCATTCCGTTTGAGTACTAAACTAATTGACTGTTTTTAATGAAATTTCTTTACTCATATATAACTGTTTTTATTTCAAAAGAAAAGTTTTTCAAGCCAGTTTTAATGAAAAAACTGTTGAAAATAGATTTTTTTTTTTTAAATCGGTTCTAACTATTTCGATCAAATTTCTTTTGAATATAGTCCATAAGTATCCAAGGCATAGTCCCCGAAAAATCGGGTCAGGAGTTTTTGAAAAAAAAACTGACATTCGGTCAATTCTCTCAAAACAGGTCCATCACATTTTTTTTGAAATTTCGGCCAAGTGTGGAACAAGACTGCGTAGCATATTTGAAATAAAGGACATTTTCTGCTTAGCTAAAATGTTTTTGTTTACATTATTTAAACAATTATAAACCCTGACCGCTGTGATATTTATTCGACTGTCGTTTTTTTATCAGTTAAGTTTTTTTAACGTTTTCTCGGAGAAGTTATAATTTAAGTATAATTTTGTGTAAAGTTGTTGCGCCATTTACTTGATTTATTAAACTACTTCGCTTCACGTTTTGAAATATAACCTTGAAACGTAAGTATTAAGAACAATATTCCACAAAACAAATGTACAAGAATCTGAACATTCAAGTTCCATTTGCGTTTACATTTCCGGACCTGTACGCGAGTCTGAATCCAGTTACTATAGTGGGCTTTTCTGTAAGTTACATTGATCCCATTAGCCTTCAATACTTTAAACTACAAAAACCTTTTGTCGCCATTTTATCTCTACTTTCTTTTCAACTATTGGCATTTTCTTATTCAAAACGAATTCATTTTGAAAAATAACTACTGAAAAACCATCACTATAAGATCCAGATCCGTGACCATGAAATGAGCACCGATCCTGACCTCTATAACGTTTTAAAGGTTCCTTAAAACTGTTTTATAATTTTTACATACAGGTACTTGCCAGCGCAATCAAGGTTACATTCAATTAGAACTTGGCTTGTAGAAGTTCGTTACTCAGCAAAATCCGTTCAACCGTTTCAAAATGGCAGTCAATCAGTTGTAAGTATTTTCTTAAACCGGATGGCGGAGCGAAATGAAGATGAACGGCAACCGGAAGCGGAGTTGTCAGTTTAAAGAACGTATTTATCTTTTAAATCTAAATATTTAGACCTACTGTAACGGATTCTAGGAACTACTGTATAACCAAGGCAACGGTAAACAAAGCAAAGGAGAAATAATAATTCAGGAGGCGTGGCCACCTTCAAAACCGAACTAGACAGAGTTGAAGCTACTCGGAGCGGAATGAAGATGAACGGCAACTAAAAGCGGAGTTCAGTCAGTTTAAAGAACGCGTTTTTTATTTTTACCGGATTCTAGGAACTATTGTATTTAAAAAACTGTAATATAGGTAATGTGAAATAATTTGGAGTCGTAACTAGCTTCAAAACTGAACCTAGATAGAGTCGAAGCGGAGCCCAGCGACGCCGCTTCACTCCGCTCAGCATTGTTATGCTTTCAATGGCCGCACTTACATTAAAAAGAATAGGTTAGGTTTTGAATGCGTAGTACGCTCCGTTCCGCAACTGAATTTGAAAATACTATTTCACCAACGCACTAGCGTTAAAATCTGCATAAATTAGCGTCAATTTTGAAATTCCAACAAAAATACTTGAACTACTTTAAGGCTGTTAATTTTTGTGATTTTTAAATTTAATTAGAAATATCTATTAATATGAAATGTGTTTGCTTTTTTAAATTTGTAATTTTATATTGAAATTTACGCACAGTATGAACAATACCTGACAATAATGTGTAACTGTTTTCTGTGCACGATAAGATGTATTTAAAGTTATAGAGAATATTAAAAACATATAAACCAACACATAATGCAAAAAATAACTAAAAGTATTTAAAAAATAAATATTGCTTTACTTACTACGAAATATCCGAAACACGAAACTCAATCTTGCTTACCTGCAAATAAGACAGAACATTAGTGAAAAACGTATTTTATAATATCCTAATAAGAACAGTAAGCTACACATTTTTCAAATAGAACTGTACAAACAATGCAAATTACCGTAACTTATTTTTCGACCTATACTATTGGAGGTAACTGTACAATAACACTGTGAACACAAAAGATATATCAATTAAAACGTGAATGTAACGCAAAGTAAGGGGTCAAACAAAACGAAAAATAGAAATACGAATTTAAGAACACACCAGGTCTTATATATATGAATACAATTTTATATAGGCCTACTGTTATATTTAACAGAAACGGAGGCATCAATTAAATAATGCAATGAAAGTATATACATACAATTTATATTTTTGTTTATAGAGGGACGAAGATGCGAAAACACGGAAATATTACAAATGAAAACGTATAGCGAAAATTTCAAACATGATTACATAAATAATCACGCTACTTTTAAATTAAAAAAATATAACAGGATGTATGTCTATGTAAAAACGTACAAGGTTTTCTAATCTACTATTTACACGTCACTGTTAGCATTGGATTCAAACTTACTAGAGTACAGCCATTATAAAAAGTGTGCTCGATATCAGCGGCTAAAGTCCAAGTAATTGCACTACCTGCCGCTACGAACACTGCAAGCTGCATTTTTTTTTTTTTTTTTTTTTTTTGACGTCCGACTATTGTGCACACTTGGGCTAATGCAGATGATGGGATGATTTATAGCGTATGAAAATGCCAAGCCCTGGCCGGGAATCGAACCCGGGTCCTCGGGGTGAAAGCCCCGTTTGAGAAAATAGACAGTACTATTATCTATTTAACTGTAGTTGTACACTGCGCCGCAAGATACCATCAGCATCGAGTGCTCGCATACTCGTAAGGGTTATCATTCTAGTACGTTTATATTCAGTGCTGTTAATCAATGAAACACACGAATAAAAACACTTTTACCGGAATACAATAAAATAAAAACAAATCGAGTTCAGCAGCTCACTGTTACAGGATAGGCCTACAGTGCAAATCTAATTAGCGAACAGTTAAATATTAAACTGCACTGCACAAACTTTCCGCTCCGACAGCACACAACGAGGTACTCTGGTTATAACGTATTTGTATCTGACGGTTGAATGACTTCGCTTCCATAACGAAAACCACTTTTCATCTGAAGAAGCCAATTTATGACTCGCAAAATGCGGAAACTTGCGAAAATACGAACTTATTCGCTCAGCCGACGTAGCGCCGTCTACTGGAGCAGTTTTTAACTACGTCATTCAAGACAACGTAATACCTGAGCTTTCACAATAACATGTTTAATTCAATTTCAATAAACTGAGAAAAACAATTTTAAAAAGCCTCTCATAGCTCTCTTAACACAAACTAAAGACACGTTTCCCTATATCCCTATATAGGGGTAGGTTCCAGAGCTACGCGTTAAAAAATAACCTAAAACGTTCACTTTCTCAAAATTTGTTTACCAAATTTCTTTCTGAAATCCGGAAGTGTACCAAATTTAAAATAAAGACTTTAAAAACACAAACAGAACGGTCAGGGTTTACTTTTGATACACAACTATATATTTCGTACTGGAAGCAAATTTTGAAAAAAATAACCTGTTCAAGTGTTCCTGTCGTTAGCTTTTCAACCAGATTTTTTGAAGATCAGCAACATTGTTTGGATAATTAATGGCCGCATGAGGTAAACCGTAAGGTCTAGGTTTCCATTTTAAATGATAATTATCAATTAATTCATTCTCAGGATAAATTCACTAACGGAGAGCACAATCATAGACTTTTTTTTTAAACATCTACGAGTATATTTAAGGAAGTCATTGAGAAACTGACTACAGCCAAAACTATAGTGGTTAAACACTTAATATTTTTACGATACCTTCGTATTGCTATTCATATGCTTGTTCTAAGAAGATATTTTCCAATATTCCACCCCTAAATATGTAAAACAGGAGTTATAAAAATTTCAGTATACAATTTCGTTCTACATTCCAAATTCGATTTAAAATTTTTTTAAAAATGTATCAAATTTTGTGTAATTTTTATAACTGAGGCTTAGTATTTTTGTGTAAAAAAATAGAAAGAAAAATTATTTTTTGTTTTTCCCAGTGTAATGAAAATTTTGAAAGATGAATTCCTCTATCGGCCATTTTATATTTTAATACATGTTTTTTTTATTTATTTATTTTTTTTTATGTTTAACGTCCAACTATTGTGCACACTTGGGCTAATGCAGACGATGGGATGATTTATAGCGTATGAAAATGCCAAGCCCTGGCCGGGAATCGAACCCGGGTCCTCGGGGTGAAAGCACAGTACGCTATCAACTAGGCCACCGATGTGGCCCATGTGTGTTATTATATAACACAGATCTGGTTAAAATATAGATGTTTATCTATCTACCTAAAAGCATTGAATATAAACGGATTAGAAGTACAGTCGCCATTATAAAAAGCGTGCTCGATATCAGAGTCTGGAGTACAAGTAATCGGAGTATCTGCCGCTACGAACTGCAATGACAAAGAGCGGAGACGTTTGAGATAATAATAGTGTTCTATTTAACTGTAGTTGAACACTCTGCCGCAAGATGCCACTAGCAGCGAGCGATCAAAAAGCTCTCATAAAGGTTATCATTCTAGTACTTTTATATTTCATACTAAAAAAATCGTAAAATATAAAAGGTTAAATATCTCAAAATCGGTTTATTCGATACTACGAAAGTAAAATTTAGTTTTACGAGGGTTGATCAAATATAAACGAGACTGATTTTTTTAAAAATTTATTGCTTACTTACAAATTATTCTTGATATAACTTATTTTTCTACATAGTCTCCCGCACGAGTAACACATTTTTCCCACCGGATTGGAAGTTTTTAATTCCATCTTCGTAAAAGTTCTCGGGCGTTCATTGAGCCATTGGAGCACGAAGGTCTCCACCGCAGAATCTTCTTCGAAACGCTGGCCTCCAAGCGTCTCTTTGAGTGGCCCAAACAGGTGATAGTCGCAGGGTGATAAGTCTGGACTGTATGGGGGATGTTCAATTGGTTCCCAGCCAATTTGATCGAGTTTAAGCCTCGTAGCGTTCGCCGAATGTGGTCGGGCATTATCGTGAAGAAGAATGACGTTTCTCGCCGGTTTAGATTTCCTTTTCCTACGAAAAGACTGTTTTGCGGCCTCTAAAACATCGCAATAATATTGTGCATTTATTGTGCGTCGTTGATGGAGGAAATCGACGTGAAAGGCGCCTTGATTGTCGAAAAATACAGTGGCCATTACCTTCCCGGCCGACGATCGTGATTTGGCCTTCAGGTTTTCTACTGCTACCCGTCCTTCGGCGAATTCCTTGTGCCAAGCAAAAACGCGAGCTCTTGACAGGGTCCTGTCCCCGTATTGAGCCGTCAATCTACGAAAGATTTCAGTCGGATTGACCCCCTCCTTGGCCAAAAACTTAATAATAATTCTCTGCTCCACGGAAACGTGCACTTCACTCTCACTCATTGTATAGTTTTATACCGAAGGGTCCGAACGGAAATGTTGCCCGTCTACGCCCGTCCCAAACCTTCCAGGCTACCTGAAACCCCACCCTTTAGAGTTCAATGTCCAACGGAAAAGTTTTTAGAAAGTCAGTCTCGTTTATATTTGATCAACCCTCGTATTATAACAAAATACTAAAACCATTTGCGTTGAGAAAATAAACGAAATTCTTCCTTCAATTTCGTTCAGCCATTAGATAACCTTTCTAAAAGTAAGTTAAAAGGAATTATATTTTGCCAGACACGAGGCAAGACGGAGGAGAGACCAAATTAGTAAGCGCAGAGTTTATTCTGTCGGATAGGATATACGTTTGTTGCTGAACTATATTTAAAGTTAAATACCACGAACTATACAAAACACAAAGTGTAATTGCAAGCAAGTAGGTCAGCCAACCAAACTGAAGTTTGTTCCATTACTTCTGTATACAAAGCACGTCTAGAAGATTCAGTAATTCTAACACAAAGTAAATAATAGCCGGTGTGATTTAAGCGAATTTCAAAAATCTCACAAAATATGTTATCAATAAATAAAACACCGTATATTTTTGATAATCTCACTTTATGATCATAACGGACGTCCAAATAAGCATAAATTCCCAATTTAAATTTGAAAAAATTACAGCGAAATTTAAAAAAATAGTTTATGCAGTCTTTAACGTCTGCAAATTGTGAAATTAAATTACAAAAAAATATTAGATAAAAGTTATGGCTTTTTAGACTTTGTCCTCATTCCGAAAAGGGTTGAACGGATCTGACCGAGTGCCACCATCGAACCATCGATAACATAAATTTGTTCGCCAATTTCGAGCCAAATCGGACTACAACTGCACACACTTAGTGACGGCGCGTGACATTTGCCGCTGGATCTGTCACCTGTCATTAGAATCACACTTAGTTGCGAACAACTTCGATGGTTTGGCCATGTCCAAAGGATGGACGAAAATCGACTTCCCAAACAGATTCTAAAATGGAAACCACATGGTAGCAAAAAAGTGGAAGACCGAGACATAGTTGGACAGAAGGCATTGATAAGGGAAGCGACAGAGAGCGGTTGGATCATCGAGATCTACGGAACGACAGAGAAAATGGATGCTAGTAATCGGAAGACGTTAGAGAACGTTTTAAGGTGAAAAGAAGAAGAAGGAATTGATAAGGGAAGCGACAGAGAGGGGGTTGGATCATCGAGATCTACGGAACGACAGAGAAAATGGATGCTAGTAATCGGAAGACGTTAGAGAACGTTTTAAGGTGAAAAGAAGAAGAAGGAATTGATAAGGGAAGCGACAGAGAGGGGGTTGGATCATCGAGATCTACGGAACGACAGAGAAAATGGATGCTAGTAATCGGAAGACGTTAGAGAACGTTTTAAGGTGAAAAGAAAGAAGAAGGAATTGATAAGGAAGCGACAGAGAGGGGTTGGATCATCGAGATCTACGGAACGACAGAGAAAATGGATGCTAGTAATCGGAAGACGTTAGAGAACGTTTTAAGGTGAAAAGAAGAAGAAGGAATTGATAAGGAAGCGACAGAGAGGGGTTGGATCATCGAGATCTACGGAACGACAGAGAAAATGGATGCTAGTAATCGGAAGACGTTAGAGAACGTTTTAAGGTGAAAAGAAGAAGAAGAAGAAGGAATTGATAAGGGAAGCGACAGAGAGGGGGTTGGATCATCGAGATCTACGGAACGACAGAGAAAATGGATGCTAGTAATCGGAAGACGTTAGAGAACGTTTTAAGGTGAAAAGAAGAAGAAGGAATTGATAAGGGAAGCGACAGAGAGGGGGTTGGATCATCGAGATCTACGGAACGACAGAGAAAATGGATGCTAGTAATCGGAAGACGTTAGAGAACGTTTTAAGGTGAAAAGAAGAAGAAGAAGGAATTGGGAAGAAGGACAATGTTCTTTTCCCTTACTACATAAAACATGAAAAATCCTTAGATTCTTTACCTGGGAGCTTTTTCTCTAACGTAGAAATATTAAAAGAAACTTTTATTAACACAGTCAAGCTTCTTTCACTTTGTAAAAAAAAAACATTGCCTTTTAGATTTTCTTTGGGGGGGGGGTTAGGCCCACACTGGAGCACATTCAGTCATTAGCGAGGTCTCATCTTCAAAGTAATTGGATTATTATAATAGTTTTAAATAAATATTCATTTATGAAGTTACAATAAGACGCAACCATTGTTTGTAATTCGAGTACTTCATAAACTGATCGAGGTCAGGATTGGTGCTCAGTTCAAGGTCTTCAAGGTCCTTTTGAAATGGGTAACATTTCAAGACATTCGGGTGTTACCGTAATGTCCACTCGAATAGCTCGTTTTCCTTATGGTAAATCGCTAAAAACTACTGGAATATTAAAACGATCGTTCGTGTGGTGTTACTAATGTCATTACTTTCTCGAAATTCGATTCTATCACCGTTCACGATTATTTATTATCTTAAGCCGCCTCGGTGGCCAAGTTGATAGCGTACTAGGCCTTTCACCCTGAGGACCCGGGTTCGAGTCCCGGCGAGGGCTTGGCATTTTCATACGCTATAAATCATCATCCATCGTCTGCATTAGCCCAAGTGTGCACAATAGTCGGACGTTATAAAAAAAAAAAAAAAATATCTTAAGAATTTATTGGAATTTGGACTTAATTTAACGTACAAATTATGTGCTACTTAATCTTCAATTATCCCTTTTGACATGACATTTGATCTAATCAGGTGTTACACGAATTATCAAATTGAAACTACAATTACAAATATCGACAATATTAAGGGTTTATTAAGCTTGGAAATTTCCTGCATACCCGTTTACGACAGACAGACAAACAGACAAAAAACATTTGATCATTGTTTATAAAAACATCGTCCCAATTAGAATGCAGGAAGGGACGGTAATTCTCTGACAAAGCTAGTCTACGTTGCAGAAATAATCCTGCGAGACCTCCATTTGTCTCTCGCGGCATTAACTGTCCGAGATAGTATCTGGCGCATAAGGTGGACGTTTATGGCAAGTTTAGCATACTGACCTCGACTTACACTGCTGAGTTACTGGGTGCTTTGTTTTAACGCTAATTGCAATTCTAACGCCGGCAAGGAAACCGGGCGATGAAAGTTTCAAAATGGCCGCGATAAAATAACGTTTAAATAAAGAATTTCTATAATTTTAATTTTCTAAATTTAATTTTTCTTTCTCTAATGGATATAAACTTGAAAACAATAAACGTATTGTGCAAACCTTTTTCGAACCAGAAGGCGCTATAGAGTATAACTTAAATTTTAAAGTTACAAAATGGCCGCCAAATTGGCAAACAAATCCAAAACAGGCAACACTTATGATACAATTAGGTGGACATTATTTTTAGTTTGATATTTGCTGTGTTTAACGGCCGCACATGCATCGGGCAGTACCAAAAACTGGATCCTTTGTCCCACGATCCTCGGTATTCTTACCAAATAACCCTTCTGTAGATAAAACTAAAGCTAGTGCACTATAATAAACAAACACAAGGTTATAGAATATTGTAATAATTATCCAGATGTTACATATATTCCGCGACACCTTCTGTTTAATTAACTTTTTAATTAATTTTTTCTGGGAAATAATGTAATTAAAGGAAGTATGTATACGACTATACGTAAATTTAATTGACTCATTGGCCCACTGTTTTGGACTTTGATACGAAGGTACCTTCTTTAAAGCCCAAATTATGCATGCATACGATTTTCCCCCATTTACTTCCGTTTCAAGATGGCGGCCTATGGTTTACAATAACGAGTGTACGCAGTTTTAGCCAAACCCATTGTTTTGGACTTTGATACGAAGGTACCTTCTTTAAAGCCCAAATTACGCATGCATACGATTTCCCCCCATTTACTTCCGTTTCAAGATGGCGGCCTATGGTTTACAATAACGAGTGTACGCAGTTTTAGCCTAGCCTTTTGTTTTGAAATTTAATACGAAGGTACCTTGTTTAAAGCCCAAATTATGTATGTATACGATTTTTCCCCATTTACTTCCGTTTCAAGATGGCGGCCTCTGCTTCACAATAACGAATGTACGCAGTTTTTGCCAAACCCATTGTTTTGGAATTTAATACGAAGGTACCTTATTTAAAGCCCAAGTTACGTATTTATATGATTTTTCCCCATTTACTTCCGTTTCAAGATGGCGGCCTCGGGTTTACAATAACGAGTGTACGCAGTTTTAGCCAAGCCTTTAGTTTTGAAATTTAATACGAAGGTACCTTGTATAAAGCCCGAACGACGTCTGTAAATTTTTCCCCCATTATTTCCGTTTCAGGATTCAATTTCCTGTAACAGTGGCTGAACTGCAAAACCTACCGTCATTTTGACAGCATCGTGGAGAAAGAGCATAAAATTTCCAAAAAGGTTGGTCCAGTAACATTTTTCGTAAATATTACGATTGCCGGCTTATATTGCGGAAAAAGTTACGAGCGCTGTCGTGGAGTCTGCAGTTCACATTCATTTTTAGCAATTTCTGCATCAAACTACAGAAGTACTTAGATTTACAAACGAGCCGCTTCGGTGGCCTAGTTGATAGCGTACTGGGCTTTCACCCCGAGGACCCGGGTTCGATTCCCGACCAGGGCTTGGCATTTTCATACCTATAAATCATCCCATCGTCTGCATTAGCCCAAGTGTGCACAATAGTCGGACGTTAAACAAACGGCCGAGCAGTTTAGGTAAGTAAGCAATAGAACGACAGTAAACTTACGATAAATTGATGCATGAACGGACAAAGAACCGGCTCAGGCGTACAAAGTTGCGGAAGTTGAATTCGACCCCCGGGTGTTGTTGTGCGTGATACTGTACAGACCCGCATCCTTCTTTATCCTTGCCAGTCAGTATAACAGGATTCTGTTACCTTGCTGCGGCCATGCGCCTACATAAAGGCCTGTCTGTCGGTAACTGTTATCAACTTCAAATTACAACTACAAACAACGCATACTCTCTGAAGTACTTGACAAGAGCCGATACTGTATGCAGTCAGTTTTTAGTCAAACACGCATTCGACTGAGCAAATGGAATTGTCCAAAAAGTCCTTGAACGAGTACAAAAGTCTAAGAGGCCCCATTCACAAAACCGGCATATGTTTTTGCTTTTTATAATAACACCTAATTCTGAGTAAAATAAATAAAAAAATAATAAGTTTTGTATAGCCTACATTCACAGTAATTACAAGTGGTCAAAATGTGAAGGTAAACCTACAAACTTAGGATTTATTTAAATGAAACTAACTATTTGTAACTAAGACCATAAAACCGAATTCACGCCGGATGAGATAATTAAAATTTTTTCCATAAATTAGTTCCAAACCCCCGTCATTTTATTTTAAATACGATAAATGGGTTATGTAATGTATTGACATCTTAAATTACGAAAACTGAAGTACAATTTTATAAACTCAGTTTCGGGTGTTCCTACATTAGAGATTTCCTAGTTTAAGGTGATTCAAATTTTTAGATTAAATTTGAACAAAAACCAATTAATTGTAAAAATGGTGTCTGAAAATATGAAGATTCTGAATAACCGACCGAGAGAAGCGAGGTCTCTGTTTCAACTGGGCCATTCGGCGCGCGCGCGCGCGCGTGTTGTGTGTGTGTGTGTGTGAGAGAGAGAGAGAGAGAAAGAGAGAGAGAGAGAAAGAGAGAGAGAGGGAAAGAGAAAGTGTGTGTGAGAGAGACTGTGTGTGAGAGAGAGAGAGGTGGGAAGAGTGTATGAGAGAGAGGGAGTGAGAGAGACTGTGTGTGTGTGTGTGTGTGTGTGTGTGTGTGTGTGTGTGTGTGTGTGTGTGTGAGAGAGAGAGAGAGAGAGAGGGGGGAGAGAGTGTGTGTGTGTGTGTGAGAGAGAGAGAGAGAGAGAGAGAGAGTGAGAGACTGACTGTGTGTGTGTGTGTGTGTGTGTGTGTGTGTGTGTGTGTGTGTGTGTGTGTGTGTGTGTGTGTGTGTGTGTGTGTGTGTGTGTGTGTGTGTGTGTGTGTGTGTGTGTGTGTGTGTGTGTGTGAGAGAGAGAATGAGAGAGAAAGTGTGTGTGCGAGAGAGAGAGTGTGTGAGAGAGAGTGAGTAAGTGACAGAGACTGTGTGTGTGTGTGTGTGTGTGAGAGAGAGAGAGTGAGTGAGAGAGACTGTGTGTGTATGTGTGTGTGTGTGTATGTGTGTGTGTGTGTGTGTGTGTGTGTGTGTGTGTGTGTGTGTGTGTGTGTGTGTGTGTGTGAGAGAGAGAGAGAGAGAGAGATGGAAAGAGAAAGTGTGTGTGCGAGAGAGGGAGTGTATGTGAGAGAGAGTGAGTAAGTGACAGAGACTGTGTGTGTGTGTGTGTGTGTGTGTGTGTGTGTGTGTGTGTGTGTGTGTGAGAGAGAGAGAGAGAGAGAGAGATGGAAAGAGAAAGTGTGTGTGCGAGAGAGGGAGTGTATGTGAGAGAGAGTGAGTAAGTGACAGAGACTGTGTGTGTGTGTGTGTGTGTGTGTGTGTGTGTGTGTGTGTGTGTGTGTGTGTGTGTGTGTGTGTGTGTGTGTGTGTGTGTGTGTGTGTGTGTGTGTGTGTGTGTGTGTGTGTGTGTGTGTGTGTTACGCAGTTTTGGCCAAACGCACTGACCTATTGTTTTGAAATTTGGTACGAAGGTACTTAAGTATAAAGCCCGAAAGATGTATGTGTCATAAGAAGACACATTTACTTTCGCATCAAGATATCGGCCTCTGAGTTAATGTTGAGTGTGTACTTGCTAGTTATTTCCTGTAATACTGGCTGAACGGCAAAACCTATCATAACATTGATAGGTAGCATAAAAATGTGTTACTGAATAAAAACTATTTTCAGTGGTGAATGATTTACCCGTTCTTGTCTTCTGCTCCAAAAAAAAATTTTTTTAATGGTTTTACTTGGACATTTTTATTAGAAAAGTGTATGCTCTTTCTCCATAAAATTGTTAACATACAATTTCATGGAGAAAGAGCATAAACTTTTCTAATAAAAATGTCCAAGTAAAACCATTAAAACAATTTTTTTGGAACGGAAGACCAGAACTGGTAAATCTTTTACCACTGAAAATAGTTTTTATTCAGTAACACACTTTTATGCTTCCTAGACAACTTGTTACAGTGAAGAATATTCAAACAACTGCACCTTAAACTTTTGCTACATTACATGTGCAACCCGCCTGTCCTAAGTACAGTGAGAATCGTGCCATCAGCGATTCGACCCTAAAATTGTAAAGTCTGTGTTTCTAAAAGAAGAAAAAGAATTTCTATCAGTATTTCTCAAAGAAATATAAAATTTTTCTTTCAATTTGTGTAATGTTACTTCGAAAAAGGCCTAACAAAGTTTTAAAGTTGCAAACAGTATTGTGTTCTCAACTTCTCCTACGATAAAAGTAAGCCCGGAGCGTATAAAGTTACAGGGAAACCTCCCAAAGTAAAACGTATCGGTACGCGCACTGAATAGCCTGCACGTGGAACAGAAATTACCACCCCGCTTTTTTTTAAAGTATTTCAGCCGTTTGCGGCAACCTTACAATCGAACTTAGGTTAAGGTTTCCAATTGTGGAAATTTATCAAAATGTTTAATACAGTATCACTATTGAATACAAACGTACTATAATGATAACCCTTATGAGAGACATGCGAGATCTAGATTCTGGTAGCACCTTGCGCCAGAGTATTCAACAATAGTCAAATAGATAATAGCACTGTCTATTTTCTCATATGTCTGCATCCGTGTCCTTACAGCAGCGTTCGTAGCTTCAGATACTCGAACTACTCAGACTTTAGCCGCTGATATCGAACACGATTTTTATAACGGTGGCTGTACTTCTAGTCCTTTTGTATTAAATGGTATCACGTAAGGGTTGTGACACTTTATTTTAAACACTCTTTGAGGCAAATTTAAACAATTTTTAACTACACAAAACAAAGGAAAACGACTGTTCCGCACTTTTTTCTAAGTTTAAAATATCTACTTATAAGAACTTAGAAAACTGATGCATAATATTAAGACGCTTGAAACACCATTCGCTTTCATCCTAAGGGCTCCATTTTTCTTAACTACTGGTTACGTTCGCATCTGAATAATAAAATCAGCTGATTATTGCATAGCACTATTATTAAGAAATACTTTTTATATTCTTCTTCTTTTCTGCTAGGATTATTGTCACTATGTTCAGTATAATAATCTGCCTTCCCTAGCTTATTATTGAAGAACTGACGAAGCTAGGGAAGGCAGATTATTATACTGATAGTCACTATTATTAAGCCAAATAAATGTGATTCTAATCACTAAATTACTATATGATCCAAAAAAATTCTTTATTTAAAATTCCAACCAGCTTTATTGGACAGTTTACGCCCTTCCTCCATGAAGAGGTCTACCGTTTAGCCAGTATATTACAGGAAACCAGCAACTACATTCGTTAAACCAAAGGCTGCCATTTTGAAACTGAATGGGAAAAAATCTACTCATACAAGATTGCCTTCAAACCAAATTTCACAACAAATCGATGAATGCTTTTGGCCAAAACTGCGTAAAAAAACAAACAAAATGCCAAACGGCCGAGTCTTCGCTCGATCAATAATGGTGATAACCTTTATTCAGGAGACGAGTAGAAAAGATCTTCCACTTCTTAACCACAGTTTAGAACAAACATGAAACTCCCACATATATTGATTTCACGAAATTAAAAATCTACACAATATCCTACCGATGTAATAGAAAATCGTCTATAATTCAAGTAAACACAGGTCCCAACCTACAGACCGAATTCGCCACGACCAGGAAACCATTTATCTCCAATTTTCACACCCAATTACCTGCGCAGGCCAACAATGCTGTGCATTTGTGACGTAATGTTATGTCGGCCTGCTATCTATCGGCGAAAGTAACAACCTGACCCCCAGTGCCAAACGAGATGCCAGATAGCAAGTCGCCGACCTTTCTTTAGTCAGACCGCTTGGACATCACGCATTCGCTGTGCAGTCAGGTTTGTTACGCTACTTCCAGTCGGTTGCGCAATTTGTTTGGATACACGGGTAAAAAGTAAAAATACAAAAGCGATATTTTTTGAAAATTTTTCATTTTTCCCCCACTGCACTTGGAAGATTCGTTTAAGGACCTTGGGAATCTTTAACAGTCTTGTGATTTTTTTAGAACTTTAGTTTCAATGAAATAAAATAACACGTGAGTCTTGCCAACCAAGGTTTCACTCGTTAGAGCACTGACGATGCAACGCAACAGCTTAACGAGTGAAACCTTGGTTGGCAAGACAAATAAAAACAGCTGTGGAAATATACGAACGTGTTACTATTTCATTAATATAACGGAACGGTTTTAAGTATATAAACAATTTAGATTAATTTCTTTTGTTTTGCAAATATGTTCACTGACTTGAATTCTTTCCCATGAACTCCAGACCAGCCTGTTTTGGCTCACCATAATTTCTCTCTCCTTCTAAACTCATCTTTATTTAACGATTCTTTTCCAACTGTCGCACCAATTTTACGAATCTAATCTATTCCGATATCTATCTACTAGTCTGCCAATCATTCTTTACATCAATCTACCCTCTTCCGTCCTGACTACATGATTTGACCCAAATAAGTCTTTCATTTCTCACACTGCTGACTTCCATTAGGTAAGGTTAGTCAGGTAACCACATAAGTTATTGTTGATCGTTATCTGAGCAAACGTAAACCAAAACATCATTTGAACTTCTAGTTTTTAAAATACTTTATGCGTCTGTTCATCATAGTTACTCACATTCCACTCTAAGTCCACACACTTCGTACAGGTATAAAACGCAAATAATTAAAGCATCTTTACGTCCTTTTCATTACGAGCTGCATTTATGGCGCAATAACCGTAACTTTTCAACAATAGAACGTTCGCAAGAATGTCGGAAGATTTAATCGATCGACCGAAGATCGTCAGAAACAACCGGGCTCGGACAATAGGCCCATTTGCCTGATTATTCTGCGCTCCTGTTCTCGCCTTTCCATTCTTGTCTCACCCCTCCATTCCACCCCCGCCATTGTGCCGTGTTTTATACCAAACACAATCGTCTATCATCATATTTCTATTACGTCAAGACGGCTGCGAAAATAATTTAAGTGGCAGCGCCGATATTACCCGGCGGAAGTGCGAGTCATTTAGCTTTCGGGATTTAATAAAAGCCGAAAAATCGTTTAAGAACACCGGCACTTATCCTTGGGTAATTTACAAATCTAATTTGTATTGCTTTACAACCGAATTGAAATATGCTTTATGAAATTCGTGAAAACATTTAAGTCTTGGAGTAATAACAACTAATATTCCGGATACTGCATTTTTTTATTTTACTTTTTTCGCTACAAAAACTCGGGTCTATGCAAATGTCAATAAAATAAATTAAAAACAAAATAACGGTAACAAATAACAACACACACTTTCAATAATTTTGTTCGAAAGTTATCGACAAAAAAACCTGTTATCCAGCTTAATTTACCGAAACGTTGATCACATATAAAATAAAAAAAATTTCTGACTTCAATATAAATTTAAAAAAAACCGACAGACAAGTTTATTTTTTTAATATTTACTCGTTAACCATAAATTATATACAATATGGTAGATTTAACTTTATTTTGCAGATTTTCCTATTTTTTCCATTACGAACACAATTTTTTCCAGAAAGAGCGAACTACATTTTGTTTCGGCACCTAAACAAAATTCGGTCTTAATAGGTAGAACAAATTGGAAAAAAACGTTTTTTTTGAGTTTAACGTCCGACTATTGTGCACACTTGGGCTAATGCAGACGATGGGATGATTTGTAGCGTATGAAAATGCCAAGCCCTGGCCAGGAATCGAACCCGGGTCCTCGGGGTGAAAGCCTAGTACGCTATCCACTAGACCACCGAGGCGGCTTGGAAAAAAAAACTATCCCAGATATATACATATATACCGAAATTCAATGAAACCGACCAACTCAATTAAACACAGACGACGACATATCACTTTCCCCTTGGAAAATGAGCGTGCATCGTGGTGAGTCCCAGACCTGTGACCTTGAAATAATCGAGATCACTTTTTAAAGGGTAGTTAGACTACAAATTAGATAAGACCAAAAGTTACGTTCGCAATTTTAGTCCGATTGATTCAAATATTGGCACAAACATCTATTTTGGTAACAGTTTAGGCAAGTTTACTGACCAGCACTAGTTCAACAGTTTCAAAATGGACGGCCAATTCAAATTTCTAAAAATTCATAACCTGTTCGACTTGAAGATTTTTGAAAACCGGATTTCCCCGTCGTAATCGGCGTTGAAAAATATAAATCAACATTTGAAATTTTCTAAATCTTTTGAAAGTGAAAATTTTAATCTGGTGGCAGTCAGAATTCATTTCTTTGTTTTCAATGCAGTCTAAAAGTTTTTTTAAAAAATACGGAGATTTTAATGCTGTTTGTGATGGTGACGTCTGAGTTTTAAAAAATAGGTTGAGAAAAATAAATTACAAGATGTAATTTATTACAATATCTTAATTGCCGTGTAATTAACCATTAACTTCCTACAGTAAGAAGGTAATAATTATTTATTTGTATAGAAGATAATATTTTAGTATTACAAGGTACATAAATAATATTTTCACAGTTAATAACGAAAACAAACATTAAAACAACTTGTTTTTGTCAGTTATGGCTACTGTTGTAGGCCTAATTACTGACCGAGCGAAGCGAGTTATCTGTTCACACTTGACCGTTGGGCGTGTTGTTGTTTTTTTGTTACGCATTTTTGGACAAACGCACTGACCGAATGTTTTGAAATTTGGAACGAAGTTACCTTGTAGAAAGCCCGAACGACGTACGTGTAAGATTTTTTCTCATTCACTTCCGTTTCAAAATGGCGGCTTCTTATTTTCGACAACGACTGGACGTAGTTTTTGGCCAAACGCATTGACCGAATGTTTTCAAATTTGGAACGAAGGTACCTTGTATAAAGCCCGATCGACGTGTGCCTAAGATTCTTTTAATCTACTTTCGTTTCAAATGGCGGCATCTTATTTACGACAACGAGTGTACGCAGTTTTTGGCCAAACGCATAGACCGATTGTTTTGAAATTTCGAACGAAGTTACCTTGTATAAAGCCCGAACGACGTACGTGTAAGATTTTTCTCATTCACTTCCGTTTCAAAATGGCGGCTTCTGATTTACGACAACGAGTGTACGCAGTTTTTGGCCAAACGCATAGACCGATTGTTTTGAAATTTCGAACGAAGTTACCTTGTATAAAGCCCGAACGACGTACGTGTAAGATTTTTCTCATTCACTTCCGTTTCAAAATGGCGGCTTCTGATTTACGACAAACGAGTGTACGCAGTTTTTGGCCAAACGCATAAACCGATTGTTTTGAAATTTGGAACGAAGTTACCTTGTATAAAGCCCGAACGAAGAACGTGTAAGATTTTTCTCGTTCACTTCCGTTTCAAAATGGCGGCTTCTGATTTACGACAACTAGTGTATGCAGTTTTTTGCCAAACGCATAGACCGATTGTTTTGAAATTTGGAACGAAGTTACCTTGTATAAAGCCCGAACGACGAACGTGTAAGATTTTTCTCATTCACTTCCGTTTCAAAATGGCGGCTTCTGATTTTCGACAACTAGTGTACGCAGTTTTTGGCCAAACGCATAGACCGATTGTTTTGAAATTTGGAACGAAGTTACCTTGTATAAAGCCCGAACGACGAACGTGTAAGATTTTTCTCATTCACTTCCGTTTCAAAATGGCGGCTTCTGATTTTCGACAACTAGTGTACGCAGTTTTTGGCCAAACGCATAGACCGATTGTTTTGAAATTTGGAACGAAGTTACCTTGTATAAAGCCCGAACAACGTACGTGTAAGATTTTTCTCATCACTTCCATTTCAAAATGGCGGCTTCTGATTTACGACAACTAGTGTACGCAGTTTTTGACCAAACGCATAGACCAATTGTTTTGAAATTTCGAACGAAGTTACCTTGTATAAAGCCCGAACGACGTACGTGTAAGATTTTTCTCATTCACTTCCATTTCAAAATGGCGGCTTCTGATTTACGACAACTAGTGTACGCAGTTTTTCGCCAAACGCATAGACCGATTGTTTTGAAATTTGGAACGAAGTTACCTTGTATAAAGCCCGAACGACGAATGTGTAAGATTTTTCTCATTCACTTCCGTTTCAAAATGGCGGCATCTGATTTACGATAACGAGTTACACAGTTTTGGCCAACCTCGTTGACCGATTGTTTTGAAATTTGGTATAAGGTACCCCGTATCCTAACGAATTACGTGTACTTCACATTTACTTTCATTCATTTCAAGATGGCGGACTCTGATTAAACGGTGACGAGTGTAGCTGCTGGCTATTTCCCGTAATACTGACTGAAAGGCAATTTTTTTTTTGCCGGCGAAAAACCGATGTGTTTATTACCGCCGATAAGCAAAATAAAAACATATAAGAACGAATAAAATAAAACAAAAATTTAAGTTTAATAAGAAAACAAACAACACACTATAATAGCAAAAGCAAATAAATAAAACAAAATATAATAACAGTTATAGATATATGACTAGAACTAGTTAACAACAATATATCTAAAAACAACACAAATTATTGTAAGGCTGTAAATTGGCCCTACAACAATAACATGACAAATAAAAGAAACATTTATATTTAGTACCTAAAACTAAATAAAATAAAAACAACTTAAAAATTAAATTAATAAAACATATAAACAATCTTTTCAGGGCTGTAAAGAGGCCCTACCACAAACAATAACAAAATTATAAATTAAATTTTATTTAAAAAATTCAGACGATGAAGCAAGTGACTGAACGGCAAAACCTATCACAACATTCAACTCTTCACGGATAAAGTGCATAACATTTCCCAATAAAGTTGGTCCGGTAACATGTTTTCCTAAATATTACTGTTACCGGTTAAATTTACGAACGCGCCATAGCTCTGCCCAGTAGAGTGACTGGGCAATTAAAACACCGCGAGGTCTGCTAGATATAATATAATTCACTGCACATCCAGTTGAATCATAACGTGGCCGCAGTTTTAATATATTGCAATGAGCACGATGCGACTCGGTGTTATTTAAAATTCTCGTCAAGCACTGCCAGCTGAATGTCAGTTACAGCTCACCCGTCGGTTATCTGCAATGCCGTCCATTCAGAGCAGACCTGTCACACCGAGAAAAACATACACTGTTCTGCAACAGCTCGTGAAATACATTTCGTAAATTATACAGTATTCAGTAACCGAATCGAATAAAAACGTTAAATATACTGAAACAAAGTTTAGTTCAGGGTTTATTTTCGTTTTCTCTTACTGTACTCCCGAAACAGTAGATCGCTTAAATTTTATATCTCAGTTACGTATTTTCAGATAACTGGTAAACATTTTGTTTTGTTTTTTTTTTTGGTGTTTTACGTCCGACTATTGTGCACACTTGGGCTAATGCGATGGGATGATTTATAGCGTATGAAAATGCCAAGCCCTGGTCGGGAATCGAACCCGGGTCCTCGGGATGAAAGCCCAGTACGCTATCAACTAGGCCACCGAGGCGGCTATCTAACTGGTAAACGGATGGCTCCGAAACAAAGACAGGTATTGGTGCGGGGGTGTACGGCCTGAGACCGAGGTTCAAGGAAAGTTATTACCCGGGGACAGGTTAAACGGATTTTGCTAGGTAACACGAACTTGCCTAATCAATTTTTGTGCTACGTTTAAATCAATTCGGATTAATGGTGCAACCGTTTAAGTATAGCAATGATTTTTCGACAATAATAACAGACTATCACGTAACGTTTTCATAACACACCTAGTGTGAGTATATTTAAAAAAAAATAAAAATAACGCTCACAAACCAATACAGGGGAGGGGAGCAGACTAGCTGCACCTATTGACAGGATTTAGACGTCCCTCGTGGTACCCGAGTCTAACACACACTTACACTTACGACTTTAACACTTTACAATCACTACCAAAGACTAGCAATCACTAACACACACACACACACACGCGCGCGCACGCACGCTCGCACACGCGCACACACACACACACACACACACACACACACACACACACACACACACACACACACACACACAGATTTGTTTCAACTCAACCGCTCGGCATTTGGTTTGTGTTTGTCACGCAGTTTTGGCCAATTATTGTCACACTAACTGATTATTTCGAAATTTGGTACAAAGGTACCATGAATAAAGCCCGAACGACGTATGCGTAAGACTTCTTCCCATTCGCTTTCGTTTCAAGATGGCGGACTCTGATTCACAATAACAAGTGTATGCAGTTTTTATCAAACGCACTAACCGACTGTTTTGAAATCTGATACGAATATATCTTACATAAAGCCCAAATGACTTATGTGTAACATTTTTCCCTATTTACTTCTTTTTTCAAAATGACTGCCTCTGAGTTAACGATCAAGAGTTACGCAATTTTCATCAAACGCACTGGCCGATTGTTTTGAAATTTGGTACGAAGATAATATCTTGAATAAAACCCGAAAGACATACGTACAAGACTTTTTCCCCAATCACTTCCGTTTCAAGATGGCGGCATCTGATTTACAATAACGAGTGCTCGTAGTTTTGGACAAACGCATTCTCAAACGAAGATATCATCCATAGAACCCAAATGACGTATGTGTAATTTTTTTTCTTATTTACTTCTTTTTAAAAATGGCGGTCTCTAATTTAACGATGACGAGTATACGCAATTTGAAACAAACGCACTGTCCGATTGGTTAGAAATTTGGTATGAAAGTACCTTGTATAACGCCCAAAAGACGAGCGTGTAAGATTTTCCCTTCTCACTTCCGTTTCAAAATGGCGGGCTCTGATTCAACGTTGATAGTGTAGTTGCCGGCTATTTCCTGTAATACCGGCAGAACGGCAAAACCTATCACAATGCTGACCTCTTCATGGTGAAAAAGCATAAAATTTCCAATAATATATTACGAGCGCTGTCGTGGAATACACTGCGAGGTGAATGTTCTTAGGACTGCTAGTACACCAATTACCATTACGCTTACAAGACCTTGTCAAGTAGGCATTTATAAACGTTTACCTATCCATCAGCCTAGGAGAAGAAGCTGCACAGCCTGCAAGCGGCGGGCAGCGGCTGGGTACAGTTACTCGGCCACGACACAGGACACGATCCTACAGCAATCCTTTCGTTTTCCTTGCATTTAACCAGTCGCAGGCGTGCGGCACTTACAGAAAAGGAAGTGCTTCGTCTTGACCACGCGGAACTGCTTTACTGTACAACAAAGCCTTCTTAACCTAATTTCGTTAAAATACATTTTTATGTTCCAACGTAACTCTATGTTGACACTATCTCATATTAGAGATCCCATACGAATAGAATACAAATTTTAACAATTTAGTACAGATAAGATTTATTTATTTTTATTATTTTAAGGCGAAAAGCACATTAAGGCTATTATCGCCTCCCTAAATGTAAGTGTGAGTGTAAAGTGTTAAAGTCGCAAGTGTAGTGTTGTAAGTGTGTGTTAGACTCGGGTACCGCGAGGGACGTCTAAATCCTCTCAATAGGTGATGCTAGTCTTCACCCTTTGCGGGGGATAAGATATAATACTGCATTATTCCAATTTAAGTACTAAGAATGTATATCAGGGGTCTCCAAACTACGGCCCGAGGGCCACATCCGGCCCGCGGACAGATTTTCATGTTATTGCTAAGTTCTATCCCCCTCTCATACGTAGAAGAGATACGAAATTGTTTCTGAGGGATGATGGATAATTACTGCCGGCGCACCACGTCGCATCTACCGGACACAGTAGCTTCATCCTGATTGGTGCGTTCTTTCTTTGAATTTAACAATGGATGTCTAAGAAATTATTGTGCCCGCCATAATTTCGAATATAAATACAGATCGAAAATCGTTGTTCGACTGAACATCGAAGAGGATCACTTAGTACAGAACTAT
Organism: Callitettix versicolor; assembly: GCA_022606455.1. Lineage (NCBI taxonomy): Eukaryota > Metazoa > Arthropoda > Insecta > Hemiptera > Cercopidae > Callitettix > Callitettix versicolor. Next base: position 10,329,986 of record CM040183.1, read on the forward strand.
ACGACAGCCTACTAACACCCGGAACCACTCTACAAGACATCAAAATTTGCTGAGTGGAAATACGAGGGATCCAGCCAAATTTAAACCAACGGACTTCTGACTTTCTCACCATTCCGAACAGGAAGATTGCCTCGCTAGTCCGCGGCCGAACTGGTAAACGCCTGGACTTCCCTTACCTTTCTCGGAGACTATAACATTATCTTAAAATATAAGTTAATATATATATATAAATTGTTATAAGTTAATCATATAAATTAATTATATAAATTAATTATATTAATTATATAAATTAATTATAAGTTAATATATATAAGTTAAAATATAAATTAATGATTAGTGTATTACAGTAAATGAATCAGCCAATCGTGTTTTTAAAATTATTTTATTTACAGAATTCCTGCGTTTTTACGTTCAATTACGGATAACGATTTCATAAAAAATAATTACTATAACACTTTCAACCTTTTGCTGTATAGTGTTGTATATTATTCGTTTCTTTTTCCCATTAACTGCGAAAGGTACAAAACATAAATTTTAAAACGTTTCACTACTGTAATCTTTGTGCTCGTCCGAAGTTACATATTTTATTTTAAATACGCCTGCATCATGTCAGCGAGATAAGCCCGTCACAATATTTATTAATACCATGCACCCACCCACTCGCACGTTGTCCCTAGTAATATTACTAAGTGGTGTGTTCGTAATTCATGAATCACTCTTCTGGTATTGTCATCCGACTTTGACACACTACTGCATCACACTGATCGATCTTGAATGCATGTTCATCTCGAAGCTTCTGACCCAAGTAACCTGATAAGAGAGAGGAGATGGATCGAGACGGCCTTGGATCAGGTGTCACTTGGAGTGAATCTTGTCCTTCAAAGCGTCCGAGCGTTGTAACATGATTAAATGCAGCTTCTCCTTATTTGTAACTGAATACTTCGGTTTTTATTGGATTTTACAGACATAAACAACGATCATTACATTTTCGCGTGACGTGTGTCTGTTGATAACGCACCTCTAGGTTCTAGATTACGGTAATAAACAACTTCACGATCTTTCAGATCATCAGTCTAAAGAATCTATTATTGTATTTCAATATACTATCTGTTGTCACTGTCCGTTATCAATCAATTTAAAAGATCTATTGTTGTTGTTGAATCTACTATCTGTTGTCACTATCCGTTATCAATCAATCTAAAGGATCTATTATTGTTGCCTATTGCTGTTTTTAGATCAACAATCTGTTGTCACTATGCGTTATCAATCAATCTAAAGGATCTATTATTGTTGCCTATTGCTGTTTTTAGATCAACTATCTGTTGTAACTATGCGTTATCAAACAATCTAAAGGATCTATTGTTGTTGTTGTTGGATCTACTTTCTGTTGTCACTGTCCGTTATCAATCAATTTAAAAGATCTATTGTTGTTGTTGGATCTACTATCTGTTGTCACTATCCGTTATCAATCAATCTAAAGGATCTGTTGTTGTTGTTGTTGGATCTACTTTCTGTTGTCACTGTCCGTTATCAATCAATTTAAAAGATCTATTGTTGTTGTTGGATCTACTATCTGTTGTCACTATGCGTTATCAATCAATCTAAAGGATCTGTTGTTGTTGTTGTTGGATCTATTTTCTGTTGTCACTGTCCGTTATCAATCAATTTAGAAGATCTATTGTTGTTGTTGGATCTACTATCTGTTGTTACTATCCGTTATCAATCAATCTAAAGGATCTGTTGTTGTTGTTGTTGGATCTACTTTCTGTTGTCACTGTCCGTTATCAATCAATTTAGAAGATCTATTGTTGTTGTTGGATCTACTATCTGTTGTCACTATCCGTTATCAATCAATCTAAAGGATCTGTTGTTGTTGTTGTTGGATCTACTTTCTGTTGTCACTGTCCGTTATCAATCAATTTAGAAGATCTATTGTTGTTGTTGGATCTACTATCTGTTGTCACTATCCGTTATCAATCAATCTAAAGGATCTATTGTTGTTGCCTATTGCTGTTTTTCGATCTACTATCTGTTGTCACTGTCCGTTATCAATCAATTTAAAAGATCTATTGTTGTTGTTGGATCTACTATCTGTTGTCACTATGCGTTATCAATCAATCTAAAGGATCTGTTGTTGTTGTTGTTGGATCTATTTTCTGTTGTCACTGTCCGTTATCAATCAATTTAGAAGATCTATTGTTGTTGTTGGATCTACTATCTGTTGTTACTATCCGTTATCAATCAATCTAAAGGATCTGTTGTTGTTGTTGTTGGATCTACTTTCTGTTGTCACTGTCCGTTATCAATCAATTTAGAAGATCTATTGTTGTTGTTGGATCTACTATCTGTTGTCACTATCCGTTATCAATCAATCTAAAGGATCTATTGTTGTTGCCTATTGCTGTTTTTGGATCTACTATCTGTTGTCACTGTCCGTTATCAATCAATCTAAAGGATCTATTATTGTTGCCTATTGCTGTTTTTAGATCTACTATCTGTTGTCACTGTCCGTAATCAATCAATTTAAAAGATCTATTATTGTTGTTGGATCTACTATCTGTTGTCACTATCCCTTATCAATCAATCTAAAGGATCTATTGATGTTGCCTATTGCTGTTTTTGTATCTACTCTCTGTTGTCACTGTGCGTTATCAATCAATCTAAAGGATCTAATGTTGTTGCCTATTGCTGTTGTTGGATCTACTATCTGTTGTCACTGTGCGTTATCAATCAATCTAAAGGATCTAATGTTGTTGCCTATTGCTGTTTTGGTATCTACTCTCTGTTGTCACTGTGTGTTATCAATCAATCTAAAGGATCTAATGTTGTTGCCTATTGCTGTTGTTGGATCTACTATCCGTTGTCACTATCCATTATCAATCAATCTAAAGGATCTAATGTTGTTGCCTATTGCTGTTTTTGGATCTACTATCTGTTGTCACTGTGCGTTATCAATCAATCTAAAGGATCTAATGTTGTTGCCTATTGCTGTTTTTGTATCTACTCTCTGTTGTCACTGTGCGTTATCAATCAATCTAAAGGATCTAATGTTGTTGCCTATTACTGTTGTTGGATCTACTATCCGTTGTCACTATCCATTATCAATCAATCTAAAGGATCTAATGTTGTTGCCTATTGCTGTTTTTGGATCTACTATCTGTTGTCACTGTGCGTTATCAAACGAGCTGAAGAATCTATAACGCGTAGAAACAACAAATAGTCTCAGATTTAATATAAGAAAGCAACAATTATCTTTAATCAACTATCCTGTAATGAATAAACAAATGTTTACGGCATCCTTACGCGCCATTAGATTTTTCTACAAAAACTTTTTGACAAAAAACAAACAATTAAATTAGTACAATGGCCGAAGTATTTTGCATTTAAATTGTTAAAATTATATACTTTTAAGTAAAAATTTTTGTTCTATATATTCTTGAAAATTGCACCATCGTAACAACGTTAAAATCTGCAAGTAGCATTTCTAATTTCCAAATTCAATCAATAATGAAAAAACGAACTACTGCCGACGTCGGAGTTTATTTTATTTTTAAAAGCATCCCAAGAGGTTTTACATGATTGCCTTGATCAGTGTTCATTCAAAGCCACTTGGGTTTGTCATATTCATTTCCTTCCAATAGTTCATTTTTAGACGAAATTCGCTAAGGATGAACTTGTATCTCCACGTTCACTGAAGTTGTAGAACCTACTGTGAACAGCCTAAACACTATGTTTACTCACGTAGCCGCCAACAGAACTAACTTTATATTGCTGTTTTATGTTTTATTCCTGGATGAGTAGCCTATCCAACACGGTTGCAGCAAGATAAATGTCAACACAACAGACTGCAGTCACGCGGCGGTTAGTCATTGGCCGCAATATCCGGTGGTTAAATATTCTTCATTCCCATGCATACCGCGCTGCCTCAACCTTATTACATTCATAACGAACGTTTAAAATAGAAAAGAAAATCAATCATCACAAATTTGGAACACGCGTTGCATACCTAAATAAGCACAGTGCAGCAAGAACTGACAGGTAGGGGAATATTTTCATTATTGTAACACAGCCACCGGACCACATATTTAAGTAATTAGGATTAAGACATATACTTTTCGTCAGTGGTCTATCCACTCACCTCGTGCAGGCTACCGCTGTTTCGGAACTCTATAGTTTCATCTTCAGGCCGCGATACAAAATGTTAAATTCCCTCTGCCGAGGTCGTCACAAAAACATTAAAAACATACATCACAAACACTGAGCACAATTACACAATTAAAATATGTCCGGAATGTAACGACGTACGAGTCGCGCGTGTCGCTTGTCCAAGCCGAATTTCATCGTACATATTTTAATCGTGTAATTGTGCTCAGTGTTTGTAATGTATGTTTTTAATGTTTTGTCTGACTTTGTGACGACCTCGACAGAGGGATTTAACATTTTGTATCAAGGCCTGAAGATGAAACTATAGAGTTTCGAAACCGCGGAAGTCTTTACGAGGTGAGTGGATAGACCACTGATTGGGAAAATATTGTTTGAACGAGACGGTAAAATGTAAAATTTTAGCTTTAATTGTTTTAAAGTTTAAAAGCATAATAATAAAATTAATTGTTTGCTTTTTCAGTCGTAATAAAAGGTATATGATTGTTTAAAGCTGACAATATCTTCCATCTTGTCCATTAAGGCTTAAACTGTGTTCATCTGTTCAAAGCCTACCAGTTGTTTCACATACTCCGTACATCCTTATACGAGTTTTACAGCACCTGCTTAGACAGTCTACCACGGGTCCTCTCAATATGATTCAACCCGTTGTTTCTGTATTGTTTCATTGCAGAATTAAACGACTGAACTTCGAAGTCTCCCTATTGTGAGCGTTTGCGGCACAGTGTTCAACTACAGTTAAAAAAGTAATAGTACTGTCTATTTTCTCAAACGTCTTCCTTCCTGTCCTTACAGCTTGCAGCATTCGTAGCGGCAGATAGTCCAACTACTTGGACTTTAGCCTCTGATATCCAGCACACTTTTTATAAATGGTGGCTGTACATCTAGAAGGTTTATATTAAGTGTCTCGTCGCATACAAACCCATTTCAAGAATCTTATCTCTGATAGAATCGTATATTTTGTATTGTCACCCAGCATGCGGTAATACAACTAAACTTTTACAACACTGCCGGTTTCCTTGAAAAACTTTAGCAATGACGGATAGTTTTTGCTGTAGGTGGTTGCCATACTCAAGTATAAAATAACGTTCTACTGTTATAACAGACTCAGTTTGCACAAGCCGAAAAACTCACTGTGCCTTTTTTTGAGGAGTAACCATTGCACTGAACGCCTGAACTGAGCGCTGTAGCGGTTATTGTCAAGGTCACGCAGGCCTGCTAACTGCAGGAACTAAATTCCCACATTTACGTGAGCAAAACTTAAATAGTTGATGAATTGAATACCACAAACTAGAATAGTATATATAATTTTGTACAGATCTTAGGGCACATTAAAACTAGGGAGTTCTTTTTTCAAACACCCTGTACTGTACAATACAGCCGTGACTGCCGTAATCATGGCCAGTCGAATCTTATTGTTTTTTTTAACCGAAACCAAAACTTTTAAAACTAAAATGTATCAGCTGTTTGTTTTAATCAAACGTAATAGTCATAGTCTACTTTAAATGAAATTCTTTAAACAAATTATCCTATAAACAAATGTGACATCAATTACTCTAAAACGATAAGCGAATTAATGAAAATACATCACATTATTCCTACGCTCTATAGATCACAAAACATCAAGAATTCCAATTCCTTAACAAGTAATTCCTAAACAAACGCTTCGTGTTGCTCGATTCAAATTTCATATACTATCCGTATATCGGAAATTCGATTTTGCATATACGCCTAAAAGTATTCGATAATTAAATCTCTAACGAACCTTATTTCAATGTTCCCAGGGAAACGGAGCCGAGATGATTTAAATCCGTTGAAGTGACTCGGTGGGGCTGGAACAGCTTACTTCCCTTTAGAAAAGTCGTACATTGCAAAAACACACGTGATACTCCCTCGCCTACACGTTAATGAGAAACGTTTTAAGAAAACACGTGAAAGCTGTCTCAATCGTCAGAGTAGTTTGGACTTGGCCGTTTTGACATTTGAACTGTCGATGCCTAATCGGGAAAGTTAGAAAATTAGTGTTAAGATTAGTTTAGTGTCCGAAGCCCAAACCTATGACAAGTAGAGCGTTTGCAAATACGTTGTACGATATGTCTTTTTACTGGATTTATAGATTCTAATTTACTTCTTTTTGTATATCTCTTCGCAGTCCAAACGTTTATTTTTGACCGCACATCATTGGAGTGCAAAGGACTACAGGTTAAAAGAGCAGTTTTCAATAAATATTAAGACAAACGTATTCGAAATTTTCATAACATATAATCGAGTCAACACATACAAAAGGTGGCCACAACAATATGTATATTTTCATAAATATCGGAAGTTCCAATTATGAACACTAGTGGGAACGTGCGACCTTTTCCAGTTAATGGGAAAAAGAAACGAATATACGAGGTGTGTTCAGAAAGTAACGAGAATTTTTAAATTTTGCGAGCTTGGAGAGTCAGATTGTGAAACATTTTTTTTTATTATGTTGGTATACATGCCCTTGAAGTATGATAAAACTTTCAGCTGTTTTCATTGTTGACTTTGTCTATGACAGCCACTAAGGTTAGACGTGTTCTTATGAGCTCGGCGATTTTCGTTTGTTAAAAGAAATGGATCAAAGAATTTGTATCAAATTTTGCGTAAAAAATGGAATAAAGTGTAACAAAGTGTGTGAAATGTTAACAAAGGCCTATGGTGAGTCTGCAATGAGTAAAGCAAGAGTTTACGAGTGGTATAAGCGTTTCCAAGAAGGCTGTGAAGACGTTGAAGAAGACGAACGCCCTGGACGCCCCAGCACATCAACAACCGACGAAAACGTGGAAAAAGTGAAAGAAATGGTTATGAACAATCGCCGAATCACAATTAGAGAGGTCGCTGATGATGTTGGCATATCGATTGGATCATGTCATGACATTGTTTCCAATGTTTTGTGTATGAAACGCGTGGCAGCAAAATTCGTTCCAAAATTGTTGAATTTTGAACAAAAACAGTGGCGAATGGAAGTTGCTCAGGAGTCACTTAATGAAGTCAACGACGATGCAGAATTACTGAAACGTATTATAACAGGTGACGAAACATGAGTTTACGGATATGACGTCGAAACTAAGGCTCAATCATCCCAGTGGAGGCATTATGGCTCGCCAAGACCGAAAAAGGCTCGACAAGTGCGGCCGAACGTGAAGGTTATGCTCACTGTGTTCTTCAATATTAATGGTATAGTGCGTCATGAATTCCTGCCACCAGGTGAAACGGTCAATAAGGAGTACTACGTACAAACAAGTTCAACGCCATTTTCGAGAAGCAATCCGAAAAAAATGCCCGGATCTGTGGAAAAACAATTCATGGCTTTTGCACCACGATAATGTTTGTTCGTGAATTTTTGGCTAAAAACAGTACTGAAACGATGCCCCAGCCTCTATATTCGCCAGACATAGCTCAGTGTGACTTTTTCTTATTTCCAAAAATTAAGAGAACTTTAAAGGACCGTCGTTTTACAGACGTAGTTGACATTAAAAACGCATCGCTGAAAGAGCTAAAGGCTATCTCAAAGATCGAGTTTGAGAAGTGTTTCGAGGATTGGAAGAAGCACTGGCACAAGCGCATAATCTCCAATGGGGACTATTTTGAAGGCGACAACATCAATGTAGAAGAATAAATAAATATTTTATTCAAAAAATTAAAATTCTCGTTACTTTCTGAACACACCTCGTACAGCAATGTACAGCAAGAAGTTCTTAGTAATTTCAAAAGCAGTTTCATTCATTATATTTAAGTTAAATAATACAATAGGCCTTGCTTTGTTCTACTTTCGTATTTAAAAGTATAACCTATAAAATTAATGACTTAATTCTAACATTGTAACTTATTTACAAATGAAACCAACCATAACCGGATTGTACACTACATACCTTAATTAGGCTACAGTATTTCCAGTTAACTAAAAGCAGAGTCTTTCATTTAATAACATTTACATATTAGAACCGGCGGGTCTAGATTGTCTTACCGATTCTACTTTCAAAATTGATTCGGTCAATAATTAAGGCTTTAATTAAAATATTACTTTCAACAATGCCTTCTAAACAATCTGCTGTTTTGGTACACACAAAATTAATTGTCACATATGCTTGCATTGTGTTTCAATCTTTGGTGTGTGGCGACACTTTTGGAATTCCGTTTACAGACCTTTTATCGGTTTTAAGTCGTTTTAATTTTGCTGTAAAACCTTAAAATGGAAAAATACGAGGCGTGAGAGTTCCCTGGTGTCCTGACGAACCTACAAGTACCCCATATACGTAGCTTCAACAAAGCGGGTCATAATTTTTTGAGCCGCCTCGGTGGCCTAGTGGATAGCGTACTATGCTTTCACCCCGAGGACCCGGGTTCGATTCCCGGCCAGGGTTTGGCATTTTCATACGCTATAAATCATCCCATCATCTGTATTAGCCCAAGTGTGCACAATAGTCGGACGTTAAACACAAAAAACAGGGGTTATTATTAAAGTTGTTAAAGGCGGACACGTGCACACATCCTACTCTTCTACGCTATTTTTCAGTACGCCAACACGTCATTCGAATGTTAAAAGCGTGCGCAGTGCGTCAACTGAGTAGAGTGCTTTGTGACTGTACATTTTACTAGAAGAGCATAATTTTTTTTAAACTTCTGCAATACAGTGTAATGGCGTCTAAACGGAAAATTTTATCGTTATATGTAAAGGTTAGAGTTTTGCGTGAGTTAGGGAAAGGCGTGAAGCAAGTACATGTTCGCTGAAATTTTAATTTACCTAGTTCTTGTTGGCGCGATATTTAAAAATAAAAATGTAATAAAGAAGACCTTACTGAATAGACTCAAGGAAATACAAAAGCCAGAATACGAATCCACTAGTTTCGGCAAAATCTTGTCTTTTTCTCACAAATTACAGTGTTTTGTTTATACTATATTATTTTGATTTTTTTAAAGAATGTACGTCATGTAGTTTTATTTCAATAACCTTTGTACTCAGTACTTCAAATTAAAAATTAGCCGCCTCGGTGGTCTAGTGGATAGCGTACTGGGCTTTCACCCCGAGGACCCGGGTTCGATTCCCGGCGAGGGCTTGGCATTTTCATACGCTATAAATCATCCCATCGTCTGCATTAGCCCAAGTGTGCACAATAGTCGGACGTTAAACACCACAAAAAACCCAGAATTTCTTGTACAAAACCGATCGGAATACTTAGCGTAACAATAAATGCGAGCATACTGAAGGTGTTCTGAATTTACGACCATTCAAAAAACGACTACAAAACATTATCCAAGTCTTAGCTAATCAAATATTTAACAAAATAATAACAAATGGTCCCAACATATTGTAATACACACTGATTTATCTATAAAAAAAGAATATGTCGATTGCGTTGGACGTTTGAAGATGCACACTTTTCAACAAAAATCTGAAATTATAACTCCAGCAAAAGATTTATTTTTACACAGTGCGATACTGGTTTACTTATGACATAATTTTACAACATAGCATTTTATAGTACGTAAAATGAAAACGCCTGCAGGTATTCTGTGCGTGGTTTGACCGATTTATGAGTATTTTAAGTCAAACTTGACATTTGTTCCATAAAATACTGTACAGTTTCCAGACAAAGAGATGCGTTTTTATTTACCGTACCACTGGGAGGTAACTCGGCTCCTCCTATGCATTGTTCTGCCAACGCAACTTTTAGTTATTAGTAAAAAGACAATTAGATTTTATTTTTAAAGATTACTACTTATCAGATAATCTTATTCAGTCGTATTAGAGGTAGAAAAACCATCATAATTTTCTTTTAAAACAGTAATTATCCGTAACTTTATCGCTTGCTATTTCCTCTCTAATTGTAATCGAAAGTACATATAGAGAAAGTTATGTGATGAGCCGAAAAATATGGAGCTGGTAGTACGAGGGTTGTCCGTAAAATAAGCTACCCAATAATTTTTCACATGAAAAACATGTTTATTTGCATTTTTGGAAAGCTTACACTTTATTCTATTTTTCGACATATTCGCGTTAAGATCGATGCATTCGGCGAACCATTTTTTTTACATGCCTTAGTCGAAAAACTCTCCCGTCGCGCCCCGAAGGTAGCTTAAAACTTTTTCTTTCGGCTCCTCTCCGGTACTGAAATGCGTCCCACCTAAGTGTTTCTTCAAATTAGGGAACAGATGGTAGTCACTTGGGGCAAGTCCGGGCTGTAGAGAGGATGTGTGACAGTATCCCATCCAAATTGGTTGATGAGATCGGTTGTTACACGGGCGGTGTTTGGACGAGCTTTATCTTCATGGAAACAAACTCCTTTCGTGAGCATGCTTCTCCTCTTCTTTTGGATAGCGCAGCGAAGTTTTTTAACGTCTCACAGTAGCGATCAGCATTGATTGTTGTGCCGGTATCCATGAATTCGCACGATAATAACCACTTCCTGTCCCAAAACACGCTCGCCATGGCTTTGCCGGCAGAGTTTGTTTGAACTTCCGCGGCTTCGGCGACTATGGATGTTTCCACTGACGTGATTGTTCTTTCTTTTCTGGTGTCGTGTATTGTACCAACGTCTCGTCCCCAGTGACAATGGAGTCCAAGAATTTCTCGCCATCGGTTTCGTAGGCCTGAAGAAATTCGCGGGCCGCATCAATCCGTTGCCGTTTGTGGTCTGCTGTAAGCTGTCTTGGGGCCCACTTTGCACACAAATTTTGCTATACCCTAAATGGTCTGTCAAAATGTTATCAATGCAAGTCTTTCTGACATCAGCGATCACCTCGGAGGGCTCCAAAACAGTCACCCTTGTTACTTCCACTTTCGCAATCATTTCGTCCAAAACAGATGGACGTCCGGAACGATGTTCATCATGAACGTCTGTAAATCTGTCTTTGAATTTTCTGCACCATTTGCGCACGTGTTGTATGCTCATACATTTCTCTCCGCAGACTTCACACAGTTGGAATGAATGTCCACCGGCGCAGTGTTTTTTGCATAGAAAAAGAGAATCACAGAGCGTAATTCGCACCTGGCGGGAGACATAAGTGGTAACTCCATTACTAACGGTTGCCAAGCCAAAACTGAGCGTCGCAGACAGCTCACGGAGAGGGGGACCAAGCTGCAATCCAATGTCACCTCATCCCTTGTAAGAGCGTTCGTAGCGACTTTAGCGCCTTGGGAACCTTACTTTACGGACAACCCTCGTATATATACCCTGTGGAGACTTTGCTACAATTCGGAAACTTGCCTGTGACTTCCAATTATTTTATTATTGTACAACTGCAAAGTATGAAGACAAAAATGGGAAACATCGATCTTGAGATTTTTAATATGTTTACAGGTCTCCTGAATCATTTAATAAAAGCCTACTAAAATGATTACGTACATGACAGCTTTGTGAACGCTCGCTGCTAGAGGCATCTTGCGGCAAATTGTTCAACTAGTTAAATAGATAATAGTACTATTTTCTCAAACGTCTCCGCCCTCTGCCCTTGCAGCGTTCCTAGCGGCAAATAGTCCCATTATCTGGACTTTAGCTGCTGATTTCGAGCACGCTTTTTATAATGATTGTTGTACTTTAAGTCCGTTATATATTTAATGGCTGAATTTAAAAAGCTGTTTTTATTTTGATTTATTTCCGTCTGTGCAGTGTGCACATCGCTAATGACTAAACGGAACGACAGATTTCGTTGAAATTTGTACGTAAGCCTGAATCTATTTTTAAAACTTCTGAGCTTTTTTTTTAAATTCTCTCGAAAGAGTTCGTAATTTTTTGTTCAAATACAGTCCTGTAATGCCAGAAAAAGGGTCGCTGTCTCACCAAAGAATCAGGACAATCGAAAAATCGGAAAAGTTTTCAAAATCAGTTCACTAGATTTCGATGAAATTTTGCCTTAACTCTACGTAAAAAAATATTTTGTTGAAATACGAATCTTTATATACGACCAAAATTTGACGAATACTAATTCCAAGCCGGATTTTCTAAGAAATGATTGAATTTGAGAAGTTTTTGCAATGTCTTAGTCGGTTTCCGTGTTGGTAACTATCCACGGAGAATTATTTTTACCTGACAACGATCCAAACGTTTAGTGCCAATTAAGCACGTTTAATCAAAATCATTTGCACCTACACGAGGAAAACGGGTTAAATTAAAAATAAATTTCTTACTGGGAGAAAGTTTATGCAATTTCCTCGCACCAATTATTAAATACGAACGTGATGTGATACTGTAGACGTGTACGTTACTTATTGCATGTTTTTATTTAAATTCTATTAGCACGCCCATAACACCGTATCTGTTTCACTAGGTCGTATTAGATTTTATTTTCTAATTAGCCTTAACAATACAGCTATTAAAGAATGTACGGAAAACACACATCAAGGATCCGTAAGGCACTTTATACGAGGCCGGGTCAAAAAGTTCCCGGCATTGGTCAATGAAAATTTATTGGAAGTACATATACAATTGTAACCTTATTTTCCTTCAAAATACTCTCCTCCTGCATGAACACACTTCTTCCACCGTTCATAAAATTGTTGGAAACACTCCTAAAAGCCGTTTTAGGAAATTTCTTTTAGCCTCTTGGTCACATTTTCCATCTCGAATTTTAAAAAATTTAAAAATATTTTTAAGACGATACGAACTTTACTTCTTTCTATAGAGTAGCGAGAGACAAAGATTAAATATGAAGCACAGTTAAGTGTAATAATAACTGCGAAATCAAAAATTAACGTACTTTTAAAAATATAATTTTTAATTTTAATGGAAGGCGTCCGTTATACATTTGGGTAAATGGTTTTTTAATCAAAGGTTCAAATACACAAGTAGTTCTCCTACAAAAATAAAAAACTAGTTATAAATTTAAAAAAGTCATACATTTTATCACATTTTCGGAAAATTAAAATACATTTTCGCCTTTTACTCTCACGTTTTGAAAAAAAATGTGTCAGCGCTTTTTATAGTTTGTATTTTTGTAATTTGTAGTTTTCGGAAAATTAAAATGCATTTTCAACTATTACTAGCACATTTTGAAAAAAAAATGTGTCAGCGCTTTTTATAGTTTGTATTTTTGTAATTTGTAGTTTTCGGAAAATTAAAATGCATTTTCAACTATTACTAGCACATTTTGAAAAAAAATGTGTCAGCGCTTTTTATAGTTTGTATTTTTGTAATTTGTAGTTTTCGGAAAATTAAAATACATTTTCAACTATTACTAGCACATTTCGAAAAAAAATATCAGCACTTTTTATAGTTTGTATTTTTGTAATTTGTAGTTTTCGGAAAATTAAAATGCATTTTCAACTATTACTAGCACATTTCGAAAAAAAATATCAGCACTTTTTATAGTTTGTATTTTTGTAATTTATAGTTTTCGGAAAATTAAAATACATTTTCAACTATTACTAGCACATTTCGAAAAAAAATATCAGCACTTTTTATAGTTTGTATTTTTGTAATTTGTAGTTTTCGGAAAATTAAAATGCATTTTCAACTATTACTAGCACATTTCGAAAAAAAATATCAGCACTTTTTATAGTTTGTATTTTTGTAATTTATAGTTTTCGGAAAATTAAAATGCATTTTCAACTATTACTAGCACATTTCGAAAAAAAATATCAGCACTTTTTATAGTTTGTATTTTTGTAATTTGTAGTTTTCGGAAAATTAAAATGCATTTTCAACTATTACTAGCACATTTTGAAAAAAAATTGTGTCAGCGCTTTTTATAGTTTGTATTTTTGTAATTTATAGTTTTCGGAAAATTAAAATGCATTTTCAACTATTACTAGCACATTTTGAAAAAAAATTGTGTCAGCGCTTTTTATAGTTTGTATTTTTGTAATTTGTAGTTTTCGAAAAATTAAAATGCATTTTCAACTATTACTAGCACATTTTGAAAAAAAATTGTGTCAGCGCTTTTTATAGTTTGTATTTTTGTAATTTATAGTTTTCGGAAAATTAAAATGCATTTTCAACTATTACTAGCACATTTTGAAAAAAAATTGTGTCAGCGCTTTTTATAGTTTGTATTTTTGTAATTTATAGTTTTCGGAAAATTAAAATGCATTTTCAACTATTACTAGCACATTTTGAAAAAAAATTGTGTCAGCGCTTTTTATAGTTTGTATTTTTGTAATTTGTAGTTTTCGAAAAATTAAAATGCATTTTCAACTATTACTAGCACATTTTGAAAAAAAATTGTGTCAGCGCTTTTTATAGTTTATTTTTGTAATTTATAGTTTTCGGAAAATTAAAATGCATTTTCAACTATTACTAGCACATTTTGAAAAAAAATTGTGTCAGCGCTTTTTATAGTTTGTATTTTTGTAATTTGTAGTTTCCCTACAAATTAAAAAATACAAAATTTGTTATAAATTTTTAAAAAACCATTAATTTTACATCTTCGGAAATTTAAAATACATTTTCGCCTTTTTACTCCCACTTTTTGAAAACAAATTGTGCCACAGCGCTATACTTTTCACACAAACTTTTGTGAATTACCGAATTAACGTTTCAACGCTACCATCTGTTACCGGCAGACAAATGTTCCGCGAACACACCTCCCGAAAGAATGCAAACAAAACGTGGCTCGAAAATTGAAAAGTAGATGAGACACGAAAATTGATAATTTAACGCTGAACCTTATCTGCGAAGAAGTTGTAAAGCCTAATTGAAGAGATAAATCAGAGCGGAGTCGCGCGGGCCCAGTAATGACGCTGCGACGTAAGAGGCATTTATCACAGCGGCAAATACATGGCGGCAATGGCTTTCTATAGCCTCAAGGTGGTGTAATGGCGGCTTTCAGGCGTATCTAGGCACGGTTCAATGAACAAAGATTACCGCTGCGTTGGATAAAGCAGTTCGGGTAGTTCCGCAAAACTGACACGCATCATTAGGCGGGTGTTGCAGAAGGGAGAAAGTAATGGCGTTTTTAAAATATTGAATTTATTAAATAAGTCTGTGTGAAGGAAAGGGTCACGCAGATATTACCTCTTCCAACTGTCCAAAGTCTCTCTAGTCATCCATATAAACGTACCACCATTTTAAAAAGTCTGCTCGATATTCGTTGTTGAAGTCCAAGTAATTGGAATATCTGCCGCTACGAACGCTGCATGCTGCAAGGGACAGGAGGTAGAGACGTTGAGACGTTTGAGAAAATACACAGTACTATTATCTATTTAACTGAAGCTGAACACTTCGCCGCAAGATGCCACCAGCAGCGAGCGCTCACAAAGCTCTCATAAAGATTATCATTCTAGTACACGTTTATATTCATTGGTATAATGGTGACTCGGTGGTCGATGTGGATAAAGCACCGCAGAGTCTGTTGCGTCTCTGAATTGTGCATCTTAAGGTTCTTAGTTTTAGCCGCAGTTACTCCAGTTCCTTTTCCTTTATCGTTAACGCCGAGGTAAAGTGATGCTGGAAGTTTTTTTACCAGGGCTTTATTCATTATGAATTTATTCCTGAAGGGAAAACTGACAAAGAACTGTACAACGAGGTCCTGAAACGATATGAAAAACGCAAGTTCGGTGAAAACGATATGAAAAATGGGAAGGTAACGATTGGCTTTATGACAACCCCATCTATCGCTAATGGTGAAACAGTACCTTGCCAAGCACAATTTTTACAACTCTGAAATGCCCTCCTCTAAGAAGAGGGTTGATGCGGCCAAAGCAACGGTCAGTCTGCTGCGTCTCTGAACTGCGGTACTTAGTTCTAGCCGCAGTTTAAGATTAAGATTATTACTAGAGGAAGGGATCATTCAACCCCAGGCACTGCGATCGATTGTGCAACTTACATCTTAAAATACCTAGTTCAGCAGATTGGTGCCCCTAATAAGTTCCAACAACCCACTGACTAACACATTCTGCTGAAGATCCCTAGGGTCTTGGAAACCAAAAATCCCTAGCCTCATACTAGCAAGGGCCTCACAATCATAAATTATGTGACCTGCAGTTTCCTCCTCCTTCCTGCACAATCTACACACTGTTTCTCCGTGGTACATACCTATCCTGTTCATGTGCACCCTCACACCACAGTGCCCTGTTATGAGCCCCATGATCCTCTTGAGTTGTACTCTGCCCAGGACATCTGCTGCCCCATTGATTCCTCCAGAAGGAACTTTGCTTAAGAGACGTTTACTATGGGAATGCCCATGAAGGTTGTCCCATCTTACCTGGTGTTGACATGTAATCCACCCATTAATAGCGGACCTGGCCAACGATAGAGAAATCCCTAAAGCCTGCTCAGGTCCGATAAACTAAGATGCAGATCCATGTCCAGCCAGTCGGTCTGCCTCCTCATTACCCTCAACTCCCCTATGCTCCGGAACCCAGTGAAGAGTTACCCGGTTATCCCGGGACAGAACGTCAAGGTTCTTCCAACACTCCCAGAGCAGTTTGGACTGTATTATAGGACACGCAAGTGCTTTTATTGCTGCCTGAAGCCGCCTCGGTGGCCTAGTTGCTAGCGTACCCCCCGAGGATCCGGGTTCGATTCTCGGCCAGGGCTTGGCATTTTCATACACTATAAATCATCCCATCGTCTGCATTAGCCCAAGTGTGCACAATAGTCGGACGTTAAAAAAAAAAAATATTGCTACCTGACTACCGATATGAATATGAATACGTGCCTTCTTGAAGCCCCGATCCAAGTTCTCCCGAACACTAGCCGCAGTTACTCCCGTTACTTTTCCCTTACAGTTAACGCTGACGTTAAGGAAAAAATGCTTGTGCTTTATATCTTTTGTAACTACCCTATAAACGGAATAACCGTACGAACAAATAACCATTTTTTGCATTAAGTTTTTCTCTTATTAGTGTTAGGTTTTTAAAGTTTGATTTGTGTTTCATGTCGACAAACGTTTTGATAATTTCCTGTCGAAACCGGTGTAGATTGTTTCCAGCCAATGTTTTAGCACAATTATAAATAACACTTTTTAAACAAAAAACACTCTTTACATTAAATGTTAAATGTTCGATTAATTACTATTTCTTTATTAATAACTGTCGATATAAGTTGGCGTCAAAACTTTTACAGCTAATATTTTCTCTTGTACGGCTTGTTTGACAGTTCAGTTAAGCGTAACGTTTGTTGTTTCCGGACAAGTTTCAGCTCTGCAAAACTTTTCACGATCGATGTTTTGTTTTTCTTCTCGTGCCGTAGTATCCACTGTAGCCACCTCCTATTGTTTCAACAAGAGAGAAAATATTTTCTTTGCGGGGAAGGAATAGTGGTATCGTCACTCGATATAATCATCCGAAAATGGGTAGAATTAGTAAACTCTCCCGGAAAACATATCAAAAACATTTTGAATTTAGAGTGTAATATGTTACAAGAAAACTTATTGCAGTAGTTTTCAGTCAAAATTTAGCAGTTGGCTCAGTTTTCAGTAAAAAAACTATTTCTTTACACATTAGCTTTAGATTTGTTTAGTGTCTAATGCGACGTAAAATAATGTGCAAATATTACGTTTTAAAAGACAAGAAGAGACAAAATGAAATTCAATATATGATTACTTTCTTACGTTGCTGGTTACAAAAACAGAGAAGAGTATTACTTACTTCTACCAAAGATTAGCGCAAGTAATGGCGTTTTTAAAATATTGAATTTATTAAATAAGTCTATGTGAAGGAAAGGGTCACGCAGATATTACCTCTTCCAACTGTCCAAAGTCTCTCTAGTCATCCAATATAAACGTACCACCATTATAAAAAGTCTGCTCGATATTCGCTGCTGAAGTCCAAGTAATTGGAATATCTGCCGCTACGAACGCTGCATGCTGCAAGGGGCAGGAGCTACAGACGTTGAGACGTTTGAGAAAATACACCGTACTATTATCTATTTAACTGAAACTGAACACTTCGCCGCAAGATGCCACCAGCAGCGAGCGCTCACAAAGCTCTCGTAAGGATTATCATTCTAGTACACGTTTATATTCATTGGTATAAGAGGGACTCGGTGGTCGATGTGGTTAAAGCACCGGAGAATCTGCTGTGTCTCTGAACTGCAAAACTTTTCACGATCGATGTTTTGTTCTTCTTCTCGTGCCGTAGTTTTTTTGTGTTTAACGTCCGACTATTGTGCACACTTGGGCTAATGCAGACGATGGGATGATTTATAAGCGTATGAAAATGCCAAGCCCTGGCCGGGAATTCGAACAAGGGTCCTCGGTTTGAAATCCTAGTACGCTATCCACTAGACCACCGAGGCGGCTTCGTGCCGTAGTATCCACTGTAGCCACCCCTCTATCGTCGTTTCAACAAGAGAGAAAATATTTTCTTTGCGGGGAAGGAATAGTGGTATCGTCACTCGAAATTATCATCCGAAAATGGGCAGAATTAGTAACCTCTTCCGGAAAATATGTCAAAAACATTTTGGATTTAGAGTGTAATATGTTACAAGAAGACTTATTGCACCAGTTTTCAGTCAAAATTTAGAAGTTGGCTCAGTTTTCAGTAAAAAAAAAACGATTTCTTTATGGCTAATGCGACGTAAAATAATGTGCAAACATTATGTTTTAAAAGAAAAGACGAGACAAAATTAAATTCAATAAATGATTACTTTCTTACGTTGCTGGTTACAGAACAGATAAGAGTATCAGTTATTTCTACAAAAAGATTAGCGCAAATCTGGTATTGCTACTGTTTAAGCTACATTTAACTGCAATAATTTTACACCAATCAGTGAACAGGAAGATTTACGTGCTTTAAAGTAAAGGTATTTTAAGAACACGTGACTTGTAACTTTGTAAAGTTGCGTGCAAGGTCAGCTTGTTAGAGAAAATAAAGCAAGTTCGTAAAGAAGAGTAATTGCTCTTAAAACTATAAGGCCCGGTGGCCACCGAATGCGATCGGACTATACGCATTGGAAACCTAAACTATTGTTTTTGAAGCAAGTGCGCCATTGACTCCGCTCAGCTAACTCCGCTCGTGGCCACCAGACCTAACGAGGGAAGAGCTCATATGACCAAAAGATCAAACAACCAAAAGTTCATTCGACCAAATTACACTTAAATATTTAGGTTGAATGAACTTTTGGTCATACGAACCATGTTTTTAACAGAGCGGTTCATATGACCAAAAAATCAAACAACCAAAGGTTCATTCGACCAAAAATGTGTAATAACTTAATGTAAAATAATAAAAAATGTGAGATTTATTAACATCGAGGTTCGTATTTCCTTCGAAGGAGGATATTTTGTAAAATACTGTTTTTTTTATTATTGCATATAGATCAGTGTCAATACTGATATTTAAATTAATAATACACGCCATTACACTACATACTCAGACCAGTCGTTACTATATTGTTTTAGCGTTTAGGCCTACAGTTGAAGGTACTGTCAATATTTTATATATTCACTTTTTTATTATTGCATATAGGTACCAATATATAATAAACGTGTAAAACATCACTGTTATAGAATTAACATAATTTAAACATTTATTATTCACACTTACCAATATATAATAAATGCATAAAACGTCACTGTTATAGAATTAACACTTGAATTAAGTTGGATTTTTTTTTTTTTTGACGTCCGACTATTGTGCACACTTGGGCTAATGCAGACGATGGGATGGTTTATAGCGTATGAACATGTCAAGCCCTGGCCGGGAATCGAACCCGGGTCCTCGGGGTGAAAGCCCAGTAAGCTATCAACTAGGCCACCGAGGCGGCTAATTAAGTTGGACTGGGTAAGTAGTGTGATTGCGTTTAACATAATTTAAACATTTATTATTCACACTTACCAATATATAATAAATGCATAAAACGTCACTGTTATAGAATTAACGCTTGAATGATAAATAATTAAGTTGGACTGGGTAAGTAGTATAATGGTGTTTAAAATAATAATAAAAACATAAAACATAATAATAACAAAAACATGGTGCATATGACCAAAAGTTCATTGGGCCAAAATATTAGTATAAAATTTGGTTGAATGAACTTTGGTTGTTTGATCTTTTGGCCATATGACCCCATCGTCTTAACGAAAGTGTTACACACTCTTTTTTTTGCCAAAAACTACACAAATTAAACGCAAGACAAGTATTTGACTGAACATTTTTATAACGCAATCAGGTACACTTTTTTTTCAATTATAAAAAATACTGTCGGTAATATTTTCCGCACGCTAGAGCATTGAAATAAACGTACTAGAATGATAACCCTTATGAGAGCTTTGTGAGAGGTCACTGCTGGTGGCGAAATGTTCAACTAAAGTTAAACACTATATTTTCTCAAACGTCTCCATCAGCTGTCCTTGCAGCATGCAGCGTTCGTAGCGGCAGATAGTGTAATTACTTGAACTTTAGCCGCTGAACTTTAGCACACGATTTGTTTTATAATGGTGGCTGTACTTCTAGCCCGTTATATTCAAAGCATACATACTCTTCTCTTTGTACGCGACTTCATGGTAAGATTTGAACTATGCTAAAGGTTTTTTAACATTAAATTAGTTCAAATTAAGATAGAAATTCACGTTTCAGTATGAGAATCGCGATATATACCCTCATGTACTTTGAAAATAAAAAAAAACTATAAACATAAAATTAAAAACCATTAGGCCCTATGTTAATTTAAAATTAAAAAGAGCCGTGACCTTAAATAATTTGTTAATATATTCTGATTCGAAATGAACTAATTAAAAAACTGTTTAAATAGAACAAAATAAAGTAAACGTGCATGACTTACTAAACAAGATAAATTTTGCAACCAACGTGCAGTTCTGCTTGCTTACCTGTAAACAAAACAAAAATCATTAGAGGTATAATCACAGACTAAACAAGTAATTTGTAAATGTGATTAAAAAATAATAACTATAAACTATGTATTTCAAAAGTATAAAATTTGCGTAAATTATTTTAAAAAAATTCTCGTTTTCAAAAGACGTGCGATGTTTCTCATTAAAAATTATATAAATATTATTTAGAGGTTTGGTTGTATTTGTGTAATGACCCATAGAAAGTTGATTTCCTAGTATTTATAACAACGTTATACATGTATTTAAGGGCATTTACAATAACGAAAAAGCTAGTTTAAATACGAAATCATTTTGCTGCTACGATTTAAAATAATCAAGAACAGATTCAAAAACAACCAAAATATTGAGGTTTTAACAAAAATCAAATACTAGACAATTCCAAGTGAGCAAGCAAAACAGGAACATAACAGGTCCAAAAAGACGACTGAAGTATCCGAAAAGACGACTGAAGCATCCGAAAAGACGACTGAAGCATCCGAAAAGACGACTGAAGCATCCGAAAAGACGACTGAAGCATCCGATAAGACGACTGAAGCATCCGAAAAGACGACTGAAGTATCCGAAAAGACGACTGAAGCATCCGAAAAGACGACTGAAGTAGCCGAAAAGTCGACTGAAGCATCCGAAAAGACGACTGAAGCATCCGAAAAGACGACTGAAGTATCCGAAAAGATGACTGAAGCATCCGAAAAGACGACTGAAGCATTCGAAAAGACGACTGAAGCATCCGAAAAGACGACTGAAGTATCCGAAAAGACGACTGAAGTATCCTAAAAGACGACTGAAGTATCCGAAAAGACGACTGAAGTATCCGATAAGACGACTGAAGTATCCGAAAAGACGACTGAAGTATCCGATAAGACGACTGAAACATCCGAAAAGACGACTGAAGTATCCGATAAGACGACTGAAGTATCCGAAAAGACGACTGAAGTATCCGAAAAGACGACTGAAGCATCCGAAAAGACGACTGAAGTGTCCGAAAAGACGACTGAAGCATCCGAAAAGACGACTGAAGTATCCGAAAAAACGACTGAAGCATCCGAAAAGACGACTGAAGCATCCGAAAAGACGACTGAAGCATCCGAAAAGACGACTGAAGTATCCGAAAAGACGACTGAAGCACCCGAAAAGACGACTGAAGCATCCGAAAAGACGACTGAAGCATCCGAAAAGACGACTGAAGCATCCGAAAAGACGACTGAAGCACCCGAAAAGACGACTGAAGCATCCGAAAAGACGACTGAAGTATCCGAAAAGACGACTGAAGCACCCGAAAAGACGACTGAAGCATCCGAAAAGACGACTGAAGTATCCGAAAAGACGACTGAAGCACCCGAAAAGACGACTGAAGCATCCGAAAAGACGACTGAAGCATCCGAAAAGACGACTGAAGTATCCGAAAAGACGACTGAAGCACCCGAAAAGACGACTGAAGCATCCGAAAAGACGACTGAAGCATCCGAAAAGACGACTGAAGCATCCGAAAAGACGACTGAAGCACCCGAAAAGACGACTGAAGTATCCGAAAAGACGACTGAAGTATCCGAAAAGACGACTGAAGTAATCCGAAAAGACGACTGAAGTAATCCGAAAAGACGACTGAAGTAATCGGAAAAGACGACTGATGTATCCGAAAATATGATTGAAGTATCCGAAAAGACGACTGAAGTATCCGAAAAGTCGGCTGAAGTAATTACTAAAAGCAAATTTAGCAAGAACTGATAACGAGATACAAAAATAATTAAATAACGAATTAAATGAAACTGACGCTACGGTAATGTGGAGAAATATTTGTCAGTACAATACCATGCGACTGGTAACGAATGAAACGTTCATTAAATCATGTCAAAGAAGGATCACGTCGTCGCGTTTTTAATAATTTCAACAAAGGGAAAGTCGCAAAAGTGACATTAACAAAAGCACAGCAATCTCCGCTCACGAGTGAGCTGGATTTAATGAACTATTATGACATAATTGAATCACTACAACGGGCGTGCACAGAGTCCCGCTCGGCAAATTGTTTTAATTTCCGACCAAATTGACGGATCACGAAGCCCTCTGGCCGGGAAGCAGGTTAGGCTTTACGAAATGTCTGTTTTATTTGTCTCAGTTAAGAAAGGAAATCAATCGGCCGTACAGAAAAATTGGTAATGAGACCAGGTTCCGTTACAACTGTCAAATACAAATTGTAAATACAAATACAAATGCAACTGTCAGTTACAAACGCGTAATAAAGCACGTAATAAAGCACGGTGTGACGCAGTGGGTGGTATAACTTTAACCGGTCTGTCCATACAGTGTCGGTCAGAATATGCCTAAACAAACTGCAATGAACTAAAGCCAACCACGTTTAACACATTATGTGTAAGAATTTAAAAATTATGAAAACATAAAACGGGACACATAATAGCTGAGGTTATTCAGTGCCTGTAATGTATTTTGTTTCATTCATTCTTAGGCCAGGTGGTCACCAAATGCGGAGCGGAGTTGCTCTGAATAGAGCAGACTACGAATTCAAACATTGTTTTAATGCACTAGTATATTCGGCCAATGAAAACGAAGCGGAGCCATGCGACCCCGCTCAGCTCCGTTACGCTTTCAGTGGCCGCGTAACATTAAAAAAAATAGGCTACGTTTTTGAATGCGTAGACCGCTCCGCTCAGCGTAACTCCGCTCCGCATCTGGTGGCCACCCGGCCTTACAGTAGCGCTAACATTTCAAACAAATACACTTAAGTCTATGTTTGACTATGACATAGGTTTCAAAATTAATTGATTTAAACAGGCGAGGCTGATACTGTTTGTATCTCGATAAAACATCGATATAATTTATTACATAAATACTAATTCCTTATTACCGTGACGATAATTTCTTATTTATAGAATAACAAATTTAAATAACTTAGGCCTAATACCCCTCGTACATAATAAAAGTAAAAGTCTTCTTAGTTGCCCTAGTGTTGTGGTTATCGTTTCCATCTCACACGCGCAAGATCCCCGGTTCGAGTCCGGGCAGAAACACATTAATTTTTAATTATAATTAATTTGAGACTTGCCAAGCGCTAAATATACTGTTGTATACGAGGTGTGTTCAGAAAGTAACGATGTTGTATACAAGGTGTGTTCAGAAAGTAACGATGTTGTATACAAGGTGTGTTTAGAAAGTAACGATGTTGTATACAAGGTGTGTTCAGAAAGTAACGATGTTGTATACAAGGTGTGTTCAGAAAGTAACGATGTTGTATACAAGGTGTGTTCAGAAAGTAACGATGTTGTATACAAGGTGTGTTCAGAAAGTAACGATGTTGTATACGAGGTGTGTTCAGAAAGTAACGATGTTGTATACAAGGTGTGTTCAGAAAGTAACGATGTTGTATACAAGGTGTGTTCAGAAAGTAACGATGTTGTATACAAGGTGTGTTCAGAAAGTAACGATGTTGTATACAAGGTGTGTTCAGAAAGTAACGATGTTGTATACGAGGTGTGTTCAGAAAGTAACGATGTTGTATACAAGGTGTGTTCAGAAAGTAACGATGTTGTTTACAAGGTGTGTTCAGAAAGTAACGATGTTGTATACGAGGTGTGTTCAGAAAGTAACGATGTTGTATACAAGGTGTGTTCAGAGAGTAACGAGAATTTTTATATTTCGCGGGCTTGGAGAGTCCGATTGTCAAACATTTTTTTTATTATGTTGGTATACATGCCCTTGAAGTATGATAAAACTTTCAGCTGTTTTCATTGTACCTCCCGCAAACATCACAACTAAAACATGATAAATGTTAAAGGAAAACTTACCCTATATCAGTAAAGAAGTTTATTAATGTCGCTGTGGTTTCCAACGAAACTCTCGCTAACATCGGAACAGTTAAAAAAATGTTCAAAATTTACAAAGTTCATAACTTTTCATGTTCAACTTTATTATTTGAAAACGTCCAAAAACAGTCACCCCCAAAGAAAACGTATTTACTGGCTTTTCTTTAAACCATCCAGGTTTAGTAATAATCCGGAAAATTTGGAAAATCTGTGTCATCTCTTGAAACCGGTTAATCGTATATCATTCAAATGTTGGTAGCACTTAAATAAACTTTACAACTCGAGTGATCACGGTTGACCTTTTGTTAATTTTTCGGTTTACTTCCGATCCCTAAATTTGTTTTATTTCAAACACGGTTACCTGGTTTTGTGTTACGAATAGCTCTTTACATTAAAATCAAAACGATGTTTTTGATTTTGAGAAATTTCAGCGATTTTCCTTTTTTAGAGTTCGTATGCAAAGCCAAGAACCTTTAGAACCTTAGAAATTCGCGCGCGTTCGTTCAAAAAAGGTTAGGCCTACTCTATTGCATAGTATAGTCCCTATTAATATGCTTTAATACCCGATTTCCTCTCATTACATTCTCATATTTACTGAGTGTTGAAAATCTTCAGATTGTATTTCAAAGGCTGCACAATGTTCTTTAAAATAAAAATCTGCCAGATTCGCAGATCCGGGCGCGGGCGCGGGCGAGGGGAAGCACAACAGCAAATTCTAATCGTGAATATTGACAACGCTTTTCTCAAGTCCCGCGGATAAGAGCGACATTTCATTTGCCAGACACAATAACGGCACACGTCTGGAACGCTTCACTCTTGCCGATCTACGAGCAAATCCCGGCACCCTCGAACCGAGCCGTTAAATACTGAATACTGTTATTGCGCCCGTCACACGATAACCTTTATTGAAATCTTTTGTGAGGCGCACTACTACAATACGCGAAGCGAGGCAATAACCTCCCCGTGCCTCGGTGAGTGAAATTAGCGCACTCGGCCTCCGTAATTCCGGTGCGGGCGTAAAAATGTCAGCGGCAACGAGCCTGCCCGGACATCTGCTGCGGTCTTGTGACAATGTGTGTGCCCTGACGCATTAATACCGGGCCCTACAATGTAAAACAATGGAACAAATGGTCTTTAAGTACAATAAATGTTGTAGCACGTTTGGAGGGGAAGGAACATTAATACACTTCTTCACTGATGTAGGACAAGTTTTCCTTTAACATGTTTTAGTTGTGATGTTTGCGGGAGGTAAGATGCGAGGAATATGTTTATATTGATACATACAACAGTATATTTAGCGCTTCGCAAGTCTACAATTAATTATAATTAAAAATTAATGTGTTTCTGACCGGGCTCGAACCGGGGATCTTGCGCGTGTGAGATGGAAGCGATAACCAAAACACTACGGAAACTAAGAAGACGTTTGATCGATTTAAGTATATTAAATGAATCGTTAATTTAATTTTGGTAGTTGTATTAAAAGATCAGTTAATTATATAACAATATATTCATTCTTAAAGATAAGCTGATTTCTTTGAACAGATGACAGGCTATAGCCTAACTTTTAGGTTATGTTATCATTAATTATAATAAAACCCCGCAGACGAGAAACCATCGACAGACAGCAGAACATACAAACTGAAACAAGCGCAACGACTCACCTGGCCAACCTACAAAAAGAAATCGCTCTCAATGAATGCCAAATTTCGACGTTATAATTCCTTTCTTAAACCAGAGGCAACTTATGCTAGTAAAAACGCAGAATAATTGGTTCAAAGAGATCCAGAGTGATTCGGAGGAGTTAAATTTGACGGTGCCTCAAATTGAAGGTGCATAGAAGAGGATTCTAAGGAATAAATATCTGCGATTCAAGCTAACAACATTTGAACGAAAGACCTACACCATAACTGATGAACAAAAGGCAGTCAGGTCGGTCAGGATGAAGAAATTTTGGGAACGGAAGAAGAGGCTGAAACGCTAGTCTCTCAATAGCGATGTTAGACTTGGAGGTGTTTGGATTGATTGAAGTGCTCCAATGAGGGCGTAAACTAAGGGGGGAGAAATGGCCAAATCGTGATTACTTTATCAGGAGAGAAAAATTCAGTATTTTTGTGTTTTTCCAATAGCATCCGAATTGTGTGTTTTGGAAGAAGTAATTGATTGTAAGAAAGTTAGTTGGTGGAATTTCCCCCCGCTATTTCTTTTATCAGTGTTGGTAATATAAGAAGAGATAAATGAGGAAAAGGAAAATAGTTACTGCTTTAAGGATTCCTGTTGAACACGTGTTACATTTAATTGAAAGCAATTATTGCCAACTTAAAGTGCACAAGTGGATGTCACTTATTAGAAACGTTTCTTTTCATCTCTGCGTTCCGGAGTTTCTTTCTATAATACCCAGTTGTACTGAATTCTTTCTGTCCTTTTCTTATCAAACGTTAAAAGACGTATCATTATACGTTAGTTTGATACGTTATCATTATACGTTAGTTATATTACTACTGCTAAGAGTATGACACTTTTCCCAAAAACATAGTAGCCTAATCGATCAAAAATGCATAGCACACATTTTTTGTTTAGATGTAAACAAAAAGTAAACATACGTTAAGAAAAGTACACGTGTGGAACTGGGGGAGTTACCTACAGAAGCAAAGCTTTTGTTAGTTATCTTTGCGAAATTTCCAAAAATGGCTTTCAGGAGTGTCTCAAAGCAATTGTATGAACAGTGGAAAAAGTGTGTACATGCAGGAAGAGTAATTTGAAGGATTTTTTTTGTGTTTAACGTCCGACTATTGTGCACACTTGGGCTAATGCAGACGATGGTATGATTTATAGGGTATGAAAACGCCAACCCCTGGCCGGGAATCGAACCCGAGTCCTCGGGGAGAAAGCCCAGTACGCTATCAACTAGGCCACCGAGGCGGCTTTGAAGGAAAATAAAGATAAAATCTCTTTATTTGTTTCACCCAACTTTGGGGTACACTAAATCAATCACTTTTCAATGTTCTGTGCCTTCCTCGTAGCCCAGTATTGCTTCATTCGTTGTGATCTTGCTTTTCTTTCTTCATCAGAGATTTGGATCGTTCGCTTGGATTTGACTTTGCCTTGGAACCGTTATTTCTTGTCCTTGGTTATTGTTTTGGCTGTTCTGTCCATGAGCATAATGTCAGCGATCTGCAGTTCTGTTATGTCTTTCTCTGTTTCTCTAAACCAAAGTGGTTTGGCTCTTCTATTGCGAAAGTAGTCAAATATTTTTTTGGTTAGTCTATTTTTGTCCATTCGGAGGATGTGCCCATAAAAATCAAATCTCCTTTTTTTTATTGTGTCTGATAGTGTTTCAGTTTCTTGGTAAAGAGTTTCATTACTGATGTGGAGTAATTGGTTGTTACGGAATTTGGGGCCTAAGATTTTTCGTAATATCTTTCTTTTCTTGATCTCCAGCCTTTCAAATGGGCCCTGGGTTGTGAGAGATAATGTTTCAGCTGCATATATATATATATTGATAAAATATTATACGTACTTTCAATAAATTTTCATTGACCATTTCCACGAACTTTTTGACTGATCCTCCTATAATTGTGTGTCATTCAGTGTGATTAAATATGTACGGTATTATTTATAACTTTTTCGAAAAATGTTTTTTAAAGTTTTTGCTCAACTTACGTGTTCGTTTTCTCCTTGCACGGAAAACTGAACCGAAAAACGTTCACTTCTGTGTTGTTTGTACAAAACTAATGAGGGTATTGCGGTTACATATTCAATCGTTATTTAAACGGACAAACACAATTTCAATACAAGTTTATTGTCAAGAAATATTTATTAATGTCAAAAACGACAAATTATCCACATAAACGGTATGTTCAAGAGTTATTCACTTAATGCGCATTAATACAACCAACCCAGTAAATCACTCGACCCCAGCTTGATGCTTCCAGTCATACAAATCGCTTAGGTGTAAATAGAAATTAATCTTACTTTATCCGGGGACAGTCAGTCCTGCCCACCCAGAGACAAGACTTATCAAAGACTCTCCGCCGTCGGGTGTGTTTACACAGAGCGCCCCATTCCGGGCGGGACCTGTTTGCTTTTCATTTACTTTATAAGAAGTAATGCACTTTGATGCAACGCACTTGAAAGAGATTATAGCAACGAGCTGTGAGCGTGCGGCCCTTTGTTTTACAAGCTGAAGACTTTAAAATTAGAACACACAGTGCCGAGTTAGCGCTGAAGTACACGACACGTAATGACCGAGTAATTTATCGGTGGTAATTATTTCAAACACCGACGTGTAAGGCGAACATTCTTAGAAGTTAACACGTGACACACCGAAGATTGGAAATGGTAAAAAATTAACGAGGTCTAACAATGACAGAATTAAGCAGAATAAAGTTATTATTTAAAGGAGGGTAAAATAATAATCCAAAGTTTATGACCTAATTCTCGGAATTAATTCTGCACAAAAGAGTTAAATTTCTAAATAGAGAACTCAGTTTTTAAACAGATCAGTTTTATCAAACCATTATTGATAAAGATAAAGCAGGATTGAGCAAGGATGATATCAAGTAAATCTGCAATCAAGAATCAACTGTCAAGAATACTTTTGACTGAGATAACCGCAATCACTGTTTCAACTCGATCGTTCGGCATTTGGTTTATGTGTTTGTTACGCAGTTTTGGTCAAACGCACTGATCGATTATTTTGAAATCTGTTACGGAAGTGCAGGAACGATGTATAAGATATTGTCCTATTCACTTCCGTTTCAAGATGACGGCCTCTGAATTACTACAAAGAATGCACGCTGTTTTAGCGAAACGCACTGACAGATTGTTTTGGAATCTGTTACGGAAGTGCAGGAACGATGTATAAGATATTGTCTTATTCACTTCCTTTTCAAGATGACGGCCTCTGAATTACTACAAAGAATGCACGCTGTTTTAGCGAAACGCACTGATCGATTATTTTGGAATCTGTTACGGAAGTGCAGGAACGATGTATAAGATATTGTCCTATTCACTTCCGTTTCAAGATGACGGCCTCTGAATTACTACAAAGAATGCACGCTGTTTTAGCGAAACGCACTGACAGATTGTTTTGGAATCTGTTACGGAAGTGCAGGAACGATGTATAAGATATTGTCTTATTCACTTCCTTTTCAAGATGACGGCCTCTGCATTACTACAAAGAATGCACGCTGTTTTAGCGAAACGCACTGACCGATTGTTTTGAAATCTGTTACGGAAGTGCAGGAACGATGTATACGATATTGTCCTATTCACTTCCGTTTCAAGATGACGGCCTCTGAATTACTACAAAGAATGCGCTGTTTTAGCGAAACGCACTGACCGATTGTTTTGAAATCTGTTACGGAAGTACAGGAACGATGTATACGATATTGTCCTATTCACTTCCGTTTCAAGATGACGGCCTCTGAATTACTACAAAGAATGCGCTGTTTTAGCGAAACGCACTGACCGATTGTTTTGAAATCTGTTACGGAAGTGCAGGAACGATGTATACGATATTGTCCTATTCACTTCCGTTTCAAGATGACGGCCTCTGAATTACTACAAAGAATGCACGCTGTTTTAGCGAAACGCACTGACAGATTGTTTTGGAATCTGTTACGGAAGTGCAGGAACGATGTATAAGATATTGTCTTATTCACTTCCTTTTCAAGATGACGGCCTCTGCATTACTACAAAGAATGCACGCTGTTTTAGCGAAACGCACTGACCGATTGTTTTGAAATCTGTTACGGAAGTGCAGGAACGATGTATACGATATTGTCCTATTCACTTCCGTTTCAAGATGACGGCCTCTGAATTACTACAAAGAATGCGCTGTTTTAGCGAAACGCACTGACCGATTGTTTTGAAATCTGTTACGGAAGTACAGGAACGATGTATACGATATTGTCCTATTCACTTCCGTTTCAAGATGACGGCCTCTGAATTACTACAAAGAATGCGCTGTTTTAGCGAAACGCACTGACCGATTGTTTTGAAATCTGTTACGGAAGTGCAGGAACGATGTATACGATATTGTCCTATTCACTTCCGTTTCAAGATGACGGCCTCTGAATTACTACAAAGAATGCACGCTGTTTTAGCGAAACGCACTGACAGATTGTTTTGGAATCTGTTACGGAAGTGCAGGAACGATGTATAAGATATTGTCTTATTCACTTCCTTTTCAAGATGACGGCCTCTGCATTACTACAAAGAATGCACGCTGTTTTAGCGAAACGCACTGACCGATTGTTTTGAAATCTGTTACGGAAGTGCAGGAACGATGTATACGATATTGTCCTATTCACTTCCGTTTCAAGATGACGGCCTCTGAATTACTACAAAGAATGCGCTGTTTTAGCGAAACGCACTGACCGATTGTTTTGAAATCTGTTACGGAAGTACAGGAACGATGTATACGATATTGTCCTATTCACTTCCGTTTCAAGATGACGGCCTCTGAATTACTACAAAGAATGCGCTGTTTTAGCGAAACGCACTGACCGATTGTTTTGAAATCTGTTACGGAAGTACAGGAACGATGTATACGATATTGTCCTATTCACTTCCGTTTCAAGATGACGGCCTCTGAATTACTACAAAGAATGCGCTGTTTTAGCGAAACGCACTGACAGATTGTTTTGAAATCTGTTACGGAAGTGCAGGAACGATGTATAAGATATTGTCCTATTCACTTCCGTTTCAAGATGACGGCCTCTGAATTACTACAAAGAATGCGCTGTTTTAGCGAAACGCAATGACAGATTGTTTTGAAATCTGTTACGGAAGTGCAGGAACGATGTATAAGATATTGTCCTATTCACTTCCGTTTCAAGATGACGGCCTCTGAATTACTACAAAGAAAAGAATGCGCTGTTTTAGCGATAAACGCACTGACCGATTGTTTTGAAATCTGTTACGGAAGTACAGGAACGATGTATACGATATTGTCCTATTCACTTCCGTTTCAAGATGACGGCCTCTGAATTACTACAAAGAATGCGCTGTTTTAGCGAAACGCACTGACCGATTGTTTTGAAATCTGTTACGGAAGTACAGGAACGATGTATACGATATTGTCCTATTCACTTCCGTTTCAAGATGACGGCCTCTGAATTACTACAAAGAATGCGCTGTTTTAGCGAAACGCACTGACCGATTGTTTTGAAATCTGTTACGGAAGTACAGGAACGATGTATACGATATTGTCCTATTCACTTCCGTTTCAAGATGACGGCCTCTGAATTACTACAAAGAATGCGCTGTTTTAGCGAAACGCACTGACAGATTGTTTTGAAATCTGTTACGGAAGTGCAGGAACGATGTATAAGATATTGTCCTATTCACTTCCGTTTCAAGATGACGGCCTCTGAATTACTACAAAGAATGCGCTGTTTTAGCGAAACGCAATGACAGATTGTTTTGAAATCTGTTACGGAAGTGCAGGAACGATGTATAAGATATTGTCCTATTCACTTCCTTTTCAAGATGACGGCCTCTGCATTACTACAAAGAATGCACGCTGTTTTAGCGAAACGCACTGACCGATTGTTTTGAAATCTGTTACGGAAGTGCAGGAACGATGTATAAGATATTGTCCTATTCACTTCCGTTTCAAGATGACGGCCTCTGAATTACTACAAAGAATGCGCTGTTTTAGCGAAACGCACTGACCGATTGTTTTAAAATTTGTTACGAAGGTACCTTGTATAAAGCCCAAATGATGTATGTATAGAATTTCCCCCATGTACTTCTGCTTCAAGATGGCGGATTATGATTTAACGATGACGAGTGTACGCTGTTTTCACGTACACTTAGTGTTTTGAAATTTGGTATGGAGGTACTTTGTACAAAGCCAAAATAATGTACGTGTAAGATTCCCCCATTTACTTCTGCTTCAAGATGACGGGCTCTGATTCAACACCGAGAGTGTAGTTGCTGGTTATTTTCTATAATACTGGCTGAACGGCAAAACCTATCATAATTTTGACCGCTTCAAGGAGACAGAACATAAAATTACCGATAACATTGGTCCGGTAACATTTTTCGTACATATTACGATTACCGCTTGAATTGACGGAAAATTTACAAAAGCTGACGTTTAGCGCTTTGTATATTAATTAAGAATGCGAGCTCTAATGTTTTCTGAAATACTAGTATAAAATACAAACATTAGAATTATTCAAAAAAAAGTGTGCATGCAATTATGTATACAAAAAAGAAAAATAATTATAAAATGAAGGAAGGTTTGACTAATCGATTAACCTCCTTCGAGATACCGTCTCGCTTTGACTTTCTCCAGCCTAGTGCAATGTGGGGCAAACAATGTTTGCGGAATCATGTGAGGTTTCAAGGCTTGGTTCAAGGAAATCTTCCATGCTATGTATGGGCACTGCTCTCGTCCTAAATGGGTTACCGAGATCTTGAACTATACGCAATGTGTCTGGGAGCGAGATTATATAGGTTAAGTAGAGAGAGTACTGTCGGAATAAAAAACATATAAAGAATACTGTATATTTAGATAATTGTAACGGATGTTCCTCTTATTTTAAA
This sequence comes from Callitettix versicolor, assembly GCA_022606455.1. NCBI lineage: Eukaryota > Metazoa > Arthropoda > Insecta > Hemiptera > Cercopidae > Callitettix > Callitettix versicolor. The sequence continues at coordinate 10,363,282 of CM040183.1, forward strand.
ATTTGTATTGTGAAGTATGAAGTGTTATTTGGGAATAATATACAAGTAGAGTCGAGGTAATCCGGCGTATTATTATAAAGGAAAAAGTACACATGTGGAACTATGGGAGTTATCGACAGAAGCGAAGATTTTGTTAATGATATAGTTGCTATTAGTTTGAAGATATGTTTACAAATACCTTGTTTTGTATAAATAAATACTTGAACTTAGCATAGATATTCTTTTTATATTCTTCTTCTTTTTTGCTAGGATTATTGTCACTATGTTCAGTATAATGATCTGCCTTCCCTAGCTTCGTCAATTCTACTTTCGTTGACGCGTTTCGGAGAACCTACACACCTTCAAAAACTATATCTATACTCCTATAACTTAGATTTTATTTACTGTAGTTATAATAAAAGGAGGGTCGTTTTATATTAATTCCTAACGATCAGCTGACTTTATTGAACAGCTAATAGGCAATAATAAGTTTCAGGTTATGTTGTTAAGAACAACAATTATTATAGACGTTCATATTAATGTTTTATATTAAATAATATTAACGATTATATAATTTCGAATGTGTTATAAACGGTTACAACGTGCGCGTGTTCTTCAACTAAGGAAAAATACTGAAACCAAAGCAACACAACGTTTCCATATAATAAGCGTGTAGTGTTATCGAAAAGGAGAAGAGAAAGAAAGATACAAAAAAAGACGAAATTGTGTTGATCGTTCGTTTCATATTTCCGTTACACTTCCGTTTGGCACTTCTTTTCTATTCACTCCTCTCGCCAAAGGTTATATTAAAAGCTTCGTTTCAAAAATATAGTAAATTAGTACGTAAATTGAGAAAATGTAATTACAATATCATACAAAAACTTTTATGTTAATAACTGCGTTTAAAATGAAATTATTATTGAAAAAAACTTTAAAATTACTGGAAAACATAAAAACGTCTCTATGTTTTTTACAATATAGGTGCTTAAAGTACATAATTATGAAAAAAAGTTCTGTTTTTTTTGTGTGTTTAACGTCCGACTATTTTGCACACTTGGGCTAATGCAGACGATGGAATGATTTATAGCGTATGAAAATGCCAAGCTCTGGCCGGGAATCGAACCCGGGTCCTCGGGGTGAAAGCCCAGTACGCTATCAACTTGGCCACCGAGGCGGTTTTTAAACTTCTGTATTAACGGAGCAACAACATTAACATCGCCCGGTATTTTTTCACCAGTGTTAGACACAAAATGAATTTCATACCGCTTGTTAAATTTATCTGGCCACCCGTCCCTGGCTTTAAAGTCATCTTGATTTTTTCTTTGTAAAAACAAGGGGAAAAGCTCTTCTTCGATCTACGGAAACTCGCCTAATTTTATCATTTCTCCTTTACTTGATACAAATTAGATATTGTTAACGTACGATTCTAATTATTTTTTTTTTAAGAACAAATAATTAACACCGACGGACGTGTCGAATTTAAAAAACTTAAAATTATGACAATAACAGCTGACTATAACTGTTTGAGAGAATATGAATGAGCCATCAAACAATCAGTTATCACGCTAGCTTTCGTAATCACTTTTCAAACGCATTCTGCTTAGTTATAAAATTTTACGCGATATTTTTTAATTAAATTTATTTAATTACAAATAAACGGCAGCCATACATAAACATCGCGAAGAATAAAGAAACACTACAAACACTTTAACGTGTTACAAATGAAGATATAAACGGCCTGTTGCAATCTGAACACGTACCGTCTTATCGCAGTGTTAAAGTCTCCCAACACGCGGTGCCATTAAATGTCACATTACAGTTACAGGTAATGGCGCGCCATTATCGGCCCGTTATGCCTGTGGAATCGTTCACGCTATTGTTACCGAACACCGGTAATATCGTTCTGCCTTAGTTAATACAACTGTAACAATTCGTATATTTCGTATGACGTTTAATTAGAGTGGTACAAACTTTTAGCTATGACGGTAAGTTCTTTACGTGAGAACACTTTTTTTTAAATTTCAGTATATTTAATACTGTATACAAATCTGTCTACAACAGACTTTCTTGGATAAAATAAAATTTGTTATTTATCAAACACTAAAAATCACGTATCATATTTTCTTCTCATTTTTTATTTTAATTAGGATAATTTATTAGAAAACAGGGGTTTTATTTATTTTTTTTAAGGAGAAAAGCACATTAAGGCTATTTTCGCCTCCTTAAATGTTAGTGTAAAGTGTTAAAGTCGTAAGTGTAGTGTTATAGTGTAAGTTTATGTTAGACTCGGGTACTGCGAGGGACGCCTAAATCCTCTCAATAGGTGCAACTAGTCTGCACCCCCTGCAGGTTTTTTTTAATCAATAACAGAATTTTATTCTTTTTTTTGTTAGAAATTATAATTACATGTATTGTATTTTATTAAATAATCACAATTTATTAGTACAATTTATTGTACTAATTGTAATTTTAATTACGATTTTTCTCGAAAACACGATAATTAACACAACTAGTTATTAACAACATAACCTTAAACTTATTATAGTCCATCAGCTGTTCAATGAAACCAGATTATCGTTACGAATATAAACGATAAATTAACATAGCTAATTTAACCCAAAACTTATCAGCTGTTAAATGAAATCAGCTGATCGTTTTTTTTTGTGTTTAACGTCCGACTATTGTGCACACTTGGGCTAATGCAGACGATGGGATGATTTATAGTGTATGAAAATGCCAAGCCGTGGCCGGGAATCGAACTCGGGTCCTCGGGATGAAAGCCTAGTACGCTATCAACTAGGCCACCGAGGCGGCCATCAGCTGATCGTTACGAATTGAAATAAAACAACTGATCTTTAACATAACTACCAAAATTGAATTACGATTCATTTCATATATTTATCCGTAGTGTAGTCGTTGTGACGTGCGTAGCCGCCTTAGTGGCCTAGTTGAAAGCGCACTGGTCTTTCACCCCGAAGACCCGGGTTCGATTCCCGGCCAGGGCTTGGCATTTTCATACGCTACAAATCATCCCATCGTCTGCATTAGCCCAAGTGTGTACAATAGTCGGTCGTTAAACACAAAAAAAAAATTGACGTGCGCCTGACACGCGCAAGGTCCCCGGTTCGATGCCGGGAAGGACACAGAAAATTGTTTATTATAATTAATTTAGTATGATACTTGCGACGTACAAAATATACTATTACATATCAATCGTTCCTTGCATCACGAGACGCGCAAAAAGCCAATAGCACAACCAACCCTAAAACATGATACATGTTAAGTGGATTAAAGGGTTTTAAAGGAAAACTTAAAGCAACCATCATTTTCAATTCTAACGAACTCCTTTTCAAAGTTGCGTAAAAAGAAAAATTTAATGTTTATCCTGAATAATATTACATTTTCCATCTTTCCATACACGAGTGCAAGTACAAAGTTATGAAACGAACTCATCACGCCTGTTTAGCTGAAGTAGAAATACCATTAAACAAGCTTTCAACTAGCGTTACGCTCACGCGATACAAAACTCTAAACACAAAAACATATTTAACCATAAAAGACATATCTTTAATGTAGTCAACGTTTTCGAAACTGTCTTAAATTTTTGTAGCACACTTTTGTATATATTATTAAAAGAATTCTTTAACTTAAATACAATTCCGGATAGTCTTAGAAACGTTTCCAGTGAACGTAACAAGAACTTAATAACCACGACTATCCAATGTCCTTTCAATCCTCTTCACAACATCTGTTTAGAAGTTAAGGTAACAAAATAAGGCCGAGTGGCCAACAAATGCGGAACGGGGCGAACTATGCACTCAAAACCTAACCTATTGTTTTTAATGTGTGTGGCCACTGAAAGCATAACAGAGCTGAGCGGATTCAACCAGCGTCGCTGGACTCCGTTACGCAAATTTTCGGCTCTGTCTAGCTCGGTTTTGAAGCTTACTTCGCTTCCCCTACCACGCCTCCGAACTTATCACTTCTCGTTGTCTAGGTTACGGTTTTTAAACATAATAGTTCCTACAATCCTTCACCTTTCTTTTGTGTGTTTAACGTCCGACTACTGTGCACACTAGGGTTAATGCAGACGATGGGATGATTTATAGCGTATGAAAATGCCAAGCCCTGGCCGGGAATCGAACCCGGGTCCTCGGGGTGAAAGCCCAATACGCTATCAACTAGGCTACCGAGGAGGCACAATCCTTTACAGTAGGCCTAAATATTTAAATTTAAAAGATACAAACGCGTTCTTTAAACGGACAACTCCGCTTACGGTTGTCGTTCGTCTTGGCTCAGCTCACCACAGCTTCCACCGCATTTGATTGACACCCGGCCTAACGGATCGCACTTCTCTTTTTCCAGTCTTGCAACTGCGTAAAACGATACTTTAAAAATAGACATGTGAACGTCAAATCTCCACTTATGCATACTTTCAAATCATCATAGTATGACGCCTATGTAGAAATTTTAGCCGCCTCGGTGGCTTAGTGGATAGCGTACTAGGCTTTCACCCCGAGGACCAGGGTTCGATTCCCGGCCAGGGCTTGGCATTTTCATACGCTATAAATCATCCCACCGTATGCATTAGCCCAAGTGTGCACACAATAGTCGGACGTTAAAAAAAAAAAATGTAGAAATTGAATCGACTTCACAAATCGATTGCAATCGACTCCGACATGTATTATCGCGCATGCCGCAGAATTGGTTTCAAACACTCACACGATCGCAATAAAATGGGTCAAGGCGATCCAACGCTTCGAGGGGCGAAGTCTCAGGTGTCTCAACAATACGCGATGATTGGAATAATTTGTCTCGTTCATTTGGCAACAACCGCAACCACCGTCAGCCATTACCAAATTTGTCGGCAACGTTGCCGGACTTACTGAACGACTCCGCATTCCCACGATATCCACACCGATCACTGGCCACACAGCCGATTTTTTCACGCGAATATAATCGCTCGCCAAACAGACGTTTACCTCAACAATTTTAAGATGGCGTTTCATTTAAAAACATTTTAAGTAGTACGCGTAAGGAACCCGGGGAGTTACCGACAGAGGCGAAGCTTTTTTTAATATCTTTGCTGAATATATAATTAGTTTTGTTTAAATAAATAAATACGTGAACTTAGCTTATATATATTATAGATAGGTTATGTTAATTCCGAATGTATTATAAACTGTTACAACGTGCACGTGTTCTTCAACTAAGGAAAAATACCAAAACCAAAGCAACACAACGTTTTCATATAATACGCGTGTACTGTTATCGGAAAGGAGGAAGAAAAAGAAAGTGACAGGAATAGACGAAATTCGTTTGTCCGTCCGTTCCATATTTCCGTTGAATTCTTCCGTTCGGCAGACGTTTTTCTACTCTCACCAAAGCTTCGCTTCGCTAGGTTTTCGTATTTATTTGAATAAAACAAGATATTTGTAGACATATCTTCAAACTAATTATATATTCAGCAAAGATATCATTAACAAAATCTTTGCTTCTTTAGGTAACTCGCCGAGTTCCACAAGTGTACATTTTTTAAGTTAAAAGTATAGTCCTGAGTATGGGTAAACTAAAGTATGCCAAATTTAATCGAAATTCACGACGTGCACAGATATATACACAGAGTCATAGATAAATCACTTATTTTACCTTTGGAATCTGAGATCTATCAGAAACTTACAGAGTCATAGATAAACCATTTTACCTTTGAAACCGAGATCTATCAGAGGACTTAAGTTTGTTTTTTCTGTCACTATTCTCCCTTTATACTTCAGTCAGAAAATAAAAACGTAACCCCTTTTCGCAATATCATGTTACACAAGCCATTCTCTGAATCCAGTATTAGCCCACATTCCATATTAACTCAGGTCCATCGTTCTCATTTCTTTAACCGGCACAAAGTATTGACATAAAGCGAAAAAAGTCCAAATTTGCTAACTAAAAAACAGTTTGTTAGAGTGAGTCTTGAAATACAGAAAAATTAATACGGACATCCCACTTAACATTCCGAAAAACACCGAACACAAATCTGAGCTTTGGATAATATTTAAACAAAGATGAAAGAAAACAACGTGCAAGGAATACTCGAGGAATGTTTACCAAGTATTAAAGTACCAACAGCATTGTGGAAGCATACAAATTAGCTTGCCTTTCTCGTTGTTCGTGAACGTTTCCCCAGTACCAGGTTTGTTTTAAATAGTACAAAGCGGGAGACGTGTTGCCAACTTTGAAACTAAACAATTTCGTCGACTAGTTCCACGAGACGGTTTCGTTTTTCCATTAATTTCCTGCAACACTTGGCACTAACTTAAAATAACCATTACGCCCTTTAACATTAGCAATTTTGAATCAATCCTTTTAAAATTGGCACAAAAATTCCTTGCATATTTTATTATATTCGTGAATCCGATTTCAGAAGCTGGCTATGTAGAACTTTTCAAGTTCATATGTGTTAACATTTTTTGAAATCATGATTCCGCCTTTGTAATCAACGTAAACAGTGTAATTATTCTTCTTCTTTTCTGCTAAGATTTTTATCACTGTGTTCAGTATAATAATCTGCCTTCCTTAGCTTCGTCAATTCTACTTTCGTTGTCGCGTTTCGGAGAACCTCCATCGTCAAAAACTATATCTATACTGGTCACCAATATTATTGCCCGTCCTATTTATAATTTTCTATCTCCACGTCGTACCCCTCCTCTATTCAACACGTGTACATTAAACCTGACGTGCTCGCTTCTAACGTAAACCTGACGTAAACATTGTACGAGGGCTATTCAGAAAGTAGATTACGTTTTTGGATAAAAAAAAAACTAAGTACAGGAAAAAAATTTTATTATATACATTTGAAAGAGGAACTAAAATACTATTTTTCGACATAATCGCCAAACAAATTTAGACATTTGTCATATCGGTGAACTAGCTTTGAAATTCCCGTGTCGTAGAATTCCGCCGCCTGTGACGCCAGCCAGTCAGTCACGCCCGCGCGGAGATCTTACGACAAAGATGGTGAATCATTTCTTGATCGCATCGTAACGGGAGATGAGACTTGGGTTAAGCACGTTACCTGTGAGACAAAACTACAGTCTATGGAGTGGGGCACACAAATTCCCCCAAAAACCGAGGAAATGTTTGCAAACCCTGTCAGCAAGGAAGATCATGGCGACCGTTTTTTGGGACAGGAAAGGTGTTCTTCTGGCTGACTTCCTAGAACGTGGAGCAACCATACTCTCAGAAAGGTATTGCCAAACATTACGAAACTTAAGACGAGCTATCCAGAACAAGCGGAGAGGAAAACTGAGTGCAAAAGTGTTGTTTTTGCACGACAATGCCCGCCCTCACACGGCAAATCGAACAAAAGACGTCTTGACGGCCTTCAAGTGGGAGATTTTCCCTCATCCACCCTACAGTCCGGACCTGGCACCTAGTGATTTCCACTTATTCCCGAAGATGAAGACTTGGCTTGCAACACAGCGCTTCGATGACGACGCAGATCTCCGCGCGGGCGTGACTGACTGGCTGGCGTCACAGGCGGCGGAATTCTACGACACGGGAATTTCAAAGCTAGTTCACCGATATGACAAATGTCTAAATTTGTTTGGCGATTATGTCGAAAAATAGTATTTTAGTTCCTCTTTCAAATGTATATAATAAAATTTTTTTCCTGTACTTAGTTTTTTTTTTATCCAAAAACGTAATCTACTTTCTGAATAGCCCTCGTATTTATAATTAATGACTTTATTTATAAACTTATAATTCATTTATTCCCTCAATACTGTTTCCTCCTTAAAAAGAAAAAAAAATCCCAAACAGAAAACATTTGCCTAGTCTAGTTCCAGAAAATATATTATTAAAAGTACTATGAAGAGTTGATATTCCAAATACTGACACTAAATACGGCTGAATTAAGAAAACTGTACAGTTTTTCATCAAATTTGAGGACAATAAGCCTTCAACAATGTTTCTACGACTTTCCACCTCTAAAATATTTCAAACTTCACATTTTGAAATTATATATTATACAGATTACTATTTTTGCATTATCCATAATTCCTTAAAATTATCCATAAATAATAATAATATTGGAATTATCCATAATTCCATAAATCTTGTTATATTTTGATTCTGAAAATGAAAATACTGTAGGTTACGGCTACATATGTAAAAATCTTGAATACCTATGCTCAAAAAACCTTTTTCTTGATTACCGTTTAATCGCAGAAAGATATTAAGAAACGGTTTAATCGCAGAAAGATATTGATTACCGTTTAATCGCCATAGAAGTCAGATTTTGGCACAACAAACAGTTTCGTTACTAAGAGAGACAAGAAGTCAGACTTTGGCAAAAAAAAGGTCCCTTACGAAGAGAAAAGAAGTCAGACTTTGGCACAAAAAAGGTCCGTTACCAAGTCAGTCTTTGGCACAAAAAAAGGTCTGCTACCAAGAGACGAGAAGTCAGACTTTGTCACAACAAAAAGGTCTGCTACCAAGAGACAAGAAGTCAGACTTTGGCACAAAATAGGTCTGTTACCAAGAGAAAAGAAGTCAGTCTTTGGCACAACAAAAAGGTTTTTTACTAAGAGACAAGAAGTCAGACTCTGGCACAACAAAACGGTCTGTTACCAAGAGAAAAGAAGTCAGTCTTTGGCACAACAAAAAGGTCTACTACCAAGAGATAAGAAGTCAGACTTTGGCACAACAAAAGTAAATTAAAACTAACAACACACACGTGGTCCGTGATTGTTTTATGCTTTGAATCGGAAGTGATCTCCAACTGTTGGCAGCGTCAATCATCAATTAATTCACTCTCCTACATTCCTTCACGCTTACACCTCCGTACCAAGCCATCTCAATCCACACAACTAAGCAACGACAGGACTCTAGCTAGAGCCTTAATGACAAGTAATGAAACACTGTTCATTAATTCAATTGACTGGCGTAAATATTTTGTTGCTATGATAACCTTAACGGTTTTTCGTCGAAGAAAAGAAAAATTCTGTATATTTACCGATATCTCCCACACGATCAACTTCTAAATAGAGCTAGCTGTCCCGATAAGAGAAGAATTTGATGAAAATCTAATTTCGAGAATAAAGTTTGATTTTTCGGTTTCAAGTCAACAAATCCGAAACCGGATTTCTTGGGGAGATAGCGACCCCAAGAACACTGTTTTCTATTTGAACACTAAAATCTACTTATATGAGGAGTAAAATTTAACTACATTTTCAAAAATCGTTAAAACCAATTTTTATAAAAATAAAATTTATTTATAGAAAACTAAAAGGACTTAATTTTTTATAAATATTTACGAGATATGGGCAGAAAATCATATCTACTAGCGATGTGCACTAAAACACACACGCGCGCGCGCGCGCGTACTTTTTTGACTAATGAGACCTGGAAACGAATATATTCATTATAATCTCCAGACAATTTTTTTTCAAGATTACCGAAAAAGTAAAAATCACGTAAAACCCCTACACAGATAATTCTTTTCTCCGCAATAAGCTTGCGACAAGGTTTTGGACAAACTGCGATTTAGTACTTCGTTAAAAACACGACAAACACAAAGCGATAACTTAAATACAAGTGAAATATTTTTACGTTTGTAGAAGCAATTAAAAACCTCGCCCGTCCCTTAAAATCTACTTCCCAAGGAAACGAAATTACAACGGCACGCTATCTTTTGAATCTAGATTTCAAGTTTTCTTTATTCCTAGACACGCGGGCAATAAAATCACCGGCAAGGCGTAACGCATCCATAAACCGTGTTTTAAGACGTGTTTAATCTGTAAATGTGATCAAAGCAGGGGCAGAGGTGTAACAGCTGGGGCAACGCTGGGGAAGCTCTCAGTTAAATTGCAGCGGCCACCCTATCGCTTTACGTGCCGTAAGCCTTCGTCTTCTTCTGTATTAATCGTAACAAAACTTGGTAAAATTCGAACTAATTTACATTTAATTTGTCAGTGCCTGGAAATTGACACATTTATCACAGATGCCAATATGTAGGAAGGTCTATCAGTAAGAAATTATAACATAAAGTATTCTTTTTATATTCTTCTTCTCTTCTGCTAGGATTATTGTCATTATGTTCAATATAATGATCTGTCTTCCCTAGCTTCGTCAATTCTTCTTTCGTTGACGCGTTTCGGAGAACCTCCATCTTCAAAAACTATTTCTATACTGGTCATCATATTATGATTTTAAAGAGCCAATCAGAAGCGAACACGTTAGGTTTAATGAACACGTGTTGAATAGAGGAAGGGGTATGAGGTGGAGCTAGAAAATTATAAACAGGAGCCATAATATTGGTGACCAGTTGAAGATGGAGGTTCTCCGAAACGCGTTAACGAAAGTAGAATTGGCGAAGCTAGGAAAGGCAGATTATAATACTGAATATAGTGACAATAATCCTAGCATAAAAGAAGAATATAATAAGAATTAGACTATACCAATTTCGAAGTATTTTTTTTTAATTGATTCAACATCGTGATCAATATTAAAATCTATGTTAAAGAAAATTTTAAATGTTATTAAAAATACGGCAACCAAGGATCATATTCGTTAAATAACGTCACTAAAAATCCTGTTGCCGATCATATTAGTGAAATGACAGTTTCAAGAATGTGTAAGTAAATCATTAAGGATTTATTTTCATATGTTTTTATAATATACTAAGAATATGTTCGCGTATCGAAATATGGACTTTCGTTACTCAACACTGCTAAATTTGGGAATTCATTATCTGCCAACAAGTCAGCTGAGCTACAAATATCTAAACCTTTTGTTTCGGCCGCCTCGGTGGCCTAGTTGATAGCGTACTGGGCTTACACCCCGAGGACCCGGGTTCAATTCCCGGCCAGGGCTTATCATTCTCAAACGCTATAAATCATCCCATCGTCTGCATTAGCCCAAGCGTTCACAATAGTCGGACGTTATACACAAAAAAAACTTTTGTTTCGGCCATTTCGCTTATAAAATGTAGGAAAAGACTTCATAGGAAATTTAAATTCCTGTTATGACGATAATTACAAAGAAACAAGAACTTATGAATAAAGAAATAATACAATATGCCAAGATAGAGAAGCAGTTTGGGTACCATTTATGTTCTTATAAAACATTAAAAACCGTTCAACGTGAACTACGAATACGCAGAAAAGTTACATCTTACAACATCTAAAAGGCACAATGCCTCCGGTGCTGCCAATCGGCACTCCCTTATTCGATAACAATAAACAAATTTGCAACTCATAATTGCATTCTAAAAATCCCCGGATCCAATTGAATATGTTCGGAATAGGGGAGGCGTACAGTTTGCATATCCGATAGGCTGAATTTAATTAAGTTGCAATGCCTCTCCGACAAACCACGCAGCTGTAGATTGGGCCTGCTGCCCGATCCTCCCATTCATCGCTCAAGAATCCGATTGATTTACATAAACGAAATGAACACTTAGACATTACAGGAAGTATTCCCGGAGGGAGAAGCATTCCTGGAAGACGCCGAAGTTGAGAGAGAAATTCTTTCATGTCTGGTGTAAACAGCCTTAAAGATAGAACATCAGGCTTATTGCTGTACGAAATTTCAGAACGGGAACCATTATAAAAGTCGGAAAACGGTCACGAGACGTTAAGAAATCCAAATTCATTTATACTTGTTTACAGCCGAAACCCATATGGACATACAGCATACAGTTATGGGAAGTACTAGAAATGCTGACAGGCAAATTATTCAGCGTTTCCAAACAAAATCCTGAGAATGATAGCTGATGCTCCGTGGTATGTTCGTGATCACGATCTGCATTGGGACTTAAGAGTGACCATGAGAGACGACTAAAAATCCACGTTAATGAGGAGGCGTGTAAACTGCTCGATAACGATGAACTACATACAAGACACAGAAGGATCAAGCCATTTAAGCTTGCACCATAGTATAGCCTACTTGGAGCGCCGATGGGTTAACCTAGACTGTATTCTGAAGTGTCTTGTGATATTTTGTTACATTAAGTTGTTAGATACATGCTGATTGTTAGTTCTTAGAACTAGTTTCAGTAATAAAGTTAAAAAAATATACTCATTTTTGCCATATTATCAATATTTTTGACTCAATACATACTTTTACCTACGGACATACCTCGAGAAAAAGCTCTTTAATTTCTATAATTTACAATGTTTCTGCTTTTAGTGTGAAATGTACACACACACACATATATATATATACATATATATATATATATATATATACGTACGCGCGCGCGCGCGCGCGTGTGTGTGTGTGTTTAACGTCCGACTATTGTGCACACTTGGGTAATGCAGACGATGGGACGATTTATAGTGTATGAAAAATGCCAAGCCCTGGCCGGGAATCGAACCCGGGTCCTCGGGGTGAAAGCCCAATACGCTATCATCTAGGCCACCGAGGCGGCTGTAAAACATATAAATAAAACCATCAATACCATCTCATTCTCGTAGACATTTCACTAATCCAAGTCAAATCTCAAGTAATTCCTTTTAAAATAATTCTTTACTTTGAAGGATAGCGAACTACACCGCAGGGGGTGCAGACTAGCTGCACCTACTGAGAGGATTTAGACGTCCCTTGCGGTATCCGAGTCTAACAAACACTTACACTTACGACTTTAACACTTTACACTCATACTTACATTTAGGGAGGCGATAATAGCCTCAATGTGCTTTTCGCCTTAAAATAACAACAAAAAATTAAAATTAAAAAAATAGCAAACTGTACAAAAAGGAAAGTTTGCAGGAAAGTTGCTATACCCGGTATAGCAAACTGTGTGGTGCAGAAAAGTCGAACTTACAGTAAAGGAAGGACACAGTGTAGAATACACTAAACAGCTGATGGTTGGAACAGCTGGTTATCACCGAGACTCCAGTCAGTGAGTAACAATGTGTATTACAAAACCAAGCGGCTTGACCATAGATAGACTACTTAGTACGAATAATGAAAACCGAGAATGGAATAAATATTAAATATTTGTAGAATTATAAGTTTAAAATGGTTGGTAGTAATAACAGAAACTATACATACAAGTGTTGTATTTAGTAATAAGAATATAAAAAGATATAAGGCGTCACAAATGACGCGAAACTATATTTTTGAAGTGAATACGCCCGATGTGGCAAATTTGTGGTGCAGTGAAATCGAATTGAGAGTAACGGAAGGAAACGGTGCAAAATTCATGAAACAGCTGGTTATTACAGAGATGTCAATTAGTGAGTGACAAAATGTATTATGAAATCAAGAGACTTGACCATAGATAAACTACTTGGATAGAATACTGAAAGGGGAGAATGGAATAAACATGAAATATTACTATTTATAAATTTTGAAAATAATAAAATCTAAACTTTATGTGCAAGTCTTGTAATACAGATGTTACGTAGCAAGTGTTTGAGTATTTCTTATGTTATAAAAGACGATTACACGTAGTGAAGAGGGTTTGTTAGGTTATAAAAGACAATGCCACGCAGTGAAGAGGGTTTGTTAGGTTATAAAAGACAATGCCACGTAGTGAAGAGGGTTTGTTAGGTTATAAAAGACAATGCCACGTAGTGAAGAGGGTTTGTTAGGTTATAAAAAACAATGCCACGTAGTGAAGAGGGTTTGTTAGGTTATAAAAGACAATGCCACGTAGTGAAGAGGGTTTGTTAGGTTATAAAAGACAATGCCACGTAGTGAAGAGGGTTTGTTAGGTTATAAAAGACAATGCCACGTAGTGAAGAGGGTTTGTTAGGTTATAAAAGACAATGCCACGTAGTGAAGAGGGTTTGTTAGGTCATAAAAGACAATGCCACGTAGTGAAGAGGGTTTGTTAGGTTATAAAAGACAATGCCACGTAGTGAAGAGGGTTTGTTAGGTTATAAAGACAATGCCACGTAGTGAAGAGGGTTTGTTAGGTTATAAAAGACAATGCCACGTAGTGAAGAGGGTTTGTTAGGTTATAAAAAAGACAATGCCACGTTGTGAAGAGGGTTTGTTAGGTTATAAAAGACAATGCCACGTAGTGAAGAGGGTTTGTTAGGTTATAAAAGACAATGCCACGTAGTGAAGAGGGTTTGTTAGGTTATAAAAGACAATGCCACGTAGTGAAGAGGGTTTGTTAGGTTATAAAAGACAATGCCACGTAGTGAAGAGGGTTTGTTAGGTCATAAAAGACAATGCCACGTAGTGAAGAGGGTTTGTTAAGTTATAAAATACAATGCCACGTAGTGAAGAGGGTTTGTATCGATTTTAGAAAGTTAAAAAAATGGATAAAAGTTCAAAAAAAAGACCGAATGAAAGTGATGAAAGCAAATTGTTCAAGGGACGGACTTAATGCACAGAAGGCAAACAAAAAAACAGATTCTGAAATAAAAACAGATTAACAAGAAAGGCAAGAACTGAGAGATGAATTGAATAAAATTTTAGAAGAAAATAGCGATTCAACGGAATCTCATTTTGGTGTTCACTTGTAACGCGCGTAATCTGTACGCATACTTTTTTAAAAGTGTAATTTCGTCTTCTTTGCTACTTTAGGTAATGTAACGAGTGTAATCGTCCTAAAAACGTTATATAAATTTTAACACAAAAATTTCATTCAAGTTATACGGAAATAATAACTTATGTTGAATATGAAAGCAGCTGTTCTAAGCAATAATACCACTAAGAACGCATGCAAATTATCGAAACCGTTATAACCACTTTTGTGATACGCACTAATGATAAGTTGGAAATTCTTTTATATTCTTCTTCTTTTCTGCTAGGATTATTGTCACTATGTTCAGTATAATGATCTGCCTTCCATAGCTTCGTCAATTTTATTTTCGTTGACGCGTTTCGGAGAACTTCCATCTTCAAAAACTATATCTATACTGGTCACCAATATTATGGCCCGTCCTGTTTATAATTTTCTATCTCCACCTCGTACCCCTCCCCTATTCAACACGCATACATTAAACCTGACGTGCTCGCTTCTGATTGGCTCCTTTCAAACTAATGAATAATGGTATAACTAACGTATAATGATAAAGTATCAAACTAACGTATAATGATACGTCTTTTAACGTTACATAAGAAAAGGACAGAAAGAATTCAATACAACTGGGTATTATAGAAAGAAACTCCTGAACGCAGAGATGAAAAGAAACGTATCTAATAAGTAAAGATGAAACCTTCTCTGACATCCACTTTGTGCACTTTAAGTTGGCAATAATTGCTTTCAGTTAAATGTAACACGTGTTCAACAGGTATCCTTAAAGCAGTAAATATTTTCCTTTTCTTCATTTAACTCTTCTTATATTACCAACACTGATAAAAGAAATAGCAGGGGGAAAACTCCACCAACTAACTTTCTTACAATCAATTACTTCTTCCAAAACACACAAGTTCGGATGCTATTGGAAAAACACGGGAAAACTGAATTTTTTCTCCTGATAAAGTAATCAAGTGTTGGCCATTTTCTCCCTTAGTTTACGCCCTCATTGGAGCACTTCAATCAGTCCATACACTTACAAGTCCAACATCGCTATTGAGAGACTAGCGTTTCAGCCTCTTCTTCCGTTCCCAAAATTTCTTCATCCTGTCCGACCTGGCTGCCCTTTGTTCATCAGTTATGGTGTAGGGCTTTCGTTCAAATGTTGTTAGCTTGAATCGCAGATATTTATTCTTAGAATCACCTTCTCTGTTCTACCTTCAATTTCAGGCACAGTCAAATTTAACTCCTCTAAATCACTCTGGATCTCTTTGAACCATTCTGCGTTTTAATCTTCCAGAAATAGCTAAATAGCCGTTTCACCAGTCGGGTTTCTGGAAGGCGTGCTATATGGCAGAAAAAAGCAATTCTCCTTTTCCGCATCGTGTCTGTTATGACTCACTTTTTCGATATATCACTTGATTCGGTAGTAATCTCCATTGCCCATTCACTTGGTGTTTCTTGTTAATGATTGTT
Source organism: Callitettix versicolor (assembly GCA_022606455.1). Lineage (NCBI taxonomy): Eukaryota > Metazoa > Arthropoda > Insecta > Hemiptera > Cercopidae > Callitettix > Callitettix versicolor. The sequence goes on from CM040183.1 coordinate 10,379,210, forward strand.
CTGATGATTCTTTTGTCTGCTTTCTACAGTTTATCAGTTGATTTAATCTTCAACTTGAAGAGTGTTTCACTAGCATAAGTTGCCTCAGATTTAACAACGGAATTTTAATGTCGAAATTTGGCATTCATTGAGAGCGATTTCTTTTTGTAGGTTGGCCAGGTGAGTCGTTGCGCTTGTTTCAGTTTGTATGTTTTGCGGTCTGTCGATGGTTTCTCGTCGTGTTCCAGGCTATAATTTCCCCAAAATACTTGTTTGGCCATTATAAAAATTCAAAACAATTTAATGTAGTGGTACGAAACTGAAAAAACAAGAAATAAGTGGTACGAGTGTATAAAAAGTAGGAGAAAACATAACTATTGTCAGGGTTTATTAGTGAATTTCCAAATTTTCAAAAGAAAATTCATTGGACGCACACGCCCCCCAAAACACACACACACACACAGATACGCGCGCGCACACGCACGCGTGCACACACACGCGTGCACACGCACGCGTATACACACTCACGCACACACGCACTCACACATATACATAAACACGCGCGCGCACACACGCCCACACACACACGCGCGCACACATATACACACACACGCGCGCGCGCACGCCCACACACACGCGCGCGCACGCGCACACACACACACACACACACACACACACACACACACACACACACACACACACTTACGATCCCTCGGAAAAGTGATTTAGGGATCGGAGAGATGTCCATTTCAAGGTCCCGGATAAGGATCACCATGATGGCCCCCTTAAAATCATTTTCCCAATATCAAGTTGCTAAAATCAATGGTTTCAATCGATTTTGCTAGCAAAATTACCCCGGTTACTACGACTAAACCTAATATCAAATATACGACAATTTATTTCGATTAAATACTAAACTAAAAACGAATGTATCTACAGAACATATAGTCTCACAGTTGATTAAAACAGTTCCTATAAATAACTTTGTTGCAAACTTATAACACTATTACATCTGTACAGGCAGTCATCCGCAAACATTGATATCAATGCAGCTTTAATCCGCTTAGCGTCAAGCCGTACAATGATCAATATTTCATACGCAACCAATCGAGTCTAATATCGGGTATTCTAATTTACAGAGGTCCCCGCTCATTGCGCGTCGGGCAAGATGACTATATTAACCTTAATTGATGTAAAGGTCAATAAGGGTTCGTGGGAAAATGGTTAAGACATTCTAAACCGAATCGTCTCCTCCAATACATTCTACACTATCTTTATACGTCGTGCAGCGATTTTTGCAAGTTTTTGTTTCTGGTTCAAACGTAACTTGGTTCGGTCTGCTACTGTTCGTTGAAGTTTTTGTTTCTTGTTCAAACATAACTTGGTTCGGCATGCTACGGTTCGTTGAAGTTTTTGTTTCTGGTTCAAACGTAACTTGGTTCGGCATGCTACTGTTCGTTGAAGTTTTTGTTTCTGGTTCAAACGTAACTTGGTTCGGTCTGCTACTGTTCGTTGAAGTTTTTGTTTCTGGTTCAAACGTAACTTGGTTCGGCATGCTACTGTTCGTTGAAGTTTTTGTTTCTGGTTCAAACGTAACTTGGTTCGGTCTGCTACTGTTCGTTGAAGTTTTTGTTTCTGGTTCAAACGTAACTTGGTTCGGCATGCTACTGTTCGTTGAAGTTTTTGTTTCTTGTTCAAACGTAACTTGGTTCGGCATGCTACTGTTCGTTGAAGTTTTTGTTTCTGGTTCAAACGTAACTTGGTTCGGTCTGCTACTGTTCGTTGAAGTTTTTGTTTCTGGTTCAAACGTAACTTGGTTCGGCATGCTACTGTTCGTTGAAGTTTTTGTTTCTTGTTCAAACGTAACTTGGTTCGGCATGCTACTGTTCGTTGAAGTTTTTGTTTCTGGTTCAAACGTAACTTGGTTCGGCATGCTACTGTTCGTTGAAGTTCTTGTTTCTGGTTCAAACGTAACTTGGTTCGGTCTGCTACTGTTCGTTGAAGTTTTTGTTTCTGGTTCAAACGTAACTTGGTTCGGCATGCTATTGTTCGTTGAAGTTTTTGTTTCTGGTTCAAACGTAACTTGGTTCGGCATGCTACTGTTCGTTGAAGTTTTTGTTTCTGGTTCAAACGTAACTTGGTTCGGCATGCTACTGTTCGTTGAAGTTTTTGTTTCTGGTTTATAAACGTAACTTGATTCGGTCTGCTAGTGTTCGTGAATTTCAAGCAGACATTTTTTTTAAGCAATCTGTGTTTTCTTTAATATTATACCCGTGTATAAACACAGGATTGAAAAATCCAAAGCGGTATCGATCAGAAACGGAACGGCTTCAAGAGTATAAAATTATTTTTCTAGATAATAATCTGGTGCTCAGAGGCTATGCGCATTACAAGTGAGTACTTGGCGATTGTCTGTACCACTTAAACTTTCATTGGTTCACTTTTTGGAACTTTTATCCATTTTTTTAACTTCCTAAACTCGATACAAATCCTGTTTACAACGTGAAACTGCTTTTTATAACCTACAAAATTACAAAACAAATTCTACATAACATCTGTAATACAACACTTGTATATAATTACAATTTATATTATTAATACCGAAACTAAAAAGTAATAACATTTCGCTTATTTTCTTAAATTTAACATTTAAAACTTCTAATTCTAAGTTCAGTATAATAATCTGCCTTCCCTAGCTTCGTCAATTCTATCTATGATAGAAATAGGTTTTGAAGATGGATGTTCTCCGAAACGCGTCAACGGAAGAAGAATTGACGAGGCTAGGGAAGACAGATTATTATACTGAACATAGTGACAATAATCCTAGCAGAAACGAAGAAGAATATAAAAAGAATTTCTAATTCTATTATTATTTTATTTAATATTTATTTCATTTTCGCCTTTCAGTATTCGAACTAAGTAGTCTATCTATGGTCAAGTCGTTTGATTTTGAAATACGTACTATCGTAAGTCACTGACTATCACCAGTCATTTTAACATTTTAAACTTTTAATTCTACCATTATTTTACTTAATACTTATTCCATTCTCGCCTTTCAGTATTCGAACTAAGTAGTCTATCTATGATCGCTTGATTTTGTAATACTATTATTGTTACTCACCGACTGGCAACTCTGTGATAACCAGCTGTTTCATGCGTTCTACACTGGTTTCCTTCCGTTACTCTCTCAATTCGATTTCAGTGCACCACAAAATTTATCACATTGGGCGTAAAAAAGTAGTTTTACATAACCTCAAAACAATTAATTTTTAAACAAAAACGTTAGCAGGAGAAAATGGTATGAAAGTGTTCTACTAAATACGCAGATGCGCCTACATCAAGTATTATATTTATTAGATATCATTTTTATTTTCCAATAACAAAAAGCAAAACAATCGGCCTTAAGATGTTCACAGATCCGTGCCCTAAGGACAAGAATACGTTTTTACATTTTTGTCTGTCAGCTAGTGTATGAGCATAGTGCTGCAGATAAAAACGAATGGATCGATAACGATGAAATATTTGTAACGTATTTCCATCATTCTAAATATCATTTTTTTAAAATCTAATATTCTAGCTATTTAAGCAAAAAAATATTTAAAAATTAAAACACGATTTTACTCAAATGCAGTCCTTAAGCACCAATCCCGCAGGAGGTGCAGACCATTGAGAGGATTTAGACATCCCTCGCGGTACCCGAGTCTAACACACACTTACAACACTACACTTACGACTTTAACACTTTACACTCACACTTACATTTATGGAGGCGATGATAGCCTCAATGTGCTTTTCGCTTTAAAATAACAAAAAAACGAAGTACCAAAACAAAACATATGACTCGCCATAATGAACCTCGACCACAGTATTTCTTTCGATTTATTTTTTCAAACGTGGTAGACGTTTTGGTATAAAAAAACAAATTACAAGAAAAAAATTTTATTATATACATTTGAAGGTGGCACTATAATGCCATTTTCTACATAGTCGACATGTAAATGTAGACGGCGATGATAACCTTAACGGTTTATCGCCGGAAAAAAAATAAAATAAAATAAATTTAGACATTTATCATAGCGGTGAACCAGTTTTGAAATTCCAGTGTCATATAATTCTGCCGCCTGAGACTTCAGCCAAGTTGTCACGCCCTCCCGCAGTTCCGCGTCATCAAAACGCTGCAACAATTTCATGCAACAAACTTCTTGAAATTTGTTCTTGAAATTGTTCGACCATTTTTAAACCTAATGCACCATTGACGCACTCCGTCTTCAGTGATCACATCGTTCCTATAACTTCAAAGAGTTGTCATGCCCTCCCGCAGTTCCGCGTCGTCAAAACGCTGCAACAATTTCATGCAACAAACTTCTTGAAATTTGTGGAAAACAAAGCGATAGCTCTGTTATTGTGAACAGACGGTTTCTTTAATTTTCTCATCTACTTTAGAGACAATTTCATCGGTCACAATGCTTGGACGTCCACATTAGTTCGGCCATTTTTAAACCTAATGCACCATTGACGCACTCCGCCTGCAGTGATCACATCGTTCCCATAAACTTCACAGAATTGGCGATAAATCTCAATTGGTTTATTGTTCTTAGCCATTAAAAACCGTATCACCGACCGCACTTCACAGGTCGTGGGATTTTCAATAGTGGCGCACATTTCAAACCAGTATTGTACGGGAACGAACATCAACGATATATTCTCATTAACACGGCTGGATAGCCACTGAACAGACGAACGCTCTGACACCAAGATAGCCGCGATATCCCCGCCCCTAGCGGCTACAGAGCAAAACGTAACCGACTTTCTGGATAGCGCTCGTAGCGCAACAAAATCTGACGAAACGATTTTAAGAAATCAGGTGAGCGGTCAGGTTTGTTCTGTCTGAGCTTGATAATGAGGAAATTCAACACGCGTAAGATTTTATTCGGTTACAGCTCGGAACTGACCGCAGCTTAACAAACATTAACTCGACCACAACTGAACATATCGCTTTACCGATGTAAAGCACGCAACCATGTAGCATGTATCGACATGTCAGCGAGGTGTTGGGTAAATAATCTGCGCTGGAGTTAAGTTTCTTTCTGCGCAAACCAGGTCTTGTTTTATTTTAGAAAAGAAATGCCATTTTTACTGAGGGCCGTATTACAATATCATAGAAACGTCAGATATCTTTGATCGAAGATCTTTGATGAAATAAATTTGACGGTTCTTCCGTGAACCTTTTACCAATCCTCGATCAATCTTTGTCAAAATACGTATGACCTCAAAATTTTGTCACTTCCGGTGTTTATAACATTATTCCTTCCGTTCCTTTCGCTGCATAAAATTTAAAACGACGGCGAAATTATCACGGACTTTTGAAGCAGTAAAAACATTATTTCTACAATATGAAAAAGATGAGCGTTTGCGGAATATCCACACTAATGCTTACAAAAAGCGAGATGTAAAATACACTCATTCTGAAAATTCGTCAATTTGAATCACTATCTTCCAAATTAAATTCTTTAATAACAGTGGCACTTACACTTAGTATACTTCTCCTTTGTATCCATGGTCGGACCCAAACTCGTTTTTTTTTTTTTTTCTCTCTATTTATTTAGTAGTGCCACAGCAAGATAAGCGCTTACTGCAGCAGTATAACAAGTCTACATTATTCGATCCATTGCACTTGGATAATCATAACCTCAAAATACTACTAGCTAATAACCCAGCTGATCAACGACATTTAACGAATGTAGTACGTATTCTTTCAAGCAACTTTGCCAAATATTTGAACATGATATATGGTCAGTTTTAAAAATACTTGCAGGTGTCTTTGATAGTAAACATGCACCTTAACCAACTTTATGGTGTACGATTGTACAGAATCTCATACATGTCAATTACTTCGTAAAAATGCCACTACAAATTAGTTATTTATACTACTACAAATCATTCCATTTTTAAAATGGTAATTTATGTTGGTCAGAGTTAGTACCTTTAAATGCAACTATTATAATCTGTGCAAAGTGCAACCCCTCGTCCTCACCGTGGGAGCTGGGCAACGTACAAAGTAGGAGAATGCCTGCCAAAGTGAAGTACAACGGAGACTTGTCTCTGGCACCGCTATGGTAGTTGTGAAGGCTTGGCAGGAACCCTGAAAAGGACGACTAACGGGGCTCCGGTGAAGCCATCGCTAGACTAATCGTCTGCATTGTGGATTTTTCCGATTCATGGAACAAAAAACTGCCTCGGAAATAGGACGCGAAATAAGCAATGGAAAGATGGACAACGATTTGGTACATGGAATATCAGAACACTAATAGGTAAGGAAGAGGAACTGGCGGAGGAGGCCAGGAAATACGAACTGGATTTACTGGGATTGAGTGAAACTAAAAAGAGAAGAATGGGAGAGAGGAAACTGAGACAGAAATATACTCTAAGATTTTCTGGAGTTTTACAAGGAAGACGGTCACGTGAATAGAATAGGGAGAGAGAGAGAGGATCCCGAAAAATATTTTGGAAGCCAAACCGATCGGAAGGAGAAATAGAGGAAGACCACGATCACACAATATGTTTCAAATCTTTCTAAATACTTATACATTTAATCTTATTTTATCGTAAATTCTGAAAACGATAACTTTTTCTCGACCCCCCCACACACACACACAAGACAAAAAAAATGTTTTCTAATGAAAAATTTAGCGGTAGCTGCCCTAACGCATAAAAAAGGCAAATGTATGATTAATAGAACCGTTACGCTATCCGTTCCCATCGTCATACGAATATCGTGAAAGGTTTATTTAAAAATCACTAAACGATATTACGATAATAATTTATTGCTTCCCATCCTACTGATAATAAGTACCTATAAAATCAGTTTCAAAATAATTCAAAAAATATTACACCCGTATTTTATCGCGACACCGTTCGAGTCCAGGAAGCAGAATTATTTAAATTAAACAGAGCAGAACTGTAAAAAAAGGCAGTCACGTTTATCTGTTAGACAATTTGACACTTTCTTTGCCTTCAACCGTAAGAGAGATTTGGAAGAAACAATTGCTTTAAGTAGGCTTGAATAATGTAAAAAATTAACAAATTAATATAGAAAGTTTTTTTTAAATTCAACAATTAAATATATTTTCGAAATATTATTATCTAATGTAAGTGGGCAAAAAATGTTTAAAGATATCAGAAGCAATGGCAAGAAACACTGACCACATCGAAGTCCAGTTACTGTGAGTTCCAGACATCAGGGCATTATGATGAATAAAGAGGTAATTTTCCAGAGTATATAACTCTGTCAAACACTTTCCAAGCTCCAAATACTTTATATTTGTTGACGCGTTTCGGAATACTCCCATTTTCAAAACTTATTATTGTGCTGCTTCCGTAAATTCTAGGTTAATTCTTTCGTTCTTTTATGCTGTCTTAACAGCGGCTCTTTGACTCCTTGGCTGCGGCTCTCCCACGAAATGTTTAGTACAGGCACGGAATATTATTTATTAACTTGCCATGTAAGAAATGAGTACACTTTTTGAAACGCAAGCCTACAGAAATTTTTTTCGATGTTAGAAGAAGTAATTTCATTCGAAAACAATTTGTTGCCTTTTGCCGAAGATTTTGAAAGAGAAACTCTATACACTTCCATGCCTATTGAAATATTGTCGAGAAAATAAGTCCAATATTGACATTTGCTATTTCAGAACAACACTGTTAAATATGAAGGAAGCTTTTCTCATCAGGTTCACAGACTTTAAAAACAGCAACGCGACGTTAGTCTTTGTTAAAAAACCTCTGAACGCCACGGTAACAGAAATAAAGTTTTCGCCCTTTAATATTGATATTGGTAACACTGAAATGCAGTTGCTGGATTTAAAAAATAAAGAATTGTGGAGCTCAAAATTCGAGCGTCTTTATACCAATTTAGAGACAACATACAAACCTGACACCCTTACTTGCCAAGGAAATGCAAGGCCATTGTTCACATTAGTGGAGTATTTGTAGTTTTTTTAAAGAAACCTTTTATATTATTTAACTTATTATATTTTTAAATAAATATTATCTTTCTACCAAGTTTTATTTAACGTACCGTTAGTTAAACTAATATTTAGCAAAGGCAAGCTCGAGAGTGTACTTTTAATTCTAATTATTTCCATAAAAATGTCTATGCTAAAGCAAAGCTTAAGTCTTAAGAAACGGCTCTTTGAATAAACTTCAATTTTCTATTTTTTATGTTTGGCTCTTTTGAATGACAAATATGCCGACCACTGGCCTAGTAGGTTTCTATTTACTGACGTGCTCGCTTCTGATTGGTCTTACAAGCGCTTTGAGATTTTGAAGCTGAGATTCCAAAGAGATTTAAAGAACAAAAGTGTTTGAAAAGGAAAAGGAAGTATGTACTCTACAAAATTGCAGCACTCCTAGTGGAAAAGTTGAAGAGACAGATCGGTGAGCCAGATTAGGAGATGACAGTACTTGTATTGGCCAAGAACCTGTATGTGGAGTATCTTATACTGTAACGCGCAGGCATGTCTCCCAATGGGTTTCTAAGGACAATAAAGGACTTGGTAGGAATGGACAGTCTTGTACAAAGAGGATGCTTGGAGGTCCAGTTAGTTGGAGGACGGATCTGCGAAGAGTAACAGGATTTTGTAACGGGTCACTGGACGTTCCACAGTCATCTACACAAAAGGGGTTTTCACATGGCAAATATTTTGTGTGGGAAATGTGGTACAGCTGAGGAAAAAGCACATACTTTCTGACTGTCCATCTTTGGGCGAATCCCTAGACATCCTATGGAGTAAGGGACAGACGATGAAACATCATCCGAGGCGTCTTTCGGTTCCAAAAAGACCTGAGGTTGGATTGAGAAAGTTGAATCTGTGAACGAGGGTGAACAGTAAGCTATAAAGCCGAGTGGAAAAACCACGAACATGGAAATCCTGACCCTCTAGTGGGAAACATACCGTCAAAAATTAAAATGTTTGTACTAAAATTTGTTTCAGGACTGGACGAAATTTCTCGTTACATATCAGTCTGCCTTTCAACATATCCGTTTGTTATTACATTTACGTAGTACTGTATTTGTATTTTACAGCAGTACTGTTTCCACATATACTAAAATTTTAAAATACTGTACACACGTAAAGCTTTCTGAGAACATGAATACAGTATATCTTGAAATAGTACTATCAATTAGCCTACACAAAGTTATTCGAACGTCAAGAAATTCATAACATTTTTGTTAGTTTTAGTGTGTTCTTATAATATTATTTATAAAGTGCTCATATGGCCCTGCCTTTGTACAATTTTGAATAAGCAATTCACAAACACGCACACACACACACACACGCACACACTCACACGCACGCGCGCACACACGCACGCGCGCGCACACGCACACACACACACACACACACACACACACACACACACACACACACTCGCACGAACGCGCACGCACACACGCGCGCATACACACGCACGCACGCACGCACGCACACACACACACACACACACACACACACACACACACACACACAAGAATAAGTGCTAATTTTTAAAGAATATTCTGACGCTTTGGGGTTAGGTTAGGTTAGGCACACACACACACACACACACACACACACACACACACACACACACACACACACACACAGTCGCGCGCGCACACACACTCGCACGCGCGCGCGCACGCACACACACACACACACACATTCAAGAATAACTGATAATTTTTAAAGAATATTCTGACGCTTTGTGGTTAGTTGCGCCAATTTATATATGTTATTTCAAATACGTACAACAACTTAAACGTAAAGGCCTAGGCCGAGAGGCCACCAACTGCGGAGATTAGCGGAAAACGCATTCAAAACCTAACTTTAATATAAAGCGTAATGTGATGCCGCTTGACAAGGCTCAACTCCGAATCGCTTTCAACTGCCGCACTTACACTAAAAAATAGGTTAGGTTTGAATGCTTAGTACGCTCCGCACAGCCACTGAATACAAACGGACTAGGAGTGCAGCGACCTTCAAAAAGCGTGTCCGATATCAGAGGCGGAATAATTGGACTACCTGCCGCTACGAACACTGCAAGCTGCAAGGACAGGAGGTGGAAAGTTTGAGGAAATAAACAGTACTATTATCTATTTAACTGTAGTTGTAACACCCTGCCGCAAGATGCCATTAGAAGCGAGTGCTCACATATCTCTCATAAGAGTTATCATTCTAGTTCGTTTATACTAAAAAGGCACAGCGCAAACCCGCTCCTCCTCTGGTTGCCAACCGGCCTAAAACAAGCTACCTACGGTGGATTTTTTTACAAGTTCTAAAATACGGTGATATGTAATTTTACCTTTCGAATATTCAAAAAGCAATTTTTTGATTTATTTCGAAATCTTTTACCGTTACGTTTAAGCTATGCCAATAATTATGAAAAGAAAATGTTGAGTAATATTCACAGGTTATTTTAAAATAACATCGATTTTCTTTACACAATGTTAACAGCTACAAAAAAAAAAACAGAAAACAGATAATTTATGTTTTCGCAAGTTATATTACTTCCGGGAACGTTTCGAGTTTTTCCAAGTTAAGCAGAAGCGAAGTATATATTACAAGATAAAATATTAGGCAAGATTTCAAATGAATTTTCTCTGAATCAATTCAATTTTTAATCAAAATCGCTGTTGACGTTCCTTGATTAAAAATATTCATTATGTCGTTCCCCCTTCGTGTGCCAAGATTAATGAATGAAATACCGACACGGCTTTATGCCTCGCTTGTTGCAACGCTACAGAGCCCCCTACAGGTACTTTACAGAACTAAATACGAATAACTGCTTGCAAAAAAAACAGTTCAAGACATTTAAGTGTGAATTTTTAAAAAATCTCTTCTCAAAAACGGTAAGGGAAAAGAGCTACGAGGTCACAGCATAATCGGGCTAATGAGGATAAAGATAGAGGCTTTATGTAAATGCAAAATTCATTAATTTTCGTCAATGTAATTGGAAAAACGACAGACGCGACAAAGATAATACAAAGCAATGTTATTTAGCAATATGAGAGCTTCCTAAACGTTCGCTGCTGCTGGCATCTTGCGGCAGTGTACAACTACAATTAAATAGATAATACTGTCTATTTTCTCAACCGTCTCCATTCCTTGTCCTTGCATCTTGCAGCGTTCGTAGCGGCAGACAGTCCAATTACTTGGACTTTAGCCTCTGATATCGAGCACGATTTTTACAATGGTGGCTGTACTTCTAGTAAGTTTATACTCAATGCGTACATTTAACAACAGCGATTAGTACTGTAAAACTAATACCGAAACCACAGATCTTAAGAATATTTATAGACACTAAACAACTGTTTACTATTGTAAGTTACCGATACAAAACGGCAAACCTTTAATCGTTTTCTCTTAAAAACCATTTACCTTAAAATGTTTAGAGATCATGAAAACTAAATTTAAGGTTTTGACGGGTAAGGCCTATAGCAATTTTCAGGACTACTGAACACAAAAATTATATTTTAACTGTACGTTTTTGTGGTACAGTTCTTTTAACTGACAAAAATCTGATTTTCTTAAAACCGCCTTCGAAGGATTTTCATAAAACATTTCTCAAACCCACACCTAAAAATATCGTATTGATGGCAATATTTGTAATAAATCCTATCTACGAACAAAGTTAAGAAACTAAAAAATTGATTTTTCTAATTATGTACAATTTTAACCATATGTGAACATTCAGAACTGATGCCAATGGGACAAATCTAAAACAAAAGAAATGTACGATTTTGGAAAAAAAAATAATATAAACCCAGACAGCCGTAAATGTATATTTTGCTATAGTAACTTATTATATGTACCTTCATATAACATCAAAAATTGTTCATCAAAATCTCGTTAAATAATTTTGTTAAATCAAATTTGTTGGGACAAAGCGCGCAAAATGTTGTTCTTCAACATTTTATGAAATACGATTAAGCGAAAAATGTTCTTTAAACCTTCAGAACCGGTTTTGAGGCGTGACCTTTTATTAAATAAAGGCTGTTCAGAGATAAGGGTAAACCTAACGTTAGTACGTACTAGAGGTGGGCGTTTCTGCTATTTTTACAAAACGTCAAAAAACTGTTTGTTGAGGAAAAAAGCTGCTTTTTAAAACAGTTGGGAAAAAACAGGTTTAGAAAACTGAAACTCAAAGTTGTATTAGCAGCTAAAACATAAAGCACATACGTTCAGTTTTCTAAGACTACTTTTTCATTCCCACTACCACCATGTCCTTAAATTGTTTTTGGGTATAAAGCATTTAGATAGGATAAAAATAATCCTTATAAGTGTAGTAATAATTAAATTACATTCTCAAAACGTAATAATTATGTAAGCCATTTTATATTTACAAAATGCAGCGAATTTCTAATAGAAGCATTCTTTTTTTTTATTCAAAAATTAAATAGTCCTTTGCATATTTACCAAAATGCAAACGATTTAGAATATTTTTAGTTGATTAAAAAATATTGATGATTGATAATAAACATAAAAAATATGTTTAAATAAAATTAGGCTCTGTATTTACAAAATGTGAGAGGTTGTTACTATAACTCGCAACAAAATAGAGATAAACGTTGGCATTGACCAAACAGTTCTTCACTATAAGCAACAAGCAACTTTGGAAAAAAGGGAAAAAGGTACTACCTAAAATGCTAAGTTCACAAAAATCGGTTATATCTAATGTCAGCCGCAGATCCGTACAAAAACATTTTTTTCGAGGCACCTGAAAACAGGATCCATAAAAAGATCATTTGTTTTTAAAATCATTTCGTACAAAAAGGAAACTACAAAAATAACAGAAAATACTTTATAGGTTTTTTAATATCTTATTAGTAGTTAGAAAATAGGGGAGGTAAAGTTGTTTTATAGGGTAGAATGTATAGATACAGTAGGCTACTGAAAACTGAGTAACACAAGAAACAGCTGTTCATCTGTACACGACGCACAGATACTGGAAGACTAAGTAGCCCATCTGTGCAATGGATGCGCAACACTCAGACCCATTACTACGTGCTCGGGTAAATGGTCCGCCATTTGCAAAGAAAAAATATTTTCACGTAAGTTCTGATGACAACCGTACGCCTTTACGTAATAAATTCAACTGACCGTTACAGAGGGAGCATGCTTTATGTAACTGTATTATATGTGTTTACTCACTTATTGTTTGTCTGCAATAGGTAGTCGTTCTTACCTGCAAAAACAAAAACATACTTAGTTGAAACCATTGCACAGGTAAATATATTAAACATACAGAAATACAAATGTGTAATAGTGGTTAATAAACAAGGCTAAGTTGATTAAATCAATCGAGGAAGTGCTGAATTACAGTAACCACTATCTGTAGGCATATTAATAGAGAGACAATTGTTTAGTTCAAAAGTGCCTTCATCTGAAACTTTTGATCGCTAAGCCCCCTCCCCGCTACTAAATGCGGAGCGGACTGCATTCAAAACCTAACTTATTGTTTTTAATGTAAGTACGTCCAGTGAAAGCGTAACGGAGCTGAGCGGAGCGAACGGCGTCGCTGAACACCGCTCCGCGCAGCTTTGACTCTGTCCTGGTTCGGTTTTCAAGCTGACTCCGCTTCCCCCTATACCCTGATCACGCCTTCAAACTTATTATTTCTCCTTACCTAGGTTACTATTGTCTAAACATATACATTTAAAAGATACAAGCCGCCTCGGTGGCCTAGTTGATAGCGTACTGGGCTTTCACCCCGAGGACCCGGGTTCGATTCCCGGCCAGGGCTTAACATTTTCATACGCTATAAATCATCCCATCGTCTGCATAAGCCCAAGTGTGCAAAACAGTCGGACGTTAAAAAAATAAAAAAAATAATAAAAGATACAAACGCGTTCTTTGTTTATATCCTATAGTTTCTTATTTATACATATACAGTTCATGTTTATATAAACAGTTTAAGACTAAACTCCGCTTTTGGTTGCCGCTCAACTTCGTTCCGCTCAGCACCGCGCCGCATTTGGTGGCCGCCCTGCCTAATAATTTAAAAAAATATATTATACCGAGTACTGCTTTGCTTTACTGTTAAATAATTGCCAAGCGAAGGCAGCTGATCCCACCGTACCTCTAGCTCATACTACTCTCATTCATATACTCAATGACTGCAGGGGGTGCAGACTAGCTGCACCTATTGAGAGGATTTAGACGTCCCTCGCGGTACCCGAGTCTAACATAAATTTACACTTACAACACTACACTTACGACTTTTAACACTTTACACTCACACATACATTTGGGGAAGCGATAATAGCCTTAATGTACTTTTCGCCTTAAAATAACAACAACAACAACAACAAATCATCTACTTAAGACACATGTAGGCCTACACACATTCAACACCCCGCACACTTTAGCTAACTCTAAAGTGTAAAGCGACCCGTGCAGATGAGTGTACGACACCGATGTAATGGTGCATCAAACGGAGCTCTGTGATGCCCTGGCGACCTCCCAATGTACGAGGTGTGTTCAGAGAGTAACGAGTGTTTTAATGTTTTGAACAAAATATTTATTTATTCTTCTACATCGATGTTGTCCCCTTCAAAATAGTCCCCATTGGAGATTATGCACTTGTGTCAGCGCTTCTTCCAAACATCGAAACACTTCTCAAACTCGATCTTTGAGATAGCCTTTAGTTCTTTCAGCGATGCGCTTTTAATGTCATCTACGGCTGTAAAACGACGGCCCTTTAAGGTTCTCTTTATTTTTGGAAATAGGAAAAAGTCACACGGAGCCATGTCTGGCGAATATGGAGGCTGGGGCACCGTTACAGCACTGTTTTTGTACTGTTATAACACGTTTCAGTAATTCACCATTGTCGTTGACTTCATTTAGTGACTCCTGAGCAACTTCTTTTCGCCACTGTTTTTGTTCAAAATTCAACAATTTTGTAATAAATTTTGCTGCCACGCATTTCACACACAAAACATTGGAAACAATGTCATGACACGATCCAATCGATATGCCAACATCATCAGCGACCTCTCTAATTGTGATTCGGCGATTGATCGTAACCATTTCTTTCACTCTTTCCACGTTTTCATCGGTTGTTGATGTGCTGTTCGTCATTTTCAACGTCTTCATGGCCTTCTTGGAAACGCTTATACCACTCGTAAACTCTTGCTTTACTCATAGCTGACTCACCATAGGCCTTTGTTAACATTTCACACACTTTGTTACACTTTATTCAATTTTTTACTCAAAATTTGATATAAATTCTTTGATCCATTTCTTTTAACAAACTAAAATCGCCGAGCTCATAAAAACACATCTAACATTAGTGGCTGTCACAGACAAAGTCAACAATTAAAACAGCTGAAAGTTTTATCATACTTCAAGGGCATGTATACCAACATAATAAAAAAAAATCTTTGACAATCGGACTCTCCAAACCCGTGAATTTTAAAAATTCTCGTTACTTTCTGAACACACCTCGTACTTTACCCACGCGTCCGGGGCTCTGTGTGGGCGGACGTAATTTCCCTAGCTGCTTATGTTCCCACGAGTAAGAATATAAACAGGATAAGCGGGAACTCACCGCACAACAAAAAGCTGGCCAAATGGGGCACAACCTCCGTGATAAGGGTCAAGAGTAAGGGAGAGAAACTGAAAGGTAAGAGTCTGCCCACCTTGAATCCTCTCCACTGAGAATCTCAGGAATATAAAAGGCACAAAGGCCGCAGTGTAATATTAACCCTACAAAATCATATATTCATTCAACAAGAAACTTTAATTTCATAAAAACTGGTGATTTATTTTTGAATTCCCACTAGCAAATTATCAAACTTTAAAGAAACTATGACCAGAGATCATGACCGAAGGATGAAACATGACCAGAGGTCATGAAATGTACACAGATGAGTTGCACAACAATTAATTTTGGTCTCATTTTATTGAAATCTGGTACGCAGAACTAATATTCTTCTTCTTGTAGTATTATTATTCTTACAATGATGGAAGCTACGATAGCTTAACCTACTGCCCAATAGAAATTCGCTACACAGTAGGAAATTCCCATTCATTTCTACGACTTTCCACGAAACCAGAAAATGAACTGACTGTATAGTCTTAATGAATACAAACATGACGACCAATAAAATGTATAACGATGATTACTTTTTCGTTTTAAACTCGGTCAATATTCAAGTCATCCAACCCCGTAACGAACAAAGACCTTCTCCCTTGCTAATACAAGAGCAGAAAGAATGAATGCTGAAGGCAGGCGCTGTTAATCCCCCTGTAGATTAGGCTCGTGTGTTTAAACAGTGGCAAATACTGACTTCATCCTTCAATCCCCCTTCCTTCTCAACAATATACCCTTGTTGTTTGAACTTTCCGTTTTTTCAAACACAGCACTTCGTACCTTCTTTGTTCTAAGTTAATATTTACAAACGTCTGTACAAGACCCAACAACACAAGGTTCCTGTAACGCCAAACCTTTAGGGACGGAAAATCTAGAAAATGTAAAACAAATATTATGAAAGGTCCTTAAGTGCCTTTACAGAGACCAAAGGTTTTCATTCGTGTAGCGTTGTTTAATCTCGATTATAGCACTGAATATAAAAAATTACTAGACTGATAACCCTTATGAGAGATATTTGAGCGCTCTCTGGCTGCTGGTGGCAGAGTGTTCAACTAAAGTTAAGTAGACAATAGTACTGTCTACTTTCTCAAACGCCTTCCTCCTTGTCATTGCAGCTTGCAGCGTTCAAACGGCAAATAGTCCAACTACTTAGACTTTAGCCTCTGACATCGAGCACGATCTTTATAATGGTGTGTACTTCTAGCCCGTTCATATACAATGAATATGCATACGTAGGCTACATGAATGATCCGGAAACAAAGCGCCAATCCATGCATTGGAACACCCCAAACTTCACCGAGAGCCAAAAAAGCAAGTCAAAATTTAAAGCAATGATGATTGTTTTTTCGATATTCATGAGATTGTGTACCTTCACTGGGTTCCTGAAGGTCAAACAATTAATCAATATTACTACCCTGAGGTACTTAGTAAACTACGTGAAAGAGTAGGGAAAAAACGACCCGAAATGTGGAAGGACAAATCATGGGTTTTCCATTAAGACAATGCGCCAGCTAATTCCGCGTTATCTGTCAAGAAGTTCCTGGCCAAGTACAGCACCCCAGTGTTAGAATATCCACATTATTCACCAGACCTTTCACCATGTGACTTCTATGTGTTCCCTAAGGTGAAATCTGCATTAAAAGAGACGAGATTTGAGTCCGTGGAAGCTGTAAAAGTGAAAGCGGCAAGAGTCCTGAAAGAGTTGACAGAAGATGACTTCCAGCACTGTTTCCAACAATGGAAAATTCGCATGGAGCGTTGTAGGGATAGAGAAGGGGTGCATATTGAAGGTGATAATAAGTAATTATGTATAAAATGAAAATATTTTTTTTTTACAATGTCAGACTCGTTATTTAATAGCCACACCTCGTATGCTTTAAGTCCCATAAAAAGAATTCTAGATATCAAGATAGGCACACTTCCTGGACCAAGAATCTGGACCTTACCAAGATGGCCGCTCCAACAGCTAATTTTCAAATGTAAGTTAAGTAATAAATGATTTCACACACGTTTAGTTACGTATTTTAATACTGAATGAGTCAATACTTGAGCGTTGAGCCTGGGCAGGACATTACAACTCCCCTTGTCACGTGCAGCTCTGTTATTGACATATTTATGGCTTTATGTTCCCGACACCCTTTCACCCTCAACCCCTTATTATGGAGTTAGGTCATGGGAGCGTCTATAAAACTTTTTAGTAGAAAAATATTTAGAACTATTGGTCCCGCGCGACCTCAAGAAGTTGAACTGGTACAGTACCTCTTTGTAAACAATGTTCCAAGTAAAAACAGAATCTTCAGTTCAAGAGTGTAAAATCTTCAGCTAATTTTACGTTTGCGTAAGACTTACGTCTTGATACAACCACGTATAATTGTCAGTGCGAAAAGACTGTGTTGGCGAGGTAAAAACCAGCTTTATCGAGTGTTTAGCTGGTAACAAACCCTTACGCATTGTTAATAATCATTGTAAAGGCAATCTTCATGGGGATCTGTTAAATAGTATGGTTTGGTCAGAAGATGTCAAAATAATTCGAGATATCATAATTAATTGTCCAGAATCGAGGGTGAAATTATTCAATTGCGTAACGATTACTCGTAAGTTGTTGACCACGCCACCTGTGAAATACGTGGCAATCGTGACTTTCCTTGTTGGTTCACGAACGAAAAGGAAAAACAGGTTACATTAGGAAAATCTATTACACTAGGTCTCATACTTGTGAAAAATCGCTATACAGCTAACTGCGTGTTATGTAAACAGCGTCATTCAATACGTTAATTCGCTACGGTCTGTATTCACTAATCCATGGGTTTTTTTTTTTAACGTCCGACTATTGTGCACACTTGGGCTAATGCAGACGATGGGATGATTTATAGCGTATGAAAATGCTAAGCCCTGGCCGGGAATCGAACCCGGGTCCTCGGGGTGAAAGCCCAGTACGCTATAGCCTCCGATGCGGCTATCAAACATACATACAGCTCACATAAAACTGTACAATACAATTCAATAAATACATCATTCAAATTAATGAAATTTGTCTACAAATGAACGAACGATACAAACAAAAAAGTTTTTATAATTATTTGTTTTACTAAAAATAATTTGTGTTTCATATTATTTAACCAAAACAGGTCCCAAAACTATGACGAAAGCAATGTGAGAGGTATGGCAGGAGGAAATGAGGTAGGTCGGCCGCACGGGTTGCTATGACAACCAAGCTTTGGGATTCCAAGGTCAAACAAGGTCAATATCATATTCGCATTCCCTTAAATTATTCAACTGTTATCGATCAATAAGTGGCAAAATACAGCCAGATTCGTTTGGCACTGAATGCAGATGAAACACAGACTAGGTTTGTCACAGTCTATAACAGTTAATCTTATCCGAATGTAAATTTTATAAAAATAACAACTGTTTGTAGATGTACTGAGATATAACAGTTACAATCCACAAAAGTAACTAAATTAACCACTACTGACTGGGTTTTTTGAAGAATTATTGACACTGCATGACTGATACTTCTACAGGATGATTATCACTTTTGACGTACAAGAACACGTACCTAGCTACTAATTAAACTGACTCTGTAAACAAAATAACGTTTCTTTAAAAATGAATTTAGTTATCCATATATTTTAACACTAAACTGTGCCACGTGACCTTAGGTTTTAGGGTTATCACGTACAGTATCCAACGATAAGACCAACTGTCATAAACATATATTTTACGATTGAAAAGCACCAGATTTTTTTGAACAATTAAATCGTCAATTACGTCACATTAGTTTTATAAGGCAAACAGCAAAAAGATATTAAGAGTAGGCCAAATTAACTGCCGTCGATTTGTCAGCTTTTTTTATATTTTAGCAGTACAAACGTACTGTAAGTACAGCCACCATTATAAAGTGTGCTCGAGATATGAGCGCTCGCTACTGGAGGCATCTTGCGGCAAATTGTTCAACTAGAGTTAAATAAATAATAGTACTGTATAATTCCTCAAACTATTCATCCTTTGTCCTTGCAGCTTACAGCGTTCGTAGCGGCAGATAGTCCAACTAGTTGGACTTTAGCCGCTAATACCGAGCACACTTTATAATGGTGGCTGTACTTACAGTACGTTTGTACTGCTAAAATATAAAAAAAGCTGACAAATCGACGACAGTTAATTAGGCCTACTCTTAATATCTTTTTGCTGTTTGCCTTATAAAACTAATGTGACGTAATTGACGATTTAATTGTTCAAAAAAATCTCGTGTTTTTCAATCGTAAAATATACGTTTATGACAGTTGGTCTTGTCGTTGGATACTGTACGTGATAACCCTAAAACCTAAGGTCACGTGGTACAGTTTAGTGTTAAAATATATGTATAACTAAATTAATTTTTAAAGAAACTAGTTGGACTATTTGCCGCTACGAACGCTATAATCTGCAAGGACAAAGGATGAAGAGTTTGAGGAAATATACAGTACTATTATTTATTTAACTCTAGTTGAACAATTTGCTGCAAGATGCCTCCAGTAGCGAGCGCTCATTATCATAAGTGTTATCATTCTAGTACGGTTCTTTTAACAGAAAGCATAGGAAAATACTTAATTTAATTTAAGGGTGGAAATGTTATGCAACACAAATTTCCTCATATTTAATTATACCTCTCCCCTCTCCATCAATCGATTACATTTTCTTCTAAAATTTTAGACATGAAGCGAATTGGAAAAAAACGTCAATATTTATTTTCGATTTACGGTAAACGGTAAATTTCTTCAGTGCAAGTGACTTAACTACGAATAAAAGCAATATCTGATTACACGATTTCTAGAATTGAAGCGAACATTCCAAAATTTACCCGCCTCATAAACATTCCTTGGACAAAAGTTTATCAAAATCGTTTGTCTGCAAATACAGTGTACTTTGATTCTGTACAAAACATTTTTGGAAAACACATATTTGAAAAATTCCAGTTATATTCAGGACATCACGGGTAACAATAACTGTCAAAAAAACAATTATCCCAAAAAACTCTTGGCCTGGTAAAAGCCTGAAAGAGCAAAGAGGCTCAGAAAACTGATTTTTTTTTTAACATATTACTTTCAAGAAAATTGTTCGTAATTATTAAAAAAACTATATATGTTAATTGTTGAAAACAAAACAATTAAGGTAACCATGTAACTTCAGTTATTATTGTTCGTTTGCATGTAAACAATGAATCAATATTGTTACAAGGATTGATTCACACTTAAAATACAAACTTAAGTATACAAACTTAAATTTCATGTCTTTAATAAATAATAATTTTGACTAATTCGTAAATTAATTTTTAAAATAGTTATTTATACACAACGTACAGAATGGCTATCTTTACAAATCGACATCAACGATAGATAAAGAGTACGAGCTCGTTCCACTTCGGACCCTAAATCTCATTTACCTATGTCTACCTACACAAACTACAGTGCATTTTAGATCACTGGGTTTCCCGACTCCCAGAGCGTGCTTTAAGCCTAGTTCGACTCAAAACAAGCGAAACGCAAAGCCAATAAACGAGCGAAAATGTGAATCGATAAAATGTAACCATATCCACTAATCCACCGGATTTGGGTTTTTTTCAATTTTCTCAAGCAAAAATTTATTTTATTTTCGAATTTCATGTGCTTGCTTGAGTTTCGAATCAACAATTAAATACTATCTATTTCTGTAAAGAGAATATTAAGCCGCCTCGGTGGCCTAGTTGATAGCGTACTGGGCTTTCAACCCGAGGCCCCGGGTTCGATTCCCGGCCAGGGCTTGGCATTTTCATACGCTATAAATCATCCCATCGTCTGCATTAGCACAAGTGTGCACAATAGTCGGACGTTGAACAAAGAAAAAAAATGTAAAGAGAATTTTTGTAAAACTAGACCTACAGAATTTTTCTCGTTGCTTTACGTGTCGGCTTCATAAGAACCAGTGTTTTATACTACTAATTCAAAGAACAGTAGACCTCGCAGTATATCCTTAATTAATATACAAAGCGTTCCAGTATATTCTCAGTAGCGACGTTGGACTTGGAAGTGTATGGACTGATTGAAATGCTCCAATGAGGGCGTAAACTAAGGAAAAAATACAGAGCGTTCCACGAAAGCGCTGGTAACGTTTTCAGCCAATTTAACCGGTAACCGTAATGTTTATGAAAAATGTTACCGGACCAATTTTAATGAAAACTTAATGCTCTTCTTCCACGAAGCGGTCAAAATTATGATAGGTAATACTGTTCAAGTATTACAGGAAATAACCAGCAACTACACTTTTATCGTTGAATCAGAGCCCGCCATCTTGAAACGAACGTGATTAAAAAAACCTTACATATGTCTTTCTGGCCTTATACAAGGTTACACTTGTACTAAATTTCTAAGGATTCGGGCAAAGCGTTTAAGTTGCGTACACTCTTCATCGTTAAGTCAGAGGCCGCCATCTTGAAACGGAAGTAAATAGGAAAAAATGTTATACATAAGTCGTGTAGGATTTTACAAAATATTTTCGTACCATATTTCAAAACAATCAGTGAATGCGTTTGACTAAAACTACGTAAAACGTCTTGTAAATCAGAGGCCGCCATATTGAAACGGAAGTGAATGGAAAAAATGTTATACATAAGTCGTGTAGGATTTTACAAAATATTTTCGTACCATATTTCAAAACAATCAGTGAATGCGTTTGACTAAAACTACGTAAAACGTCTTGTAAATCAGAGGCCGCCATATTGAAACGGAAGTGAATGGAAAAAATGTTATACATAAGTCGTGTAGGATTTTACAAAATATTTTCGTACCCTATTTCAAAACAATCAGTGAATGCGTTTGACTAAAACTGCGTAAAACGTCTTGTAAATCAGAGGCCGCCATCTTGAAACGGAAGTAAATAGGAAAAAATGTTATACATAAGTCGTGTAGGATTTTACAAAATATTTTCGTACCATATTTCAAAACAATCAGTGAATGCGTTTGACTAAAACTACGTAAAACGTCTTGTAAATCAGAGGCCGCCATATTGAAACGGAAGTGAATGGAAAAAATGTTATACATAAGTCGTGTAGGATTTTACAAAATATTTTCGTACCCTATTTCAAAACAATCAGTGAATGCGTTTGACTAAAACTGCGTAAAACGTCTTGTAAATCAGAGGCCGTCATCTTGAAACGGAAGTGAATGGGAAAAAATGTTATACATAAGTCGTGTAGGATTTTACAAAATATTTTCGTACCCTATTTCAAAACAATCAGTGAATGCGTTTGACTAAAACTGCGTAAAACGTCTTGTAAATCAGAGGCCGCCATCTTGAAACGGAAGTAAATAGGAAAAAATGTTATACATAAGTCGTGTAGGATTTTACAAAATATTTTCGTACCCTATTTCAAAACAATCAGTGAATGCGTTTGACTAAAACTGCGTAAAACGTCTTGTAAATCAGAGGCCGCCATCTTGAAACGGAAGTAAATAGGAAAAAATGTTATACATAAGTCGTGTAGGATTTTACAAAATATTTTCGTACCCTATTTCAAAACAATCAGTGAACGCGTTTGACTAAAACTGCGTAAAACGTCTTGTAAATCAGAGGCCGCCATATTGAAACGGAAGTGAATGGGAAAAAATCTTACACATACGTTGTTGCTTTATACAAGGTACCTTCGTATCAAATTTCAAAACAATCTGTCAATTCGTTTGGCCAAAAACGAACGAACAAATACAAACCAAGCCGAATGGTCGAGTTGAAACGGAACTCGCTTAGCTCGGTCAATCGCACAAAAGCGAAGAAGTTTGTGCGCAGTTATTTATATTAATTTTTCTCAGCTAATTACTAAGTTAACTAGGATAGTCGTACGTCATCGACAATTAACCTCAAAACCTCAAGAATAAGTTTATTACAGTTTAAGCTCCTTTCCCGTAGAGCGAGCACAAAGTCATAAACTGGATGGTCTCCTCGGGAAAAGCAATTTCCTTGTGTCTAATCAGTGAACGGCCGCCATTTTACGTCTGCAGCCGAGTGGGGCACTGTTGTATCTAAAACATGAATCTTCAATTTAATGAGACCGGAGTGCTGTGCACCACAAGTAGTGTATTTAATACGAACGTATTTATCTTTTAATTCTTTACGACAGTTTTATACATTACCCTTAACCGTAGCCTGCACTGAAATGTTTAAGTTATATTCGCAATCTAAATTGTCCAACACACCCAACACACTTTTTCATAATAAATTTACATTGTTCACAATGCTTTTAAATCTCATCCAATAAGCCGTCATTTGGACTGTTGTTTTGTTGCAGGAAAACCTGCAAAACATTTAGCATGTCTCAATTCCCTATTTTTTAGTATTCCCTCAACTTTCTGTCACGTGACGACCCTGCGGAAATGAATGTAACAAATTTAAAACAGAATATAAATTACGGTTCACAAGTAATTTGTTATTGCGACTCACGATTTCGGGTTAAATTTTTAAGCTGAAACCAAAGCCAAATATGTATTTTAAAAATTATCATTTTTTAAAGAAGTCTGTGGTTAGTATGGAATCGCTACTCCTCCAAACTTCCACCACAAATAAAATAAATCATCAGTTTCAATATGTCAAACATATCAACAGATGTAGAAAATTCGGGAGAGGAATAATGTAAGGAGCCCAATTTTCAGCTGAGGCACCTGAGGTGAGCAGCTGATGGGCTTACCGAACCCACCGTACCTCTAGCTCATACTACTCCCACTCATCTACTCGAGAGAGAGAGAGAGAGAGAGAGAGAGAGAGAGAGAGAGAGAGAGAAGAGAGAGAGAGAGAGAGAGAGAGGGGAGAGGAGAGAGAAAGAGGAGAGAAAAGAGGGAGAGAGGAGGGGAGAGAGAGAAAGAGGAGAGAGAAAGAGGAGAGAGAAAGAGAGGGAGATGGAGAGGAGAGGAGAGGAGGAGAGAGAGGGAGAGAGGAGAGAGGAGGGAGAGAGGAGAGATGGAAAGAGGGAGAGATTTTGCAACACAGATCAGCACGAATACAGAAGTACACATAAAAAAACATTTTGCAACACAGATCAGCACGAAAACAGAAGTAGACATAAAAAAAGCTGTCTCGGTGGCCTAGTGGATAGCGTACTAGGCTTTCACCCCGAGGACCCGGGTTCGATTACCGGCGAGGGCTTGGCATTTTCATACGCTATAAATCATCCCATTGTCTGCATTAGGCCAAGTGTGCACAATAGTCGGACGTTAAACACAAAAATAAATAAATAATAAAATAGACATAAAAACATTTTGCAACACAAAATATCGTCTTGCAGCTACTAGATATATAGTCTTTGTAGCCAGGCGTAGGTATCAACAATTTATAAAATTAATAAAATAAAATTTACACCGTATATGTGACAGTATCTACGGATATTCTCAGCTGAACAAAATACAGCTGTCACAACGTACAATATACATAATATTTTTGCAGCGCTGCATTATTCTGACAAGTCTCCGTCATAAAGCGAACGGACTATATTCAATCGCCTATCAAACATCCATTCAATTTAACAGCTAAATTCTATTTCCACAAGCCTTGGAGCACCAATTACGCCCCACCCCATATCTTGGTCATTATGACGTTTAATCAAGTAAGACGCGCGTTTATTAAGCGCGTATTAGGAAATTACTGTCGGCATATTAGGGGAAGAGGATAGTTAGGAGACTGTATGGGTGTACTTTATTGTGAAAACGAGTATTTTGTAACTGCGCCATAACGGTCGGTTGTCTCCGTTAATTGAGTTCGGAATAAAATAATCGGATCCGTCAAACGTAGGCCTACGTCACGTCGCGCTATTACGGTAAAAGTCTGATCTCAATAATCTGCCACTTTTATAAAGGAATAAGTTTTTGTTGTTAATGAAAAATGTTTTAGAATAATTTAAAATCTTTATCAAACAGACTTTAATCTAACGAATTTAAACAAAGCTACTTCTATTTAATTTGTTGTACGTTACACGATATTGCTGCAACTATATATTGCTGTTAGTTTGTTGTACGTTATACGGTATTGTTGCCTTTATATACTGTAGTTAATTTGTTTTTCGTTACACGAATTGTTGCAATTATATATTGTAGTTAACTTGTACGTTACACGGAATTGCTGCAACTATATACTGTTGTCAATTTGTTGTTCGTTACAGGGAACTGCTGCAACTATATACTGTTGTCAATTTGTTGTTCGTTATAGGGATTTGCTGCAACTATATACTGTTGTTAATTTGTTGTTCGTTACACGGAATTGCTGCAACTATATACTGTTGTTAATTTGTTGTCCGTTACAGGGAATTGCTGCAACTATATACTGTTGTTAATTTGTTGTTCATTACAGGGAATCGCTGCAACTATATAATGTTGTTAATTTGTTGACCGTTACTGGGAATCGCTGCAACTATATACTGTTGTTAATTTGTTGTTCGTAACAGGGAATCGCTGCAACTATATACTGTTCTTAATTTGTTGTACGTTACACAGAATCGCTGCAACTATATACTGTTGTTAATTTGTTGTTCGTTACAGGGAATCGCTGCAACTATATACTGTTGTTAATTTGTTGTTCGTTACAGGGAATCGCTGCAACTATATCAATACGTTACAGGAATTGTTAATTTGTTAATTTGTGTACGTTACAGGAATCGCTGCAACTATATACTGTTGCAATTTGTTGTCCGTTACAGGAATCGCTGAAACTATATACTGTTGTTAATTTGTTGCAACTATATACGTTACAGGAATCGCTGCAACTATATACTGTTGTTAATATACAGGAACTGCAACTATATACTGTTGTTAATTTGTTGTACGTTACACGGAATCGCTGCAACTATATACTGTAGTTAATTTGTTGTCCGGTTCAGGGAATCGCTGCAACTATATACTGTTGTTAATTTGTTGTCCGTTACAGGGAACCGCTGCAACTATATACTGTTGTTAATTTGTTGTACGTTACAGAGAATCGCTGCAACTATATACTGTTGTTAATTTGTTGTCCGTTACAGGGAATCGCTGAAACTATATACTGTTGTTAATTTGTTGTCCGCTACAGGGAATCGCTGCAACTATATACTGTTGTTAATTTGTTGACCGTTAATGGGAATTGCTGCAACTATATACTGTTGTTAATTTGTTGTTCGTTACAGGGAATCGCTGCAACTATATACTGTTGTTAATTTGTTGTTCGTTACAGGGAATCGCTGCAACTATATACTGTTGTTAATTTGTTGTTCGTTACAGGGGATTGCTGCAACTATATACTGTTGTTAATTTGTTGTACGTTACAGGGAATCGCTGCAACTATATACTGTTGTTAATTTGTTGTACGTTACACGGAATCGCTGCAACTATATACTGTAGTTAATTTGTTGTCCGGTTCAGGGAATCGCTGCAACTATATACTGTTGTTAATTTGTTGTCCGTTACAGGGAACCGCTGCAACTATATACTGTTGTTAATTTGTTGTACGTTACAGGGAATCGCTGTAACTACATACTGTTGTTAATTTCTTGTACGTTACACGGAATCGCTGCAACTATATACTGTTGTTAATTTGTTGTTCGTTACAGGGAATCGTTGCAACTATATACTGTTGTTAATTTGTTGTTTTGATTGCTTATACTGTTGTTAATTTGTTGTTCGTTACAGGGAATTGCTGCAACTATATACTGTTGTTAATTTGTTGTTCGTTACAGGGAATTGCTGCAACTATATAGTGTTGTTAATTTTTTCCCATATGACTAAGATATTATTTTCTGACAAGAAAAAATATCGTAGAACACAAATTAAAAACACCAAGATTCTGATTAACTTTGGATGTACTAACTTTGAATAACAAACGGCTCAAAACTAACCGACAGTAATAATCCATCATTTTCATATTACGTTAAACACACCAATGAAGAAAAATACACTTTTAAAGTACAGTAATGATATTTTAATGAAAAGTAAGCAATATTTACTGCAATATTCTAATTTATGTAAATACAGTAACGAAATTGCTTTTAGTTACGGACAGTTTAACTTTTAAGCTTAAAATTAACTTCAGAGTTCTGTTGGTAAAGTCTGAAAGAAAATGAGCTAAGCGAGTACAGTTAATGAGTCATGACGTCACAGAAACAATGAATGTAGTTCACGACTGTGGAAGACTCAATTAGCCGGGGGACACGGAGGTTTGCTTTTAATTCTCTTCGGAGCTTGAACTTGTACCAATCAAACAAACATCACACTGGAAATTAATGTCTGCACAAATACAATCTGGTGAAACTCTTTCTAGTTACTGAATTTCTTTTAACACATTGGTTTCTGATTGTATGTGTACTTTTTAATCGAATATCGCCTGCACTTTTCAAACTACAGCGTCACTAACTAAATTACAATTTGCTATATGCAAAAATGTTTATCATTCTATCAGCACGTTTTTGATGCCTGAACTCAACTACAGCTATGTCTGCTGAGGTCACATCAGCATTGGCGGTGGACGACGATCCTGTGTGACGATGCGGCATTCAAACTTATCCATACCAACCGCAAGACTTGTTTCTGTGACGTCATGACTCACTAACTGTGCTCGCTTAGCTCATTTTCTTTCAGACTTTACCAACAGAACTCTGAAGTTAATTTTAAGCTTAAAAGTTAAACCGTACAAAATTTGGTACAAAATTTGAAGAATTAGAATGAACAAGGCAAAGAGCAGCCAAGATACGTTTGTTCTGCGAAGACAACCTTGTCGCCAAGTGAAGTTGGATGATATACTTCCACAGGTTGATGAAGTACCTGGGTATTCACCCTGACCGTAGGTTAGCTCCAAAAAAAGCATATAATCACAAAAACGGAAACAACTTAACTTGAAGTTCAGTCAAATTTACCGGTTACTGAAACGTAGATTAAAGTTATCAACAGAAAGTAAACTGACATACAAAGCTATCTTTAAAGCCAGTAAGGGCATGTGGTATAGAATTGTAGGGTACTGCAGATAATTCCTACATAGATTTGCTGGAGCGATTCCAAAAAAAGCGATACCATTATCTAAATACCAACAGCACCAGAAATTACTAGATTCAGTAGAAATTATCAAAAACGTATGAAGAAACACCCAAACTCCTCAGCAGTGAATTTGCTGGACAATGTTACTGTTAATCATAAAAACAGTAAACAGTAAGATTAGTTGCCAATGGGCTGCACCATTAGGCCTAAATATAAACGTACTACAATGATGTATGAGAAGCATGAGCGCTTGCTACTGGTGGCATCTAGCGGCACAGTGTTCAACTACAGTTAAATACATAATAATACTGTCTATTTCATCAAACGTCTCCGCCTCCAGTCCTTGCAGCGTCCTCGGTGGCCTAGTTGATAGCGTACTAGGCTTTCACCCCGAGGACCCGGGTTCGATTCCCGGCGAGGGCTTGGCATTTTCATACGCTATAAATCATCCCATCGTCTGCATTAGCCCAACTGTGCACAATAGAGGAAAAAATGCAGCGTTCCTAGCAACAGATAGTCAAATTACTTGGACTTTAGCTGCTGATTTCGAGAAAGCTTTTCATAATGATGGCTGTACTTCTGGTCCTCAATAGCTGAATTCAAAGAGTAGCTTTTATTTTGATTTCATTTCGTCTGTGCAGTGTGCACACCACCAATTATTAAACGATGTGTTTAGTTATGTTAAACCCTGAACGGTGTTGAGGTTGTTTATTTTCGTCGAGAACTCTCAAGCGCTGAATAAAAACGTACTAGAATGATATCCCTTACGAGAGATGTGAGAGCTGCTAGTGGCATCTTGCGGCACAGTGTTCAACTACGTTAAATAGATAATAGTACTGTTTATTTCATTAAACGTCCTCACCGTCTGTCTTTGTAGCTTGCAGCGTTCGTAGCGACAGACAGCCCGATTACCTGGACTTTAGCCGTTGATATCGAGCACACTTTTATAATGGTAGCTGTAGTTAGTTTTTATTCAACGGCTGCACTCTGCAGAAAGCCATTTCATATATTAGATGCTTATTGTTAAGGAGATTACAACGTTACAGTCTGGATAATAATTAAACAAAATCACACATAAAGCAAGAATGAAATGTCACTGTTCCAACGTTTAGCGCTTCACGAACACCCCCCTCCCGAGATAATTACGAGGGTTGATCAAATATAAACGAAACTGATTTTTTAAAAAAATTATTGCTTACTTACAAATTATTCTTGATACAACTTATTTTTCTACATAGTCTCCCGCACGAGTAACACATTTTTCCCACCGGATTGGAAGTTTTTTAATTCCATCTTCGTAAAAAGTTCTCGGGCGTTCATTGAGCCATTGGAGCACGAAGGTCTCCACCGCAGAATCGTCTTCGAAACGCTGGCCTCCAAGCGCCTCTTTGAGTGGCCCAAACAGGTGATAGTCGCAGGGTGATAAGTCTGGACTGTATGGGGAATGTTCCATTGGTTCCCAGCCAATTTGATCGAGTTTAAGCCTCGTAGCGTTCGCCGAATGTGGTCGGGCATTATCGTGAAGAAGAATGACGTTTCTCGCCGGTTTAGATTTCCTTTTCCTACGAAAAGACTGTTTTGCGGCCTCTAAAACATCGCAATAATATTGTGCATTTATTGTGCGTCGTTGATGGAGGAAATCGACGTGAAAGGCGCCTTGATTGTCGAAAAATACAGTGGCCATTACCTTCCCGGCCGACGATCGTGATTTGGCCTTCAGAGGCGCCCTCTCTCCCCTCTTCCGCCACTCCATACTTTCCTGTTTCGACTCGGGAGTGTAATGGTGAACCCATGTTTCGTCACAGGTGACAATCCGGTTTAATAATGCCTCACCATCTCGTTCAAATTGGGTCAATAGTCACTGGCAAATCTCCAAACGATTTCGTTTGTGAACGTCGGTCAAAATTCGTGGAACCCACCTTGCAGATACTTTGCTGAGTTCCAGGTTTGATGTAACGATTTTTTGAACGCTACCATAGCTCAACTGGAGTTCATCTGCAATAAATCGCAGCGATATAATCGCTTCCGAACAGCATCAATGTTTTCGTCCGTGACAGAAGTGGTCGGGCGACGATCATGGCTGAGGTTTTCTACTGCTTCCCGTCCTTCGGCGAATTCCTTGTGCCAAGCAAAAACGCGAGCTCTTGACAGGGTCCTGTCCCCGTATTGAGCCGTCAATCTACGAAAGATTTCAGTCGGATTGACCCCCTCCTTGGCAAAAAACTTAATAATAATTCTCTGATCCACGGAAACGTGCACTTCACTCTCACTCATTGTATAGTTTTATACTGAAGGGTCCGAACGGAAATGTTGCCCGTCTACGCCCGTCCCAAACCTCCCAGGCTACCTGAAACCCCACCCTTTAGAGTTCAATGTCCAACGGAAAAGTTTTTAGAAAGTCAGTCTCGTTTATATTTGATCAACCCTCGTACTTCATGCTTGCGGGAACTATGATAGTGTCTCGAAAACGAGAATGATATCTGCATTTACAAACGTTTTACAGTACAAAACATAATTTTGGTTACGGGTTAAACCAATCAAAATTTTATTTTAAAGCTCGAAATATTTTGCTTATTATAATCAACGTACATTCAGTTTTAAATAACTGAAAATACCAAAATATTCGGTAAAAAGAAACCAGCAGACCAGAGTTGTACGTATGTAGATTGACAACTTTAAATACAGCAATTGGCGTATCTTCCCAATTTTTGAAGTTATTTTGAATACAAATACTATTTCAGATTTAATTAATGTATACATGTAAGCTAAACGTAGGCTGATCAAAATTGTTAATGTATTTTTTGTAAACTTTGTTTCCTTTTTACATTATGGATTACGAAAAATAATAACTCGCCACAAAGTATCGAGAAAATATTAAAATCGTTGTCTCAACCTGATTCGAACCGAGGATCTTGAGTAAACCTAAAGGTATAACAATACATGTTTGCCTGGTACAAAACACTACAAAATATGTACCGTGTACACAATATTAAATTCCCCAGACACTTTCACGTCATAATACGTAAAATATAGTCTAGTGAACACGCTGGCGGATCCAAGAGGGGTTGAGGGACGACAGCCCCTTCTTTGTATTTGGAATTAATTTGAAGAAATATTAATTTATTAGTATTTGGACCAAGATGTATGGAAGGACAGAGACAAATGGAAGCTAGAAACCGGGAGACGCCGGGGAACGTTTCAAGCCGAATAAGAAAAAGACGATGAATTTATTAGTTACATAATTAAATAAAGTAAAAATAC
Organism: Callitettix versicolor; assembly: GCA_022606455.1. Lineage (NCBI taxonomy): Eukaryota > Metazoa > Arthropoda > Insecta > Hemiptera > Cercopidae > Callitettix > Callitettix versicolor. Next base: position 10,411,078 of record CM040183.1, read on the forward strand.
CAACTATTGGCATAATTTTACTCTTTATATTAAATCGGGGGTTCTCTGAATCCTACATGCACGGGTACAGCGGGACAGGTTGACGTTTAAAACTTATTCTTGAAGAGAAAGAGAGAAAGAATTACAGCCATCATTATAAAAAGAGCCTCGGTGGCCTAGTTGATAGCATACTAGGCTTTCACCCCGAGGACCCGGGTTCGATTCCCGGCCAGGGCTTGGCATTTTCATACGCTATAAATCATCCCATCGTCTGCATTAGCCCAAGTGTGCACAATAGTCGGACGTTAAAAAAAAAAAAAAACATTATAAAAAGCTTTGTCGAAATCAGCAGCTCAAGTTCAAGTAATTGGACTATTCGCTGCTAGGAACGCTGCAAGCTGCAAAGGAGACGTTTGAGGAAATAAAACAGTACTATTATATATTTAACTGTAGTTGAACATTGCAGATGTCGCCAGTAGCAAGCGTCCGCCTCTCATACGGGTTATCACTTTACTAGTTTATATTCAATGGTACAGCAACTAATACGTACACGCAAACAGTTGTGAGTCAGGAACGGATGCGTGGACACGATAAACATGTGTGAACAGAGAAACAGCAGACCCAAACAAAATTGTTGATGAATTCGCGAAGTTAAAAAAAGTTAAACTTCGTTATCCGAAGTGAATTATCAAAGAAAATCATAACTTAACAATGTTTACAAAATGTATTTTTATTTATTTATTTTATAATTTTCATTTACACTAATTTCTGTATTTAACTTTATGTATTCTATGTGACAGGGACTCCAAAATAAACCAATGTGTACTACAATAAATAAATTTTTTTAAAGATGTTATCCTGAGGATTTATTACCATAAAGTAGATCTAGTTGGAGTAGATTCAAATGTACTTAGGTGCATATCAAATTATTGCATACGTGCATGAAACTATTGGGTATTATAATAATATTTAACGAGTTACCGGTTTTATCCTCGGGTCAGTCCCCCCCTTATTAAACTGACTGGATCCGCCCATGAGCAGAACTTTGATAAATAGTTACAATTTAATATCACAGCCAGCGTATATTGTGCATGGATTAGAAGACTTGTCCTCTACAGATAATAAACTCATTGCGGGACCGAGCCGGCTTAAAGATGTGAAGAGTTGGATCTCTGCGACAACGAGGGTGGCTTTTTAATCCTCTCGGCATGTAGGCTCCAGATACTGATACCGCTGGGATAAATTTGTAAATCCATTATTTATTTCCCGAATCAGAGTTATCAAAACGGAATATTGTTCTGGAAAAATGTAACCAATAAGTGGTCTTTATTTAGTTTCAAGCATGCTACATTGTTATATTTATCTTTATAAAGAGAATTTTACGCAAATAGGATATTTTTCAAACAACAAATTTGTTACATTTTCTAGCAATCGCCCTTTACACAATAACTTATATAGATATTATGTGACATGTAGTCTAACTATTTGCAATTGACCAAATAGTTACAGCGCAGGATTATGCGGATCTAGAATACGTGAGTGGGAAATTAATAGAGGAATATGATATTTGGGGATTTGAGGTAAGCCTAAACAAAACGGAGTGCATGTACAGAGCAAGCGTGTTATATTAGAACACAACATACAAATCAAGGGGTGTAAAACTTACAAATATTTGAGAATGACAATTACTAGCGATGACAATTACTTTGACACAGCGATAAAAGAACTAAACACCTTGGGAAGAAGATCAATAAGGATACAGAACAGCATCATATCGGATCAACAGATATCGAGAATAAATAAACATAAAATACAATTATAAAAAGTATGTCATATGGAAGCGAGATATGTCCATTGAAACAAAAATCAGAAAAATGTCTTGAAGCTACAGAAATGGACTATTGGCGAAGAGCCGACTACAGGTCGGTCCAAACGGGACAACATAAAAATAAATTATTAATCAGTGATATCATGGAAGCGAAGCATTTAGATGGGAGAGAAGGAAGTTAGAATGGATTCGATCAAGACAGAGAAAAATGGAAACTAGGAATCGGAAAACGTCAGAGAACGTTTGAAGCCGAAAAAAAGAATGTAGTATGTTTGGAGACTGTCAAGTTCGGGTTTTAATTCCAGCAGGAATGACAGACACGGGGTTAACTGGACAGACGATACGAAATACGAAGCGTGTCTGTTTTATTTCGGAAGTGTGAATGGTTACAAGGACAGGAAGTACACAAGGGTTGTGTGAAAGTCAAACGGCTACAGGGGTGAGCACTGAGCAGGATGTTTTGCTTAAAGTTGGCCATTTTCATCACTTGCTAATTTGCATAAAGGTGATACTTGTAAAGGTGATATTTCTAAAAGTGATACCTGTAAAGGTGATATTTATACAGGTGATACTTGTAAAGGTGATACTTGCAAAGATGATACTTGTAAAGGTGATACTTGTAAAGTTGATACTTGTAAAGTTGATACTTGTAAAGGTGATATTTATAAAGGTGTTACTTGTAAAGGTGATACTTGCAAAGATGACACTTGTAAAGGTGATACTTGTAAGGGTGATACTTGCAAAGATGATACTTGTAAAGGTGATATTTATAAAGGTGATACTTGCAAAGATGATACTTGTAAAGGTGATACTTATAAAGATGATACTTATAAAGGTGATACTTATGAAGGCGATACATGTAAAGGTGATACTTATAAAGGCGATACTTGTAAAGGTGATACTTATAAAGATGGTACTTAAAAAGGTGATACTTATAAAGGTGATACTTGTAAAGGTGATACTTATAAAGGTGATACTTGTAAAGGTGATACTTGTAAAGATGATACTTGTAAAGGTGATACTTGTAAAGATGGTACTTGTAAAGGTGATACTTATAAAGGTGATACTTGTACAAGTGATACTAACAGGGGTGAGCACTGAGCAGGATGTTTTGCTTAAAGTGGACCATTTTCATTTCTTGCTAATTTGCGTAAAGGTGATACTTGTAAAAGTGATACTTGTAAAGGTGATATTTATACAGGTGATACTTGTAAAGGTGATACTTGCAAAGATGATACTTGTAAAGTTGATACTTGTAAAGGTGATATTTATAAAAGTGATATTTATAAAAGTGATACCTGTAAAGGTGATACTTGCAAAGGTGATACTTATAAAGGTGATATTTGTGATACTTATAAAGGTGATACTTGTAAATGTGATACTTATAAAGATGGTACTTAAAAATGTGATACTTATAAAGGTGATACTTGTAAAGGTGATACTTGTAAAGGTGATACTTGTAAAGGTGATACTTATAATATTGTGTAAAATATCGATTTTTGCCGACAGCTAAAACAACCGGAAAGATACTAACCAGACCGAATCAGTCGAATAATTTGAATCAATTTTGACTAAAGTTAAAAAACAAATTATAGTTTTGGTTTTTTATGTTAATGCCACAATTTATGTCACCCATAATTCTGAGGCTACAAAGACAATTCCAAAACCTCCCATGGACACACGGGGTAAGAACCAAACCGTAAAGTGTCGAATAACTTTTGCTAAAGAACAAACAACATAAAACACAGACGAAAACCAAAGTACATTAGTCTTTTAACAATTTTTATTTATTTACTACTAGAGGTCATGAAACGTGAAGATCTCCTAAACACATCGATTTTTTGTACAGCAATACTTAGCAAATCAGTATTGGAAAATTTCCGAGACAGTGAAATGTGCACCGATCCTGAGGCAGGTTTTACGTTTCACCGAGTCGGACAAATTCGTTACTCACGCAAATCGGTTGCACCGTTTCAAAATTGCGTTTATTTAAAATCTTAAATATTATATTATTCAACATTATATTATTCAATCAAGATTTGCATTTTTACTTTCACATTTACTTGAAAAAGAACAAAAAGAGTCAAGTTAATTTTCTCCTTTTCAATTAAATTCGAAAATTCAAATAATAATTTACGCAATTTATAATGCCAATTACGACAGCGAAAATCAAACTTTCAAAACACTGCCACCGGCCCCCAACTCGTTGCCTCCAAACCACTTTGCAGCCTATGCATAAACAATCCATTTGTAATAACTGTAATTACATTTGAAGTATAGCCTTCTCTTAAAGAACTCATGTTTTATAAACTTTTCTATACAGCACTAAAACATTCTGTTATATTTAAAAGACAATTCATTCAGTTTTCAATAATGTATTCCTCGTAGTCAAATACAGAAATATTCCCTTATTATTATTTCTATTCATTGTAAACAATGAAAATAAACATAACCTCTGTGGTCAAAATGACTAAAACACTTGCCAATCAGCTGTGTTTCCGAAATGTGCACAAGGTCGTGGGTTCGAGACAGTTACTACCGAACCCATTGCTTTATCCCGTTGCTTTATCATTACCATTAAAGCCGATCCCTCGTCCTCGTTAGACCAGCTGCAACTATTGAGAGGATTGAGACGTCTCTCGCGGTACCCAAGTCTAACACACACTTACATTTACGAATTTACACTCACACTTACATTTAGGGAGGCGATAATAGCCTCAATGTGTTTTTCGCCTTAAAATAACAACAACAACAAAATCGTCCTCGTTAATCTAAGGTATGGTCATTAAAAAAAATATAATTGCTTTTTAAATAAACATAACCTCAACTGAAACAGTATTATCGAAAAAACAGCTGTAGTGCTAAATCAGCTGTTTATGTAACATTACACGAAACCCTTTTTGTTACATTTTTAAAACTGTATTCGATTTCGACCAATTATATTAAGTCCTAACGCACGCAGTTCCGGTGGACAGCATACTACAGCACTCCAAACCCCTCGACAATTACCTAAAGATGAACGTGCGCGAGAAAGGGGAGGATTATACAGTGTTTAAGGGCAGTAAACAAATTTTACAGTCCCACAAAGTTAAGTGCTTTAAATTCTCGCACACAAAGAGCGTTTTAGCGTGGCGCAAGTTTCCGTTCTTAATGGTGAATAAATTTAGGGACGAATTAAAAAGCTATTAAGGCGAGATAGGGAATGCGGCTGCGGTGAACGCTCGAACCAGTTAAAGAAAACAAACGCCCGCGCAAAGCAGAACAAATAGAAAGAAATCGAAGAATATTATACGGTACAAGCATGGTCAAATTTAACAATGAAATAGTGTACTATAAATTACATCATTTACTACAAGTCAATTACAATTACAATTTACTACAAGTCTCGTTTGAAAAGACGGAAATGATGCCGACCTTCCGTATCGAAACACCAGCAATTCAACTGGACAATGGTAAAAAAATTAAGATTGTGAACGAGTTCAAGTATCTTGGGAAAATTATAGCCTGGAACACAGAACCATCGACAGACAGCAGAACATACAAACTGAAACAAGCGCAACGACTCACCTGGCCAACCTACAAAAATAAATCGTCAAATTTCGACATTATAATTCCGTTGTTAAACTGAGGCAACTTATGCTAGTGAAACACTCATCAAGTGGAAGATTAAATCAACTGATAACCTGCAGAGAGCAGATAGAAGAATTATCAGAACAATCATTAACAAGAAACACCAAGTGAATGGCCAATGGAGATTACTACCGAATGAAGTGGTACATCGAGAAAGTGAGTCCATAAGAGATATGATGCGGAAAAGGAGAATTGCTTTAGCACGCCTTCCAGAAACCAGACTGGTGAAACGGCTATTTAGCTATTTCTGGAAGATTAAAACGCAGAATGGTTCAAAGAGATCCAGAGTGATTTAGAGGAGTTAAATTTGACGGTGCCTGAAATTGAAGGTAGAGCAGAGAAGAGGATTCTAAGGAATAAATATCTGCGATTCAAGCTAACAACATTTTGAAAGACCAATACCATAACTGATGAACAAAGGGCAGCCAGGTCGGACAGGATGAAGAAATTTTGGGAACGGAAGAAGAGGCTGAAACGCTAGTCTCTCAATAGCGGTGTTGGACTGATTGAAGTGCTTACATTGGCGTGCTCAAAGTTGAATACTTTGCCACAGCGAGCGCTCATGTATACCTCATAAAGATTGGGATACATTCAATGGTTTAAGTATCAATACGTTTTATGGCTTAAAATGGAAAAAATCAGTTTTAAAAGTTAACATTAGAAAACAATTCACAAAAGCGTAATACTGTACTTACAATTAAAACAAAGTGAACTGACTTATCGATTTACGTAAGAGCATACTGTTCTGCGTTTACCAAACAGCCGATAAAACTGAAATATTCTGAGTAAATTATGTTACACTAGAAGCAATCTTGCCCAATATCCGGCTGGAAACCGACCGCATGCCCTTCTCGCGCAGCGACACTGATAATACGAAAATAAACAGATTCCACAAAGACGGACGATTCTCAGAATACAAATTACAGTATTTTGTTTATCTTGCTACGTCTTATAACGGATGTTAAAAGCTCATAATAACCACGTTTCGATGAAACGAATTTCAAAAAATTTAACAATAAACAACATTTCTTAAACCACTTCAGTGCCATGGACATTTTTACACGAAAAAACATTTAATATTTTCTACTTCTGGATATATTAATGCTAAATGATCATATTTTATAAAAATTATATTTCAAGCGTACACGCGCGCGCGCGCGCGCACACACACACACACACACACACACACACACACACACACACTTGTATACAGTAAACAAAACTCCCTACCACAGACAGGCAGACTCTTCTTAAGTGAGTTGCACAGAAAAACCAATGGTCGATGTGGAGTTCGAACCCACTAACGCTCAACGCACTATACTAGCCAGGTTATGGTACGTTAGACCTCTCTGCCGCTTAACTAGTTTGAAATTATTTCATCTAACAAGTCTCACAAGACTTTGGTTATTGTATTATTTTTTGTTATGCTACACAACTTACTGATTACGGCTTCATATATTTTTATTTATTTTTGAAAAAAAACATTGTCAGAACTAAGAATGCTGAGATTAGATATAAAATAGCCGCCCAGTAAAACCGGCCGTCGGCATTGAAAGGGTTAAATTTATATTTTATTAATTAAACACTCACTTTTTTTTTCATTTCCGACTTCAAAACAATTTCACGACTGAAGTGTTTCTGGCCTCTTCGTGCCTCCAATGGAAACAGGTTGTTTTAAATTAAAAAAGCCGCCTCGGTGGCCTAGTTGATAGCGTACTGGGCTTCACCCCGAGGACCCGGGTTCGATTCCCGGTCAGGGCTTGACATTTTCACACGCTATATATCATCTCATCGTCTGCATTAGCCCAAATGTGCACAACAGTCGGACGTTAAACACAAAAAAAAAAACATTATAAAAAGCTTTGTCGAAATCAGCAGCTCAAGTTCAAGTAATTGGACAATCCGCTGCTAGGAACGCTGCAAGCTGCAAAGGAGACGTTTGAGGAAATAAAACAGTACTATTATATATTTAACTCTGATATCGAGCATGCTTTTTATAATGGTGGTTGTATTTCTAATTTATATGCAATGTTACTTTAGCCGCCTCGGTGGCCTAGTTGATAGCATACTGGTCTTTCACCCCCGAGGATCCGGGTTCGATTCCCGGCCAGGGCTTCGCATTTTCATACGCTATAAATCATCTCATCGTCTGCATTAGCCCAAATGTGCACAATAGTCGGACGTTAAACACAAAAAAAACTTTAGTTTACACTTAACTGAGGTAACAGTTACCCAAGTGTCCGCTAATTACCACTGTAATTGTGTGTTCGTTTCTTGCCTACCTACATCTTTCCGGACACCGCTCTGACAGTTGAAAAATTACGAATTATAATTTTCTCACAAGAGCGTTACTAACGAAGTAACGCCAAAATACTAAAAATCGTAATCAAATATTTTATTTATTTATTTTATTTATTAATTTTTTTGTGTTTAACGTCCGACTATTGTGCACACTATATTCCATGACAAATATTTTATCTTAATAGAATTAGAGTCTTATTAAACACGTTTCGAAGTAATATTGTCAAAAATAATAGCAATAACTAGCAGAGGAACAAGTCGAGACTGGGACACATCAGCGGCATTAATTTTCATTTAGTTGGGAAAGTCGTTTATAAAGCTTAGCGGAGACATGCAATGAGTCCGGGGGGGGGGAGTTCTAGTCCGAGTCCAGGCAATGTTTGACAGTGGAGGCGGGATTTACGGCGTTTGTATGGTGATCTGATCCTTTATTTATTACGTGCATAGCACAACTTGGCCCTTGGTTACTCCGTTGACATTTTAAACGTATTTTTTCTACCTGCAATAACTTTACACCAATTTGCAAGCGAGGCAAAAGTATACACAAGCTATTACGTACGATGCGCGAAAAACATCACTTGTGAAAAGCGTTTGAAGAAAATTCAAAACACGTATCTAATCAAATTTCATTTCTAATACCTTTATAATGTTTCACATTTCATAAATTTAACAGTTTTCGGTAAGTTTTCGACGCCTAACAACACGTGGGACCTTTGTTAATATTTTAAAACGCGCATATCTGTCTTATTACAGAAACATTTATTTTCTAGTGAAAGCTGAGATTTAACACCATAAATGTCTCTTAAATTATAACTGCTAAAAGTAAAGTTATCTAACCAAATATGGTAAAACGATGTTTTTTTGGTTTTTTTTAACAGCGTTTATATGGATCTGTTCTTATAAGGTTGTGCCACTGAATATAAACGTACTACAAATGCAGCCACCATAATAAAAAGCGTGCTCGATATCAGCGGCTGAAGTCCACGTAACTCGACTATCTGCCGCTACGAACACTGCATGCTGCAAGGACAGAGGGAGACATCTGAGAAAATAAGACAGTACTAACATTTATTTGACTGTAGTTGAACACGCTGCCACAAGATGCCACCAGCAGCAAGCGAGCGCTCAAATCTCTCTCATAAGGGTTATTATTCCACTGTTACGCTACGCCTACACCCAGGATTTTTTACGCTTAGAAGGCTATCATATTTTCACATTACTTTGTGAGACCTCCGATAACAATTATTTTATAATATCTTTAATGGTGTGACGGACACGTATAATAAAACATTTTTATGATTTTTTCTGTTATAAAATATAAGATGAGACCGAACATCTTATCGACGTATTCAGGAAGAGACTCCTGGCATTTTACGGACACCTGATCGGACTCCCAGAAGAAAGGCTCACCAAGAAATTACTGAACTACCAGTTGAGCACAAAGATAAAAAATAATTGGCTCAAGGAAATAAAACAAGACCTGGAAGACCTAGGGATAACCGAGGAACAGTTGAGGAATGGGAAGGAGAAAACCATACTCAAGGACAAGGAAATGAAACTCAACTTTGGAAAAGCAAGCGACCGAAAAGGCATGCCAATCTCAGAAGAACTTAGGAAAAGGAGATCACAAAGACTGAAGAAGTATTAAAAGGAACAACGCGCCAAGACGATATCCCACTAATGACTGAATGTGCTCCAGTGTGTGCCTAACACAAAAAAATATAAAATGTTGGCGTTACCTTTTATTAAAGAATCTATCAAATTCTTCGACAATTTTTTAGCTGACGATTTTTAACTTGAAAAATAACAATCGAGCAAATAACTGCACAAACTTTCTAACATTGATTTTAATATACACACGTAGCTACTAAGCTGTCCACAGCCTTCACTACAACTTGTCCTCTAACGATGCCTCACTTCGGGTGCGTGGTGGATTTACCACTTAAATGGTTTCCAATACTTACACAAGCACATTAAAACCCACACAAGGTGCGAGCAGACCTGCGTCACAACATTGCGCACATAAATCAAGTTGTAAATACTCGGCCGCTGCAATAATAAAACAAAGTAACGACCAGTTATTCATTGTCACCGGCTGAACTATTGTACGCGGATCGACGGCTAATCTATTGTATTTAATCAACGCTGTGAATAATCCACCTTAGTTCGCAACAGTCGAAGATTTATCAAATACAAACTTTTTACAGTCCTAAATACTTTTTTTTTTCTTTTGGTGTCGCTGCTGGTGACATCTTGTGGCAGCGTGTTCAACTACAGTCAAATAAATGTTAGTACTGTCTTATTTTCTCAAATATCTCCCTCTGTCCTTGCAGCATGCAGTGTTCGTAGCGGCAGATAGTCGAGTTACGTGGACTTCAGCCGATGATATCGAGCACGCTTTTTATTATGGTGGCTGCACTTGTAGTACGTTTATATTCAGTGGCACAACCTTATAAGAACAGATCCATATAAACGCTGTTAAAAAAAAAAGTCCTAAATACTAAATTTATAATCATAAATATACCAATAAGTTTTGTGTTATTTATACTCCTTAGTATAGCTATAGTTTTTGAAGATGGAAGTTCTCCGAAACGCGTCAAAAAAAGTAGAATTATGAATATTATTATTATTACACATTAATAGGATGTTAGAGCAAGGTTAGTATTAACATAACTTTAACAGAAACGAACCGTTATGTTAAGTGCAATCCTTTTTTAATATTATTATTATTTTTAGTACTCCTACAAAAAAAAATCATAATCAACTATTCACCAAAGAATTCACTTTCATTCAATAACCGAACGCCAGAAATAAGGGGAACTATTTAAAAAAATATATTACTTTCAGGAATGACTCAGACTGTTTGAACATGTCCAGGCATGTCTCTAGCTTTCACGGTCCGTTTACTGTTAAACGGAAACTGCGATGGAATTTCCTATTTTGTGGACGTGATTTACGGCCAGCGGTACTGCTGAAGGTAAATACTGAGTGACAAGGGATGCTTTAAGGAATAAATCTACTGCTAACAATGGGGCGACTCCCCCCCCCGGGCACTATGTCATAGCAAACTGAGCTCATAAATTTCGGAATGCGTTTAACAGTGGCGCGAATGTCACGCTCCAAAACCAACCTCGGATGCGATATTGTTGAACCGTTCTTCGTCAATAATTGGAAATGCTTAATACAATAAATACTGCATAAATATTATTCAATACAGTCAATTATAAAAGCGAAGCTTTTTTAGCTTTGGTGAGAGCAATGAATAGAAGAAATGTCCTCAACGAAAGAATGTCACGGAAATATGGAAAGAACGAGCAAACGAATTTCATTTCTATATCTGACCATTTTTCTTCCTCCTTTTCGTATTATATGAAAAACGTGATGCTTTGGTTTCGGTATTTCCTTGGTTGAAGAACACGTGCACGTTGCAACCGTTTAAAATACATAACCACTGGACCACATATTTAAGTAATTAGGATTAAGACCTATTCTTCCCGTCAGTGGTCTATCCACTCGCCTCGTAAAGGCTACCACGGTTTCGAAACTCTATCGTTTCATCTTCAGGCCGTGATACAAAATGTTAAATCCCTCTGTCGAGGTCGTCACAAAGTCAAACAAAACATTAAAAACATACGTCACAAACACTGAGCACAATTACACGATTAAAATATTTACGATGAAATTCGGCTTGGCCAAGCGACTCCGTCCGGAATGTAACGACGTAAGAGTAGCGCGTGTACATCAAACAGTCGCCATGATCTTCCTTGCAGACAACGTTTGCATGCATTTCCTTGAATTTTTAGGGAAATTTCTGTGCCCCCATTCCATAGACTGCAATTTCATTTCGCAGTTGACATGTTTCACCCAAGTCTCGTTTCCTGTAACGATTCGATCGAGTAACGAGTCACCATCCTTTTCGTAACTGTCCAAAAATGTCAATGAAGCAGCCGTACTCTGACTTGTATGGGTTTCAGTCAAGATTTTCGGTACCAATCTTGCACAAAATTTGTGGTAACCTCACTTCTGTGTAACAATTTCATGCAACAAACTTCTTGAAATTTGTGGAAAACTAAGCGATAGCTCTGTTATTGTGAACAGACGGCTTCTTTAATTTTCTCATCGACTTTAGAGACAATTTCATCGGTCACAATGCTTGGACGTCCACATTAGTCCGGCCATTTTTAAACCTAATGCACCATTGACGCACTCCACCTTCACTGATCACATCGTTCCCATAAACTTCTCAGAATTGGCGATTGTTTATTGTTCTTAGCCAACAAAAACCGTATCACCGACCGCACTTCGCAGGTCGCGGGATTTTCAACAGCGGCGCACATTTCAAACTAGTATTGTACGGGAACGAGCAGTAACGATAACCTCTTAATTAGCACGGCTGGATAACCACTGAATAGACGAACGCTCTGATACTAAGATTGACGCGATATCCCGCCCCTAGCGGCTATAGAGCAAAACGTAACCGATTTTCTGGATAGCCTTCGTAACATGGGATCTTAGACAACAACTACTTAGCCGTACGTTGTTTCAAATTACTTTTCTTTTTTTTAATTTTTTTGGCCTTATTCTTTTTTAGTCTAAATTTCAGTTCTTCCTAACATTGGGCTGTAATTTTTTTCTCCAATAATCCCTCATTCGATCAGATCGTTGCTTCCTGACGGCATCTGTGATCATTACCTTCTTGTGTCTCTTCGGTTTATCCACTTTAAATTTATTAGTCTTAAGAATGCGTGTTATTTTACATTTGTCTGTTGCATCCTCCATTTTCAGTCCTTTTTCACTGAGGTCTACAACACTATGTGATGTATATTCCCTGTGTTTTCCTGTTGATGCTTCTCATTACCAGTTGTCTCAGGATTCTGTCCTCCGGCATTCTTAACATGTGAAAGAAGTGGGAAGTTCGTTTTTTCATTAGACTGAGAAATGTGTCGATATATTTGTATACTGTTTCATTGGTGGCTATTCTCCAGGTTCCGTCTTTCCGGTAGCTTTTGTTGAGACTCTTTCTGATGATCCTTCTCTCTGTCTTAAGCACCGAGTTCATCTTGTTATTGTTTTTGATTTGGAAGAGAGTTTCACTGGCATATAATGTTTCTGGGAGTACCACTGATTTGTAGTGGCGTATTTTTATTTTTACTGACAGGCATTTTTCCAGTCATATCTACAGCGTCTACAGAGCAAAACGTAACCGATTTTCTGGATAGCCCTCGTAACATGGGATTTTAGACAACTACTATTTATCCGTACGTTGTTTCAAATTATTTTTTAGCCGCCTCGGTGGCCTAGTTGATAGCGAACTGGACTTTCACCCCGAGGACCCGGGTTCGATTCCCGGCCAGGGCTTGGCATTTTCATACGCTATAAATCGTTCCATCGTCTGCATTAGCCCAAGTGTGCACAATAGTCGGACGTTAAAAAAAAAAATCAAATTACTTTTATTGTAGTTTTAGGATAGAAATTTAGTACTTATTTAGCAACTCATAAGTAGCGAGGAAAAGAGAGGACGACAATAACGACCAGCGACGCGGCAGGGTTATCTTTTAGCGAGAATATACTCGTACAGGCTAGTTCGTCACTGAATGTTCTGTAACTATAGAATTGCTTTTATTAATGCTGCAATATTAAAAGTGAAAGCGGTAAAGGCTTTCACGGAAGCTATAGATAAACCGTTCATTGACGTAATACTGGAACAAAGGCGTGTAAACCTACATAACAGCATGCTGAAGGCTGGACACTACCGAGTGCCGCCGTGTCACAAACTAGCAGCAACTAGTCATCCGAGGCTGAGATGTGAGTTCTGTATAGATCAATTGTCGGCAAACTCGTCATCCAAAAGAGCCAAATATAAAAAATAGAAAATTGAAGTTTATTCAAAGAGCCATTTTTTAAAACTTAAGCTTTGCTTTAGCAGACATTTTAATGGAAATAATTAGAATTAAAAGTACACTCTCGAGCTTGCCTTTGCTAAATATGTATTAGTTTAACTAACGGTACCATTAAATAAAACTTGGTACCATACTTAGATAAAGGAAATATTTATTTAAAAATATAAATAATATAAAAATATAAAAAATAATAAAAAAATAATATAAATTAATATAAATATAAATAATATAATAAATAATATAATAAATAATTATATAAATAATATGAATAATATAATATTATTTAAAAAGTTAAATAATATAAAAGGTTTCCTTAAAAAAAACTACAAATACACTAATGTGAACAACGGCCTTGCATTTCTTTGGAAAGTGAGGGTGTCAGGTTTGTATGTTGTCTCTAAACCGGTATAAAGTCGCTCGAATTTTGAGCTCCACAATACCTTATTTTTTAAATCCAGCGACTGCATTTCAATGTTACCAATATCAATATTAAACGGCGAAAACTTTATTTCTGTTACCGTGGCGTTCAGAGGTTTTTTAACAAAGACTATCGTCGCGTTGCTGTTTTTAAAGTCTTTGAACCTGATGAGAAAAGCTTCCTTCATATTTAACAGCGTTGTTCTGAAATAGCAAATGTCAATATTGGACTTATTTTCTCGTCAATATTCAATAGGCATGGAAGTGTATTAGAGTTTCTCTTTCAAAATCTTCGGCAAAAAGCAACAATTAGTTTTCGAATGAAATTACTTCTTCTAACATCGAAACAAATTTCTGTAGGCTTCCGTTTCAAAAAGGCAACACATCTCTTACAAGGCAAGTTAATAAATAATATTCCGCGCCTGTACTAAAGATTTCGTGGAAGAGCCGCAGCCAAGGAGTCAAAGAGCCGCGGTTTGCCGACCACTGGTATAGGCCTACATGAATAATGACAGAAGATCGGTACAAATTAAGGGTCGCGAATTGCCAACATGAGGCCCAGGGCACATTTACTGCAAAACTTATCGGCGACGCTGCGTCTTTTTGGCGTTCCAATGCACACTCACTGTGATAGGTCACAGGCGATAGTCTGCCATTTGCCACCAACCGAGATGGATCGTATCCAAGCTCAAATATTCACAAAGTTATTGTTTCAGCCTATAAGTACGTAAAACGTGAGTGAAATTAGAAAAAGGAAGTGCTCATTCATCCATACAGCAGCGAAAGGTACCTGAAAGGAGCTTTAAATGATGTTTGATTGATCTCCGGAAAAAATATGACAATTTAAAAAAAAATTATTTTCGAATATCAATTCGATTCTTTGACGAATTAGCCGGTCAAATCAGCGACGCATTACAAGGAAAAAACCTGAATACGATTTCCCATACCACACTTGATGAAAGTGTTTCAGTGTGATATAAAATGAACCATTTAATTTTTTAAAATGATTTCAATTAACAATTTCCATAATTCACGATAACGGATCGCCCAGCAAACTGCTACAACGCTGCCTTCCACTTCCTCGTGAGTTAAGATCTTTACGCAACAAAAGCACGGAAGCTGTCAAACTCTCGCCGGTAGATAGGAAATGTTCACTGACTGAAGATGGCGCACAAAAGAAATGTCGCAAATCGCCTACACAACAGTCAGCTAAGGACTTGCCAAGGAATGGTTGAAGTAAGGTCACGGAACTAGCGGCAAATTGTCAACCACAGCCGGGACGTTTGAGCGACAAAACAATGGACGGACTTTCACTCCGTGATCGCTGATGGCATTGCGTCACTAGATAGCCTACTTAGTAGGCCGGTGTCGTATGACCAGAGGGAAAACGTAATTCTAAACGCACGATTCTAATGGTGTTTACATTGGGATACATGTATGAAATACAAGTTAAACTGATAAATCACCTCATACAAATGCTCACGCAAATTATATGAGCAAAAGGTTGCTTATACTTTGACTAGTATGTGTTTATTTTCATGTGTTTTTAAAATTGTGACAGTTTCTGTTATTGAAATGTTAGCTTTAATGAGAGGAATGAATAGAAAAAGTCTGCCAAACAGAACAATGCAACTATTTTATGTACTAGGGTTGTATGTTAAATGAGGTTCCCAATAATTTTTCACAATGAAAAACATGTTTATTTTCATTGAGTAATACATTTTTGGAAAGCTTACACTTTTTTTCTATTTTTCGACATAATCGCCGTTGAGATCGATGCATTTTTGCATACGGTGAACCATCTTTCATAAACCTGAGTCGAAAAACTCTCCCGCCGCGAATGTAGCTTAAAACGTTTTCTTTCGGCTCCTCTCCGGTACTGAAATGCGTCCCACCTAAGTGTTTCTTCAAATTAGGGAACAGATGGTAGTCACTTGGAGCTAAGTCCGGGCTGTAGGGAGAATGTGTGACAGTATCCCATCCAAACTGGTTGATGAGATCGATTGTTACACGGGCGGTGTGCGGACGAGCTTTGTTTTGATGGAAACAAACTCCCTTCGTGAGAATGCCTCTCCTTTTGCTTTGAATCGCGAGGTGAAGGTTCTTTAACGTCTCACAGTAGCGATCAGTATTGATTGTTGTGCCGGTATCCATGAATTCGCACAATAATAACCACTTCCTGTCCCAAAACACGCTCGCCATGGCTTTGCCGGCAGAGTTTGTTTGAACTTCCGCGGATTCACCGACTCTGGATGTTTCCACTGACGTGATTGTTGTTTCTTTTCTGGTGTAGTGTACCCAAGTCTCGTCCCCAGTGACAATGGAGTCCAAGAATTTCTCGCCATCGGTTTCGTAGGCCTGATGGCCGAGAATTCGCGGGCCGCATCATTCCGTTGCCGTTTGTGGTCTGCTGTAAGCTGTCTTGGGACCCACTTTGCACACAAATTTTGCTATACCCTAAATGGGTCTGTCAAAATTTTATCAATGCAAGTCTTTCTGACATCAGCGATCATCTCGGAGGGCTCCAAAAACAGTCACTCTTGTTTCTTCCACTTTCGCAATCATTTCGTCCGAAACAGATGGACGTCCGGAACGATGTTCATCAAGAACGTCTGTAAATCCGTCTTTGAATTCTCTGCACCATTTGCGCACGTGTTGTATGCTCATACATTTCTCTCCGTAGACTTCACACAATGAGAATGAATGTCCACCGGCGCAGTGTTTTTTGCACACAAAAAACGAATCACAGAGCGTAATTCGCACCTGGCGGATAACTCCATTACTAACGGTTGCCAAGCCAAAACCGAGCGTCGCAGACAGCTCACGGAGTGGAGATTGGGAGAGGGGGAACCAAGCTACAAGCCAAGGTCACCGAATCCCGCGTAACAACGTTCGCAGCGACTATAGCGCCTTGGGAGCCTTACTTTACGGACAACCCTAGTACTTAGCTGTATACCGCGAATATTTTATATATAACAATTTATAGACATAGATCCTTCGATTATACTTCGTGAAAATGAGGAGGCAGACCGACTGGCTGGACTTGTATCTGCATCTGAGTTCATCGGACCTGAGCCGGCTTTAGAGATCTATCTGTCGTTGGCCAGGTCTGCAATTAATAGGTGGATTAATAGGTTACACCAGGCAAGATGAGATAACCTTCACGGGCATTCCCACAATAAGTGCCTCTTAAGCATAGTTCCATTTGGAGGGGCTTAAAGGGGCAGCAGACGTCTGGGCAGAGCACAACTCAGGAAAATCATCGGGCTTATTACTGGCACTGTGGTCTGAGGTTGCACACGAACAGGATAGGTATGTACCATGGTGAAACCGTCTGTAGGTTATGCAGGAAAGATGAGGAGACTGCATATAATCCTTGATTGTGAAGCTCTTGCTGGTAGGAGGCTAGGTTATTTTGGTTTTCAGGACCCTAGGGATCTTCAGCAGAATGATTGTCAGTGGATTGTTGAAACTTAATAAGGGCATCAATCTGCTAAACTAGTACTCAAGAGATTTAGTTGCACAATAGGTCTGTCGATAGCAGTGTCTGGGGTTGTATTATCCCTTCCTCTAGTTTGAATATAATCTAATCTACACATAAAAAATAGGAGATACCAAAAATAACCTAAAACAATAAATTTTTAATAGAAAATACTGATTTAATTCACTTTTTTTAACTGTCAAATACAATTCAACAGAAAATGATTTGCATAACGTGTAAATATTGTAACAAAGATATAACCCGTACCAATACAACATAGAAATGTATCACAATAGTATATTCGATATACAAAACAACCCGGATTTTCCGTTCCGGCCTGAAATAATATTATATTACTGAACAAACAATGCAACAACGCACCGGAACCAAGAGCAAATATGAAACTTTAATCTGGCTAATTGAATTACAATATTTTTTTACTTCCTTACTATTGAAAGTTTATGTTATTTTGGTTAAAAATATGGCCTTCGTGTTACAGAGTAACACAGGCAATAACATTATACAATTTCAAAATTTTTATTAATATAAAATTCGATTTGAAGTCCAAAAAAAATTGTTTTGACTTTGAAGTTAGTCTATGTGAAAACACTGAATGTAAAAGGACCAGAAGTACAGTCATCATTATAAAAAACAAACTAGATATCAGAGAAATTCTTTTTATATTTTTCTTCTTTTCTGCTAGGATTATTATCACTGTGTTCAGTGTAATGATCTGCCTTCTCTAGCTTCGTCAATTCCACTTTCGTTGACGCGTTTCGGAGAACCTCCATCTTCAAAAACTATATCTATACTCTATACTAACGGTTGCCAAGCCAAAACCGAGCGTCGCAGACAGCTCAGGAGTATAGGTATAGTTTTTGAAGATGGAGGTTCTCTGAAACGCGTCAACGAAAGTAGAATTGACGAAGCTAGGGAAGGAAGATCATTATACTGAACACAATAGATATCAGAGGCTAAAGTCCAAGTAGTTGGGACCATTTGCCGCTACGAATGCTGCAAGCTGCGAGTACAGGGAGGAGACGTTTGAGAAAATATACAGTACTGTTGTCAATTTAACTTAGTTGTCAATCACTTTGCCACAAGATGCCACCAATAGCGAGCGCTCACATATTTCTCATAAGGGTTATCATTCTGGTACGTTTATATTAGATGGTGAAAGTATGTACAGAACTGAAAACGAAACAATTTTTAAAGATTTTTATACTTTATGCCAGTTTGACCAATAAGTCTAAGGCCTATTTAATTTTCTCACTATACGAAGTATATCGTAGACTATTAGAAAATCGTAGGCGACTTAATATTTTTATGACACTGTCTGTTTGTTAACATGAACTGTTTGCTAATATTAAGGAAGCGAATTAAAAAACCTAATAAAATAGCCGCCTCGGTGGCCTATTTGATAGCGTACTAGGCTTCACCCCGAGGACCCGGGTTCGATTCCCGGCCAGGCTTGGCATTTTCATACGCTATAAATCATCCTATCGTCTGCATTAGCCCAAGCGTGTACAATAGTCGGACGTTAAACACAAAAAAACCTAATAATGTTTTTCAAATAAATATGAAAATATTTTGCTTAACAACCCTATTTTTTGTTAGATGAAGCATAATTTATAATTACAAATAACATTTCTGTTATTGAAGTAAAAATATAAATCATATATCATGCTTTCTCTTCCATTTTATTTTAATTACAATAATTTGTTCTAAAACACGACAACCTAAAACGTATTGTAGCCTGTCAACTGTTTAATTAAATCAACTGATCGTTACGAATTAATATAAAACAACTTATTTTTAACATAACTACCAATATATTGAATTAACGATTCACATCATATATTTAGATCGGTCAATTTTTTTCATAGTTTCCATAAGGTAGTGGTTATCACATGCTCCTCACACGCGCAACATTCACACATCTAGTTTTTAACAACATAACCTCAAATTTATTATAGCCTATCAGATGTTCATTGAAATCAGCTGATCGTTACGAATTAATATAAAACAACTGATCTTTTACTATTCCATATTTAACAAAATTAAATTAACGATTCATTTCATGTATTTACACTGGTCAAACGTCGTAGTTTCCGTAGTGCAGTGCTTATCACTTGCGCCTCAAAACCCGCAACATACACATATCTAGTTTTTAACAACATAACCTCAAACTTATTATAGCTTATCAGCTGTTCATTGAAATCAGCTGATCGTTACGAATTATTATAAAACAACTGATCATTTACTATTCCATACTATTTTAACAAAATTAAATCAACGATTCATTTCATAAATTTACATCGGTCAAACGTCGTAGTTTCCGCTTATCACTTGCGCCTCACACGCGCAAGGTCCCTGCTTCGATCCCGAACGAAAACACGAAATTTTAATTATAATTTTAATTTAATATGAGACTTGCGACGCGCAAAATATACCAATATAAATTTGTGCACTCGGATCATGCAAAACCCAACATCATAACCAGCCCTAAAACACGATACACGTTAAAATTAACGATCCATAAAATTTTCTGGAGATCAGACATAACTACATGAAGACTCTCGGTTAGGGACTAGTTTTACAATTTACAAAAACTCTCCATTGCATCTGGAAATGGACAGTATGCGCATCGAAGAATGTCTATTCAATTATTCAAACAATACGGGCGATTTATGTATATGTTACGTTTATAAACATCAAAGTGAATCGCTTGTTGCAAACGGCCTTGAAGTTAGCTGAGTACTTTGAAAGGTAAGACTATCTGTTGATAAGAAGACTGGGGATGAGGTACAGATAAGGAAAGGCGGCCTGGCCACTCGATTAGGCGCGCTATCTCGGTCGTACTCTGCTCTACCGTGCTTGTTTACGTTTAAATTAGAAAAGTTATTGGGCAATATAATCTTGGAATTTGTATCGTGTTCCGTTTCCTGGGACCAATCAAGCAATTTGATTAAACAACGTGATTTTTTTTAAATTGTAAAACCAACTGAAGTTGGTTTACAGATTATCTTGTTTCAATTTTGCTAACCCATTTTTGACCGGCGAAGCGAAGTCTTGTTTCAACCTGACCCGACATTTGATTTGTGCGATGCCTCACCATAAAGCATCGACCGATTGTTTTAAAAACTTCTTACGGAACGACGTATGTGTTCGATTTTTTCCCATTCACTTCCGTTTCAAAATGGAGGCCTCTGATTTACAATAACGAGTGCACGCAGTTTTAACCAAACGCATTGACCGATTGTTTTGAAATTTGGCACGAAAGTACCTTGTATAAAGTTCGAATGATGACGTGTAAGATTTTTCATCATTTATTTCCGTTTCAAGATGGCGACCTCTGATATAACGACTAGGAGTGTACACAATTTTGGCGAAACGCATTGACCGATTGTTTTGAAATTTGACATGAACGTACCTTGTACAAAGCCCGAAAAATGTATGTTTAACAATTTTTCTCACTCACTTCCGTTTCAAGATGGCGACCTAAGATTTACAATAACGAGTGTACGCAGTTTTGACCAAACGCATTAATAGATTGTTTTGAAATTTGATAAAAGGTACCTTGTATAAAAGCCTGAAAAACGTATATGTAACATTCCCCTCCCCAATCACTTACGTTTCAATATGGCAAGCTCTGATCAACGTTGAGTGTTTAGTTGCCGGTTATTTCCTGTAATATTGGCTGAACGGCAAGACCGATCATAATTTTTAACGCTTCACAAAGCATAAAATTTCCAATAAAGTTGGTCCGGTAACATTTTTTCGTAAACTTTACGGTTACCGGTTAAATTGGCGGAAAATGTTACGAGCGCTGTCGTGGGGCGCTTTGTATATTAAGAATATACTAGCGTTTTTTTAACTAGTACATTTTTAATCAAACAGATTCATAAAAGAATTTTTACTTTTTCACTGTAGACCTACAAAAAATACTGCCAAAGAAAACATTTTATAAAAAAAAATTTAACCCCTTTTTCCATTCTGCTTCAA
Source organism: Callitettix versicolor (assembly GCA_022606455.1). Lineage (NCBI taxonomy): Eukaryota > Metazoa > Arthropoda > Insecta > Hemiptera > Cercopidae > Callitettix > Callitettix versicolor. The sequence goes on from CM040183.1 coordinate 10,432,619, forward strand.
ATTTAAACAAGACCTGATTTTCACAAAATTGGCTATAACGATTTTGATAAAATACGCGGCTCTCAGATCGTCTGAGCAACATGCGTTTACTGCTGCTTAAAAAAACCTTTTCGAAAATTATCGGCAAAAGAAACCCTAAAATCAGCAAAATTTCTCAAAACCTTTCCATCAGATTTTAAGAGTTTTCACGAAATCATAACTCGTCAGTTAAATTTGAAAATAAAAACACCTTCAGAAATAATTAAGAAAAACGAAAATAAAATTGTAAAAAAACCGGCTTCTAAATGTTTCCGATAAACGGAAAGGAAAACCGGGGAAATATTCCATAAATCTAACGCTCGTGATTTTAAATTTCACTGCGTTTCGCTAAACAATAAAAACAAAATTTGCGTTTTCTTTTAATTTCAGTTATTGTTAAATTTACCCAATATGACATGGTTGTCATTCAAAAACCGCTTCCTTAATATATCGACCAGACCAAATTATTACCAACATTTACTCAGTAACAGAGAATATAATTCAAAGAAAACATACACTGTCGACGCCTGTACAAGGAGCAGGATAATCCCAAACACTGACCACTAACACTACAGCACAACCACTGTCACTGATCAACTCTAGCAACACACTGAGCGGCGAGAAAACAAGACGAGGATGCAGGACAAGATGGGGGGGAGGTAGAATTCCCGCTCGGCAGGGACACAACGGCCTGGGGTAGGGAATTTTCCCTCGTCTGTAATTATAGTTCAACGTTTTACTTACTGTAGTGAAATGATAATTACTAATTAGCGCTCGGGCGTGCTTTGCATTCAATTTAATTAAAACAACTGTTTTAGACTTGACTGAAATATGCGGTAATTGAGGTAATTGCTGCGTTCTGGGTAATTCTAATTCAAGTACTGTGTTAAAACCAAAACACTAGATGCACCTATTGAGAGGATTTAGACGTCCCTCGCGGTACCCGAGTCTAACACAAACTTACACTTACGACTTTAACACTTTACACTCACACTTACATTTAGAGAGGTGATAATAGCCTCAATGTGCTTTTTGCCTTAAAATAAAATAAAAAAAGTGGCAGTCGCATGGCTGCCGACAGAAGTGACTACTTCTTACCACAGGTTATGGCTAAATATTTTACATCACAAAATAAAATTTATAGTCGATTTTCAAAATCATGAGTATGTTCATTTCAGTTTAATATATTTCTAAATACAATATTATATGATTTTATGGGTTTTTGCCAAGACACAGATTTTTGCTAATCGGCACTAGAATAGGCTATAACTGACCATGGGAGAAGCACGGAGTCCCAAATGTATTCCTGCTACTCTTAATATCTGACCCTGTGACTTATTGTCATTGTAAATGCCAACTTCAATGGAAACTGTAATATTTTAATTTGGAAAGGCAGGTTGTTTGGAATTATAAGATTGTTTCAATTAAAATCATTGCAAATGTAAGCTTATAAACAACGTAAGCTTACTAATTAGATTTCATATGCTGATACCAGTGAGTCGTGAACCCCCAAGTAAGTGAATTAAACCTTTAGAGACCCCTGAACCTGTGTTTAAATTAAAATCACATCTTTGACATTCTGTTACCTACAACGTGTGTTAGTAACAGGCATATACAATTAAAGGTAAAATACAAAGAAAAAATTATATATATATGTGTGTGTGTGTGTGTGTGTGTTATATTGCGACAGTAGTTAAATACTATGGATTTAATACTGTTAAATACCAAATGTTCACTATTTTACATTTGGTGTGAGGAATTAAATCTGTCTTTATCCTTCAATAATGGGCCACAGTTTGAAGATATTTTCACAAAAGTCATCACGAACGTGAGGCGATTTCTATATTTATTCATCATGTAAAAACGTTTTGAGAAAACCTGATCAGTGTAGGCTGTATAAAATGGTGTTAATATTTCAATACTTTGTGGTCTCGTCTCACATTTTCATTATTATATACACTTTTTAGCATTCTGTTCATTATTTGACAAAACAATAATCTGATCTTGCTCTGTTTCAGTCATATTTAGGTCTTCAATTTCACTTGTACTGGTGAAATTTGCAGCGAGAAAATACTCTCTCAGTGCGACTGCTAAAGTCTAAGGTGCTTCAGGAAATCTGTCATGGATAGAATCCAAAAAAGGTTCGCGCAGTAGAAAAGTTCGTAATTGAATTCTTTTCAACTCGTTTGGCCCAGAATTCAAACTTAATTATTGCTTCAGTCTTGTCTTCTGCTCAGTAGGTATTTACATAATGGTAATATTAAAAGTTACTAGCTAGCGGCGGACACCTTGCAAACCACTCGTGGACCACCTTTTGGGAACCACTGATATAAGCAGTAAACAAAACATTGCTTTTAGTGAAAGGTTGTATAGCAGGAGCAAGGAAGATGAAAGCATGGACAGCGTACCAAAGCAAAGTTAATGTGTTTAGCAGAGCGTATCGTTGTGGTAAATTAGTAAATTACTACATGCCCTGAAGCAATGACTAATCACAATGGAGTGGAAATAACAGTATTGGAAATCAAAAACATGACTGTTGGAGAATATAATGAGATTTGGAGTGAAAAGATGAAGTATAAAAAATGTTACTAAAGATATAGAATTAAATAATTGGAATTGTCTCGCTGACATGATGAAAACGAATTTCCGAAGGCTAACACAGTTGAATGACATCATGTAAACAAAAGACATTGATTTAAAAAATATTGATATTTGATATTCATTTCAAAATGGTGACAATTGCATATGTTAAATACTGATAATTTTTTTTTTTAATTTTCTCCCACTGTCATATAAAATCTGCATATATTAGTATTTTTATATTTTGAAAATGATATGAAAATATACGTTAATTACCAACAGATTTTTATGTCTTTTACTTCCTTTGTATACGTAGTAGTCTATAAAGAAAGAATGAGAATTGTGAAAAAATCGAAATGAGAAAAAAACCCGTTTTCAGGTGTAATTATAAGTTTTCCAACAAAATTTACGGAAAGAAAACCATAAACAAACTTTAAAGAAATAAGTTAAAAATGCAGACATTTTTAAAAAATGCATAAAAAACTAAGGGCTATCGCTAAAATTAATATGTTTTAGACTATAAAACATTGGTTTTGAAATAAACATTACTTCTATCAGAATATGGAAAATTATGTTATTTAAAATGGAGGATTTTTTTTTTTTTTTTTTTTTTTTTGGTAGGTGTGAATAATAAATATTTAAATGCCACTTAGTATTCAGTTTTGTGATATGTGAGAAAGATGCTCGGGTGGAAAATCCCAGAGAATGAAATCCCAAAGAGAGCAGGGGTAAAATGGACCGATGAGCGGAGGAGGATCCAAGGGGACAGGATGAGGGAGGTGTGGAGGATTAGAAGGAACAAGACATGAGTCAGAGTACTTTGCGTGATCCAACAGGGTCTATACGCAAATAATAATAATATATATATATATATATATATATATATATATAAGCCGCCTCGATGGCCTAGTTGATAGCATATTGGGCTTTCACCCCGAGAACCCGGGTTCGATTCCCGGCCAGGGCTTGACATTTTCATACGCTATAAATCATCCCATCGTCTGCATTAGCCCAAGTGTGCACAATAGTCGGACGTTAAACAACCAAAAAAAAAAGAAAAGAAAAAAACCCTGCACGTCGTACCAATTATATACTGTAGAATTCTTAAATTCATTAGACTAAATTAGTAATCTGTTAGGATTACCGCCACATAAACATATTTTAAAAGACAATACTGTAATCATGTTAATAAGAAACCTTAATGCTAAACAGGGCTTAGTCAATGGAGCACGCTTGGTCATAACTAAGCGCAATGAATTCGCAATTAATGCTCAGTGCATACCACAATTATTAATTTGCATTAGGAACCCACTGCAGATTGGAATGTAAAAAATTAACCTAAAAAATATTGATTGACAAAAATAATCACCAATTGGCAGTAAAACATAAATAACAAAATGCAATATATATAACATGTAATAGCATTATTGGTTGTGTGTATTTTATTTTCAATCATGATTTTAAGTGCAAAAAATATTTCGTCTTACAAAACAGTTTAGTTTATGAAGTGAAAGTGTAAAACATAAATTTAAGACGTGTTTTAAAATAGAAAGAAACCAATCCAAACAAAGTTATGCAACGGGTAAATGTCTGCGCAGTATTCGCAACACTGTTAGCAAACAGCAATCTGCCAGATCCTGTTATGCAATATAAAGGAAGTCGAAATAAATCATGCGAAACAAATCAAACTGATCGCTAACTTCAACAATAGAACCGATACAATAACTTTGAACCGCCACCGTAATTTATTTCAATAAATAATACTTGTTTAAAATAAGTCTTGTCTTACCTGAGCGACGTTTTCAAAGTGTTCGTGACTTTTCTGGTAAACTCTTGCCTTCTGCAGATTTCTTCCTACGCCTGTATTTTTACGCAGGAATACTTCTCCATGATTCGCCAGCCAATCCAACACCTGAAATGATGAAATTAGTACATTAAATTAGTGATGAAAATCACTAGTTAGTTACATATTTAGTTTAATAAAATTTTGATTTTTTTTTCAAGAACAAGCTCTATTTGATTAATACTGCTTTATAAATTGTTTCAGAAAAGCAGAGCCTTGTAAATTTTTCTTGAACTATAAATTTTTTGAACTATAAATTCGATTTTTGAGAAAAAAATTCAATGCAACTAATCTACACATTTTCCTTAATAGTACAGTATTTATAATTTTTACTTTCAATGGTGTTTGGTTCTTAAAGAATAACAACACTGAGGATAGTGAAACTAAATTGCAGAGCAGAGATGGTGATCCTTTACCATAAATGTCAGTAAAAACCATTCTAGTAACTTTGATTCTATTCACTTATAAGTAAAATAACAACAGCATCTTGGCTGATTTTCTTTGCAAGTAGATGCAAGCATAATAATATTTCTATAGTTTCTATACTTTTCCACTATAAGAAGTATACAGAAAATATGGTGATTATGGCAAAAATTGAATTTGGTCAAAAAAAGTAGTTTTAACTTGGATGTCCAGTGCATGCGTGTGTGTGTGTGTGTGCGCGCGCACAGGGTCCTTTAATCATTATTGAAGGACCTGTACTAGTGTGTGTGTGTGTGTGTGTGTGTGTGTGTGTGTGTGTGTGTGTGTGTGTGTGTGTGTGTGTGTGTGTGCACAGGGTCGTCTGTCGTTATTGAAGGACCTGTACTAGTGTGTGAAGGTGTGTGTGTGTGTGTGTGTGTGTGTGTGTGTGCACACACACATACACACACACACACACACACACACACACATTACACACACACACACACATTACACACACACACACACACACTACACACACACACAGGGTCCTTAACCGTTATTGAAGGACCTGTACTAGTACTAGTGTGTGTGTGTGTGTGTGTGCATGCACACAGGGTCCTTTAATCATTATTGAAGGACCTGTACTAGTGTGTGTGTGTGTGAGAGAGAGAGATAGAGTGTATGCGCGTGCACACATGTGTGTGTATGTGTGTGTGTGTGTGTATGCATACAGGGTCCTTTAATCGTTATTGAAGGACCTGTACTAGTGAAATCTTAGGCACAAGCGAGATCCCAAATCAGGATTTTGGTTTTCATTTCATTAATGCAAATTGTTTATAATTTTAACCATGTTTGTAGAGATATGAGAACATTTGTAAAGTTTTTGTTTTTTTTCTGAGCACGACTTCGGTTATCAATTTAAATCTAATGTGAAATCAGTGTGAAATCAATGTTTTAAATCAGTGTGTTAAAATTACTTCTGAGCACATCGTGCAGAATTATCTGTAAAATCATGTTCAAAATCTTTAAGTGCGTTTATTATTAAAAGTAAAACCGATGATCCGAATTTCACCTATCAGACTTTGGCAGGATAAGACATCTCTTCTCTATAAAATTAAGACAAAACAGTGTCAAAAGAACACCAATACAACTCAAAATGTTCAATTGTGACACAGCAGGTAATTAATAGTTAGCTAAGAGCTAATTCATGTGTAAAATGAGGAGTGTTTGTGCCGAGACATCATTTTGTGTGTTGGTTCATATTAAAAGTGTTAAAACCTCAGTTTTCTTATTAAAATTTTATGTTTTGAATTTTCACATAAAAGCTAAAAAATATGATTAACTTGAAAAATTAATGTATTATGAAGAATCCTGAAGAAAAATATTCAAGAAAATATGTCAATGGTTACATTAAAATATTATGACCCTCATAGTGTGTTCTATGCTCACAAGACCTAACTTGTGGTTGCATTCTGGAGAAGGATAGTGAGGTCCTGCCCGGTGTGTGTGTGTACGCACGCGCGCGTGTGCACGCATGCACACAAACACACCTGAAGACTAATACAAATTAACTAACAAATAAAATTTGGCATGTAAACGTTGTTTGCCCAAAATACTTCTATTTCATGTTCTATTAAAAAAAAAAAAATTATAAAATTGACCAACAATTTTAATCAAATTTATCTTAAATATAGTCCTTATCTAAAAAAGACTATCTTAAAAGTAACCAAATAAAATATGAGAAACTATCTATATGAGGGTACTGTTAAAAAATAGTGTTTTTCAAAGGTTTTCCTCAATATATTTTCTCATAATTTTAAACATGCTTTGGCATGTTACGACATAAAAATATGATTGCATGCTGTTTTTCATCAAATAGTTATAAACTTAATTCAACTACTTGACATAATTTACTTATAAGAAGTTATGTTTTTGTTTTTAAATTATGTTTTCTAGTATTGTGTGTAAAGTACTTAACAAACCTGTTTAACGTCTTCCTGAAACAGCCTCAGTGCCAACCTCTGATGGAGTTTGATTTTTTTAGAGTGCCACCTGTGTTCGAGGTTACGGTGGTGGTTGAGTATCTGGTGTATGACTGCCAGGACATGACTAGCGCCCTCCGAGTAGTCAGCAGCAGGGTTACCAGCTTGGCGACTACCACTGGAAGAATCAGACTGACCACTGTCCACCTAATAAGATTAAAGTAGATCAGTATATGACCATGTAATGGATATGAGACAGGATAGATTACCAAAAAGAGTGCTGCAGGTGATTTTTGAAAGAAAAACTAGAACAAAATTGAACGATCAAGTTGATAAACGATAAGGAACAAACTGACAAAGAATGTAGAAGAAAAGGACGATAAGGAACAAACTGACAAAGAATATAGAAGAAAAGGACGATAAGGAACAAATTGACAAAGAATATAGAAGAAAAGAATGATAAGGAACAAACTGACAAAGAATATAAAAGAAAAGGACAAATATAGTAAGAATGGGGTATACAGAATACAGTGGATGCTAGCCAGTCTACATAGGACAAACGGGATGAAAATTAAGAACTAGGTTTAAAGAACATGTAAGATCATTCAAATACGGCAAAAATGATACAAATTATGCATCATATTTAATAAAAGAGGGACACATACCTCGAGAAATAGAAAACTCAATGAAGGTACTACATATGGCAGAAAAAGGAAGACATATGGACATTTTAGAGAACTTAGAAATTTTTAAATTTAAATTAAAGGGAGAAAACAATGAATGAACAGATATCGTCGCAAGCGGATATTACTTTGAAAAATCTAAAAATTTTCAAAAATTAACAGGAGGGACGACTGTTGAAGAGAAAATTTGAAAGGAGCCAATCAGAAGCTAGCGAAAACGTATGATTTTGAAGAGCCAATCAGAAGCGAGCACGTCAGGTTTAATGTACACGTCTTGAATAGAGGAGGGGTATGAGGTGGAGATAGAAAATTATAAATAGGACGGGCCATAATATTGGTGACCAGTATAGATATAGTTTTTGAAGATGGAGGTTCTCCGAAACGTGTCAACGATAGCAGAATTGACGAAGCTAGGGAAGGTAGATCATTATACTGAACAAAGTTGAACAGAATGTCAGCAGAAAAGGAGGCAACAGTGCAAAAATAAATGGAAAAAGGAAATGGAAGGATAGAGAAAGGGATTATTCAACATAATATTTATTTTTACTGATTTATTGTTAACAAATTGGATAAAATCTTATTTTTTTAAATTTTAAAAATGAAAAATTTATAAAACAACTTTAGGTAGGTTTGACAGCTATGATTACATCATCATTTAAATAATTGTTTAAATCAAGTGAGAGAAAGGAAAATGTTGACACAAAATATATTTGAATGACTTGTTGATCATTCTTATTGGTGTTATCACCATAAATTTTCACAAAATACAATATTTATGTTATCCTATTCAATGTTACTTACAGTTTCAAATACATATATAGAAAAATTGAATAAAATTCCTTCACCTATAAATCTGTCTACATTTGTTAAAAAACAGAAAAACCAAATCACCATATACTTAAAAATTACTTACCAGATAAAATGTATGCTTGATTAAAGTGTGATACTTTTAAGTCCAAGAAACTTTACCATCACCTTCAGATATTAAAAATGGTTTTCTGTGTCATTTTCCTGATAGAAATTGAATAGCATTTTTAATTCGTATAAAATCTGGTTTACATTTTTTTTGCAAATAAGGAAAGACAAAAAACCTTGAGAACTATAATGTTAACATAAAAACTGGTTGATTGTCTGGAAAGATTTGTTCATGATTAGGCAAATGTTCATGAGGCGTAAATATATTGAATGTAAACTATTTATTTCAAGCTATCGATGAAAAGGAATTTAATATTGGAAATCAAAGTTTAATATTAAATTTAATATTGAATCCACTCTGATATTCCAGAAAAGAATGTCAGCTAACAGAAATAAAACTTTGTTATAATTTTTGTGTTTATATGGTGTTGAATTAATTTTATATTCATGATATTACTGAATTTTTCACAATTTTTTTAAACAGGGTATTAATATTTTCACTCATTTAATAAACAGTAATTGAAACTTATTGAGAATTCTCCGATGTTAAAGAAATACGCCTACTGAATATTTGTTTTTTTTACAAAAATGTTAAAATATTAATATATTAGCCTGAGTGATGATAACTTAAGAAAAATTTTAGAATTTTTTAACAACTTCAGAATATTTTTGATTCCTGCATTATTACAAACAATACTTAAGGTCTATTTCCTCTGACTGCAAAATTAAAATTTTTTTTATAACTTTTTTCACGATCATTGTAATAGTCCCTGTACTTTTTCCACAGAATCTTTTTTTTTTATCACCGTTGTCTTAAAAATTATCTAAAACTTGTTGAAGTATTTACTATTTAAAATTCTCTACCTCCAACAACTTCTATTGTTAAGGGTTAGTTAAAAACGATTTACACCTCAAAACAAAATACACACATTTCCTCTGAACTACTCATATTTTGTATACACAATCAACCAGTTATAAGTGTTTATTAAATTTTGTCTATCATGTAAACCACATTTAATACTGCAACTCCTATGGTAAAATATTACTACCACTCCAATTATACCCTCAACGTCTGCAAAATGAAAGCAACTTAGATTATAAAACACCCTTGCTCAAGACGATAATTGTGTAGTAATTAAAAGAATAATCGAAAAATTAATCCAACAACAAATTTCAAACTGTTTCACCCTCTAACCTAACCTAGCATGCAGTTTGTTTCCTTAGAAGCTTTTATCTACAATAGCACAACTTCCTGTAATAACTAATCTGTATAGCATTTATTTTTAACTGAAGTATGACAAACATCCAAAATTCATTCCAAAAATATTGTGTGTAGCAAGCATTAAAACCATGATCACACCCCATAAAAAAATGCTACAATTTCAGCTGGACATCAGCTTTAGTAATGCTGTACACTTAGAAGTGTAAAGAAATTTTTGTTTATTAAAAACCGAATACAAAATAAAATGTTATTTATTTGTGATGTACAGTTTTTATATCCTATGTTTATATGCAAGTATTAGGAAAATTTATTTGCCGAAGGATTTCTCTCGTGTAATAACAAAAAATGAAATAGCAAATCCATTAGCGAAAAACACACACACCCAGCAAAAGAAAGCCACTATGATTTTATTGTCGGCCAAAACCAGAATTAAGAAAGGAACAACCAGACATTTGCATAAATTAAAGATGTCCATAGAGGAATGTTTCAAGTACATGTTATGAAATGAACTCTGTGATGGATAATAACTCCCTGATAATAAGTAATAAAATTGATAATGATCAAAAAATCATACGAGATGTGGCTAGAAAATAATCAAACTAATTTTCATTAATATTTATTCCGCGCGGTTGACAATGGTACGGCGTTGCCCTAAAATGCTCCCTCTACCTACTCCACCATTTAGATAATCGCACAATATCTTGGTCAGCCACTAACAGCAAGAACTGATGAAAACATTGAAAAAATCAGTAATATTACTAGAGAAAAGCGTTGTTTGAGTATAAGAGCAGTTAGTGAGTTAAGGAACATTGACAAAGACTGTTCAGCAAATTTTACATGACAATGTCAACACGAACAAAGTGTGCTGAAAGTTGGTACCGAAAAACCTCACTGCTGATCAAAAGGAAGCTCTATTTTTTTATTTTTTTTTTTGACGTCCGACTATTGTGCACACTTGGGCTAATGCAGATGGTGGGAAGATTTATAGTGTATGAAAATGCCAAGCCCTGGCCGGGAATTGAACCCGGGTCCTCAAGGTGAAATCCCAATACGCTATCAACTAGGTCACCGAGGTGGCTAATAATATATAATGAATCATGGTTTTTCATGTACAACTCTGAAACCAAGCACCAGTCCATGGAAAAGCCTAGCTCACCAAGGCAAAAAAAAAGCACGGATGAGCAAATCAAAATTCAAAGACATGATGATTGTGTTTTTTGACATCCGGAGGTTTGTTTATATTGAATAGCTGCCTGAAGGTCAAACTATTAACCAAATTTACTACATTTTTTTTTTTTTTTTTGGTGTTTAACGTCTGACTATTTGAACACTTGGGCTAACGCAGATGATGGGATGATTTATAGCATATGAAAATGCCAAGCCTTGGCCGGGAATCGAACTCGGGTCCTCGGGATGAAAGCCCAGTACGCTATCAACTAGGCCACCGAGGCAGCCTAAAAATTTACTACAAAGAGGTTTTGACCACTCTTTGTAAATGCATGCAAAGAAAAAGACCTTACATGTGGAAAAATCGTTCATGGATCCTTCAAGACAATGCATTGACGCACAAAGCACTGCAGATCAGGATGATTTTGACAAAGCATGGAATTCCTGTGTTGGAGCATCCACCCTACATGCCTGATTTTGCTCCATGTGTCTTGTTTTGTTTCCTAAGGTCAAGAGCGTGTTGAAAGGAACACGTTTTGAGTCTGTAGATGCAGTGAAGAAAACGCGATGGACATGATGATGACCATATCAGAAGACGATACGCAGCATTGCTTCCAACAATTGAAAATTTGTATGGAGCGCTGTGTAGCGATCGAGGAGGGGTGTATATTGTATATTGAAGGTGATAAGATTTCCAATATAAACAATGTCAAATAAAAAGTTTTAAAAATTCAGTCCAGTTATTTTCTAGCCACACCTCAGAATTAAGTTTTATTGGAACATCAGGAGACAGATAGAATTTGTTACAGGGGAAAATATTATTTATAATTTCATCTAATAAATGATAGCAAGTTGGATTTATCCGATTGACCAAAGAGATTTTATATAGTTTTCAATAATCTCATTATTTGGCTAAAATTTTATAAAAGTAAAAATGAAAAATATTTAGGAAACACAATAGCAACATATAAACACAAATTTAAGCACACACTGAACATGTGATGTCACTTACATTCATCACTTTTTTCTCCTTTCTTCTTGGACACTTAAAATAAGAAAACAATAAGTAAATAAAGACAAAATAAAACAAACAAATAAAAACATAAAAAAACCAATAAAACAAAAATTTATCCCGTAAGAAATAAAATTAATTATAATTGATACAATGTTATCTACATTTGTTTTAAAAAATGTTTCGTGTTTAAAGGCATAAAAAATAATCTTTCAAAACAAAGAATTAGTATTAAAAACAATTAATTTTGGTTTAAAAATCTGAATTTCTTTCAATTTTAAACATAAATAAAAGTGTTAATAAACTATTTTTATTCTTATCTCTTTGATTATTATTTCAACTTTCTGGTATGTCCTAATGGTTGACCATGAGGAAATAAATCCACTTAATTTAATAAATTAAACAATAAAAATAATAAATTAAACTTTAATAAATCTCCTTATTAAAGTTTACAAAATTCCTCAATCACTTCATTGCTTCTAGGCTGCAGTGCTTCCAGGTTTTTTTTTTAAATTTCACAATTTACCTAATATCTATGTTTGTAAAATATTTTCTCTAAGGGGATGTACAATTCAACCCATATTTATATTTAAACTCTTCTTAGTTGTCCCACATCTACGAGGTATGACTTCAGAACAAAAATGATAGTTTCAAACAACTAAAGCAAGAAAATAAAATGTCATTGTTTCTTCATTCAGGACTTGTTTAACCATCTGTTAAGATTAACTTATCAAAACTGTAATTTACAGTGTTGAAAATTAAATAATGTGATTTTAAGTTGAAATTCCATAGACTGGGAAAGGTTTTCATTCGGAACCTGTACTGACAAGGACACTTGTTCAGTTTAACAGGACGTCATTGAGGCAGGTAGTCACTATTATCACCAGACACGGCCACATTCGGAATCATTTACATAAGGTGCGATTGTTACAAATCTCGCCCAAGTGTCGTTTGTGTAGGCAGGGTGTTGAAACTGCAGCACATATACTCTTTGAGTGCGAGGTCCTGGAGGTCAAAAGAAGGAGACTTTTGGACCTCAGCAACCAGATCAGGAGTTCAACCAGGACACTGTTGAAACTGCAGCACATATACTCCTTGAGTGCGAGGTCCTGGAGGCCAAAAGGAGACTTTTTGGACCTCAGCAACCAGATCAGGTGTTCAACCAAGACACCTACAAGATACTGGAGATTGTTAAAGGCAATGGAGTGTGTTTAAGATGAAGTGATAGGGGTACACAAAAATCTCTTTAAGCTGATGTGTCAGGGGCTACAGAGCCGCTGATGCCCCCCCCATACTGGTGAAGTATTATACACCATAATAAAAAAATAATTTTATGAAAGAGATTCTATATTGAGAATACTTTATAATTGATAATTTTTGAAACACAACTTTTCAAAATTACAATTTACTCTTAATTAATTCCTAATACATTAAAATAAAGTACACTTAAACTACAGCAACGAGTGTAACACCTACATGTTTCCGTGTTGGCTGCTCGACCGTCGGCTGATTGCACACTTGGACAAGATGATCTAATTGGTACAGCAGTTTCTTGCTTGTACTATGCACCTACAGTATACCACCACCATTATATATTTACCACTTGCATTATTCAAAACATAAAAATAAAACTTAAAATTCCTGTGAATATATTTTTGGTGTTCAAAAAGCTTAAAGTATGAATCTATTATTTTTTAATTATATTTCTCGAAAATTACCAATGTGTTATAATAAAAAACTAATTTGAAAATGTGTATTTTTTTTAAAAATCGATACAGCTATTACATAGTGGCATTCAAAATTTTTCAAAAAACAGATTGAAAAGCAACCTTGGGAAGAGTGAATTAAAGTTAACTGGGTGATTAATCTTTCGACACGGATTAATAATTTGAAAGTTCCTGATAAGAGAAGATAAGCAAGTATACTGCAACAGTGTATAATAAGGATGCAGAAAGATCTACATCCGTTTTGGCAAAGGCTGATACGTAATTTTTTTTTTTTTTTTTGGTGTTTAACGTCCGACTATTGTGCACACTTGGGCTAATGCAGACAATGGGATGATTTATAGCGTATGAAAATGCCAAACAATGGCTGGGAATCAAACCCGGGTTCTCGGAGTGAAAGCCTAGTATGCTATCAACTAGGCCACCGAGGCGGCTAGGCTGGCTGATACGTAAGGCACTGATTGTACATGTAGGTTTTATTCACTTACTATCAAAAGTAAAAAATCCATTTACATTATAAAAGTAAATTTTGTAAAAAGACTTCTATTGTAGAAGCTACTAATTTTAGGACTATGTGTATAACTTAGGTTTAAAATTAAAAGAATCATTTGTTTAAAAAAAGTGTGCACTGCTTTATATTTTAAAAACGACTAATTTTAGCTGAAGTAAAAATGATTCACAATTTTTTTTTAATTAATTAATTGTTGAGTTTAATGAATGTTCTCTATAAGTAATTCACAGACAATCCCAACCATATTATAAAAAAGATACGGAATCTTATGTCCAAGTATAAAACATGTTAGATATTATTTTCAAAATGCTTTATTAAATTTCAATAGTGTTTTACTTTCAGGAAATTACACTTATATGTATTGAAATTTTACTATTTCAAAGGAAACAACAATATTTTCTAGTAAATTTATTCTGAAAAATACATTGATAAATCAAAATTCATCTACATTATATAAAATGTCATTAAAAGAAAGTGATATTAATATCTTTTGAACATCAAAAATTAAATACAGCAAACAGTGTTAATATTCATTCCTAAAGCAGAACACAACCTGTAACATAGAACTGGTAATATTAATCGAGAGAAATAAATTTTAATAAGTTCTGTCAAGTAAACAGGATTTGCCGAAGCTTTTGAAACAGACGAGCAAGAAATGAAAACCTTAAACAGCCTCTAAACCTTAAATCAAGTAATCAATCGTTATTTGTACAAACTTTGAAAATCAGCAGGATTAAGAAGGCTTTGCAAAAACCAGATTTGAAGAGAATCTAAAAATAAAATTAATTCGTATTAATTATATTTATTAGCGATAAAAATTGTGTATGTAAATTATAGAAATCACTTTTACATCCTAGAACATTATTTATTTATCAAATATTTTATAAATCTAGTTGTTTTTATTTTTTAAACTAAATATTAAATCACAGTTGCAGGACACCTATTTACATATCATTTTAGCAAATAATAGTTTAATATCACTGTTATTATTTAAATTAATTTTATTCTAAACAAATACTCTGACTTCATATTCTGATTGATATTTTAAGATTATTATGGTGTAGATCTCATTATTTTGTCATTATTTTTATATGATTAGGATTATGACCTATTCTTCCCGTCAGTGGTCTATCAACTCACCTCGTAAAGGCTACCGCGGTTTCGAAACTCTATAGTTTCATTTTCAGGCCGTTATACAAAATGTTAAATCCCTCTGTTGAGGTCTTCACAAAGTCAAACAAAACATTAAAACATACATCACAAACACTAAGAACAATTACACATTTAAAATATTGTGTAAAATTCGGCTTGGCCAAGCTACACACGCGACTCGTACGTCGTTACATTCCGGACTGCGGAGTCTCCATCATTAATACCGCGCCTATCGTTGTTATCAGTTACGATGTGTCTGTTGGTTTTTGTTACTTACTCAAATCACTTATCCTTCGAGTCATGTCATATATTAAATTTGATTTAAATGAAAGTTTTTCATTGAGAATGTTGTGGGGGGTCTGATTTTTTGCTCTTGTAAATCTCAAACTCTTCAATCGCATCCATATAACTACTTTTATGACATAAATGTAACATTTCCATGTTGGTATGGATGTCTTCAAATTTATGGTTTTTGTCCATAAGATTTTTATAATTCACATAGGCCTAGTCCATGGCATTAAAAAAAGATTCTTTTCCTTTAAAATATTTGATGAAAAAATTGGTTCAAACCAACGTAATCAATCAAAATATTCCAATATATTTTGAAAGCTAATCCCATAACCGATATTTGTGGAAAGGATGAAATTTTGTTACCCCATTCTTTAAAAAAGAAAAAAATAGAAGCAATACATTTTAGTGCCAGTTTGATTAACTGATACTTTTTTTAAAAAATATGAATTATTTTTTAGAAAAGAAAAATTTAAAAACTAATTATTTTTTACGACAATAATTAATATGTAACTGCCAACTCCACAAAACACACTTTTTATTCAGAACTGACAAACTGTACGCTAAACTCGCCCATAACTATTTTACAATTTATTTACACTAATCTATTACCAATACGACCCTATTTACAGTACTAAACTATGAGTAAATCTACAGAGATTTGAATCCAGTCACCTAACCTTCACCAACATGCTGAAATGTAACGAAGCTGAAATAAAACAAAACATATCCTACACTATTATGAGAGATGAGCTTGTTATTGTTGTTGTAATGTATACATGGAGGCCTGCTCGGTGGAGGCGGGAAATTCAAACACACTTGTACTAAGAGATCCAGGCCATTCAGTAGAGATTGATAGGAATTGTAAACCTGTAAAAGTACTCGTTAAACATAATTCTAACAAAGTTATTTAACAAACAATATTATAAATACAATATACAGTACATTTATATTGAATTGAAGATGAAAATCTTATTTGAAACATAGTTTAAACATTCAGAACATCAATTACTGGACTTTCAAAACTTACTAGGAGCAAAAATGGTGAACAGTATAAAAGGGTATTAAAAAAATGCATTGTGTAACTAAGATGAACCAGGGTAATAGTAAATTTTAATGGATTTGAACTGTAGTTCAAAGGTTACAGCAATATTTCTTAGTTATGTACTTGTAGTAAACAGTAAATGTAATTTAATTGATTTTTAAAGCTTGATCATTAAAAAAAAACTCAATACTTGTACTGTTAGTAAACTTGTACTTACAGTAAATATAACCAGACTCAGCCCACAAATTGAAAACCACTGTCCAACGAAAAATTATGATTATTTTACAACTCAAATCATATTAATTAATTGGTTATTAGGTCAACTCGGATACGCAGAAATTCGGATTATTGCATATAGCTAGGGAATCAAGTAAAAAAAAGGTACAATATACTGAAAAAAACAGAAAGTTAACTGCAGCAAACAGGCAGTACACAAACTGTACTGCAAATAACGTTTAAAGCAAATAAAATAAAAAATACTGTAAAAATTAAATGAAAAGAGTTGAGTTCAATAGTTTTTGTACTGGACAATATTCACATACTTGGGGCTGCAAGGACTGCCTCAGACATCATGGACCAAATCCACCTCCAGAAACAACACATTAAAAAACCATAAAAATTTCATTTCCTTAATATCAGAATACCTCAATGGCAATAAACAGATATCCATTACAGAACCATATACCATACCAACTATCCCAATCCACCTTCTGGAGATACACATAAATTTGTCTTTGGTTGAGGAAGTTAACAAGACAGAATGCCTCCCATCACTTCTCCGACAACTGGCCATCTCCACAATAGAAGAAAGATACCCATCCGACCAATGGTTGAGAATCTACACAGATGGATCCAAGTATGAGGACAGAAGCACCGGAGCGGGAGTGTACACACCCCATTTCTCCCTCCACTACCCGGTTGGGCTGAACAGGTCGAATTTTGATGCCGAGATGGAGGCCATATCTAAGGCTCTTCTCCTTCTGCTGAACACTTTGCATAAACACCAAAACTGTGTAAACTGACAGATTTCAAGGTAGCAATGCAGGCCCTATCATCAGCGGGCAACAATCTTAAAGGAATACATCAAATGTTAAGAACGCTTCAAAAATTAAGCAGAAATATAGTGTTCCAATGGATCCCTTCTCATGTAGGTGTGCCAGGAAATGAGGCTGCAGATGAGCTGGCAAAGAAAGGTTTACTCCTACCCCAACACAAACATTTGCCCAATCCAAATAAGGCAAAAGCCATGCTCAAAAGTACAATGAAGAAACAACAGATGGAAAAAATGAAGAGCGTAGCAAAAGGCAAACGCTGGGAAAATATAGATGAGGAATGGGACTGACTGAAGGAAAAACCAAGGAGACAGTCAGTGGCACAGTTCCATCTTGACATGGGTCATGACTGCCTCACCGCCCACTTGAAGCACATTGTAGTCTACTCCTCTGAAATGTGCTCTCTGTGCCAAGAGATAAACTCAAATATGAACAAGGAACACTTGCTGACATGCCCTGGATTGAATGCTGATTCGAGACGACAGAAGAGCTTCGCTCGGCTTTATTGGGACGCAAGGAGGCTGATGGACTGGAGTCCGGGCTAGCCATAGGAAACAACAACAACAATATTTCACTAGAAAAATTTCAAATAGAGAGAGTTGCCTTGAAGTGGTAACACATTTCCATGTGGCAAGCAGCTGTACAGTGTCACATTCGAGTTGCCGCTCCACTTTAAGCCATTTTCAAAACACATAAAAGCTTCTCCATGTAAAACCACTTTCACCTTCCGTTTCTTTCCCACTTTCAAGCATTGTCCTTATCATAACCTTGCTCTTGGTCCATGACACTTTCTACAATCTTGTCATCTGTCATTACCTGAATATCAAGTTCACTGATCATACTCACTGTAATTTTCTTGATTTTAAATATGTTCCCCAAACTGATTTGGATAATTGGGGTTTCAGATAATTGGGCTTCTGATAATTGGCATCCTACTGTACTACAGAATTACAATTAATTACAGGGACAAATTTAAATCAGCCTAGAGACACGATACATTTTAGTTTGATGTATTACATTTATAGTTGATTTCAACTGATGAAAACCTCAAACTATGTTTCATATTGAAATAAAATCAGTAAGAATGAATGTGTGCAAACTTGGACAAGTACAGTCGTTCACTCAACCTTCCTGCAAATACACACAGAAATGTCTAACTTGTAAGGGTTGTATCGTAACTTTTAAATAATTAAAAGTTCACTAGTGTAAACATGATCTTATTATGTAATAAATTAATAAACAGTTGTATGTAAAAAATACAATGAAATTAGGTAAAAATAATTAAAACATGTTATCTTGTTCTTGTTTGTTGAACCTAATTGAAATATTCCTAAACTATTTTATCGATGTTCTACAAAAACGTACCTCAGTGTATGCCTGACACATAGATTCATACAAATTTTGGTGCTGGTGGATTGCAGTCTCGAGAACTATAATTTCACTAGGGATGGCCAGGTTTTCACATGCTTGGCTCCAATTTGGCACATTTTCAACATACTGCAAACATTTAATGCGATTAAGTATTTTATTTAGTTAAAAAAAAGAACAATTACCCATAAAAGGTTTCTTTCAAATAATCAATTGCTTACAATACAGCACAACACTGTAATATAGGACTGTTACAGAATTTTATACCTGCCGCAAAAACAAAACAAATGTATCAGTTAGACAGTTGTATATGATTAAAACTGATCGTTCACATTACTTGAGATTGTCATAATTATTTTTCTACTAATAATTTAACATATTTGCTTAGACATTCAAACATTTTTAGAGGTTTTTCATGGGAAAAGTTGGCTAATTTTTTCCATTGTTGTCATTGCATCTGCAACCAACTGATCACTTGAAAGTTGCCCAATTTTATTTACAACAAATTTAGTTATAAAAAACATTAATTTTAAGTAAGCAGACCGCATTTCCACCTTGAAAAATATTCAATAAAATGCAGAAGCATAACTTTAATCAGAATATTAATTTTAGTGATAGTTTAGTGGCCTTGAAAAAATACTAATAAAACTAGCATGACCGGACATAAGTAATTTACAAATTAAACTAAATTTCCTTTTTTTACGAATTAAAATCTGAAGATAAATAAATACACTGTTTTAGAGAAGAATGAAGTAAAAATTATATTTAAAATAAAATAAGGTGGCAGCGAGCATAAAAATAGCCAAAAATAAACAACAAATTTTAAAAGAATTCAAAGTAAAGTTCATGTTATATAACCAACCTTATTTTTGGTTTGTTCAAATCACTTTAAAATAACAAAATAAAAATGAGGAATATTTTTTCTTCATAAAATGTTTATAAGGCACTCAGTAAATGTTCACTGCAGATTAATCGTTTCTAATCTCCAACTGTTCGAACCTTTTGATTTAAAGTTTTTTTTCTATGATAAAATTACTAACAGAGTTTGAAAAACAATACTTGATTCCAAGAAAACCTAAAAATTTAAATCAAGTAACTTGATTTACCTCTGAAATGCAAGTAGTAGCGAAAAGGAATTAACCTGCTGGAAAATCAATTATCTACTAGTACTAACAATTAATAATATTAATTCAAATTACATTGAATCTGTGAACAAAATATGAATAAGACATAACAAAATTAAAAAAAAGATAAAAAAATAACTTATTATAACAACTATAAACTATCAATGAATGGCTGAAAATAGAAAATAAATAAGACAAAATAAACCAAGGTAACAACTTATTGCTGACAAAAACTGAAAACAGTATAAACGAACTGAAATAATAATAAATAACGAAAGCAATGAATAGCAAAACAAAAAAGGAACGTTGTGTATAGAAACAAACATGACATGTATATACAGCTATGCTTTCACTACAAACAGGAGACTAATATTGTAATAACCTTTAACTGGTGCACCTCACAAACGTCTGGAGTGGTTTGGCCAACCTTAAACCCTTCAGACAGCTCCTGTTCAGCCTAGAGCAAAATAATTCTGTATAGGACTTCTATAAAGGAACTCCTGAGGTTTAAATAAGTACAAAAATATTATTCAATAATTTATAAGAACAATGAGACAAAGAGGGATTCAGAAGTAATTTTACTTATTTTCACTTTGACGCTACTGCATAATAAAAACCATATTTCACAAAAATAAAGACCAATATTATATACTGATTAGTTTTTAAGAAATCTTATTAATATTTTAAATAATATTTAGGAATGATTTTATGATAAATCCATTTAAATTCAAACTCCTCTAAACAGTAGTTTAGAGACCTTCTGATATCAAGATGACGTGTGGAAAGGATGATGTGTTTGGAAAATTTAAAAACTAGTATGGTATTCAGATGGCTCCAAGACAAAGACAGGTGTACTGTCTGAGACTGGGGTTGAAGAATTATTACCCTAGGACAGCATGCAAAAGTATTTCAAGCTAAAATAATGGCCATTAATGACTGCATTTGAAACTGGCCTTAAAGAAGACTCATATTTATTTATACCGACAATCATGCTGTAATCAAAGCCCTTGTGTGGGTCCTACAATTCAGTCCAAACTGGTCAGTGTCGAGAGAACCTCAAAACTCTGTTCCTGGGAAACTGGGTTACTTTTCACCGGGTTTCGGGGCATAAGAGGGTTGAGGGTTATGAGGAGGCACACAGGAGGCTGGACTGGGATTTGCACCTGAGTTTATCAGATTCGAAACGGCTTTAGAGATTTTTCTGTTGTTGGCCGGGTCCGCTATCAATAGGTGGATTAACAAGGAGCACCAGGGAAGACGGGATAACTTTTATAGAAATTCCCATAGCAAGCATCTCTTGGATAAGGTTTCCCATGTAGAACTTACAGGTGCAGCAGATGTTTTGGGCAGAGCACAACTCAGGAAAATCGTGGTCTCATTACTGGGCACTGCGGTCGAGGGTGCACAAGAACAGGATAGTTATGTACCAGAAACCATGTGTAGGTTACCAGTAAAGAGGAGGAAACTGCAGAACATATAATTTATGCTTGTGAGGCTCTTTTTGGCAGAAAGCTAAGAGTTTTTGGTTTCCAGGATCCTAAGGACTTCCAACAGGATGAGCTAGTCAGTGAATTGTTTGAACTTACTAAGGGCACCAATCTGCTGAACTAGTACTTCAGAGGTTTAGCTGCACAATAAGTACATCGATCGCAGTGCCTGGGGTTTTATAATCCCTTCCTCTAGTATATAATCTAATCTAATGAAACTAACAGCAGTTTGAACATTTTAATTTAGATTTTGAAAAACAGGAACTAGAAATAAATATTTATATATAAGAAACTTTATTTCCTTGAACTTAGTTATTCAATGAAGGGAATAACCAAGTTCCTCAATGAAGGGAATAACTTTTCCTTTTCTGTCTTGGCAGTCTGAGCCTTTGCAACTGGGTTCACTGCATATTATAGCTTCTCATGTTTATCTCTCACTCAATTGTAGTGATAAAGAACATCAGAATTTAATCTGGAAGTTGTACTCAGAACCTCTTTCCCACAAGAATACTGAGGGCACCACTGACACTTTCTACACTCCATTGCAACCATATTTAATTTTTCAGAAAACCAATTGCATTCTTTTTTAGTGTACAATTACTTATTATATTTCTGTACCACTTCCAACACCATTTTGCAAGCAAACATTTCTTTATGTTTTAATTTTGTAAAAAAGTAAGGCCAAGATATTAAAATTAACAAAACCAATTTAAAAATACTCTGAACTACCACTTAGACAGTAAAGGGGAGGAGTTTCCCCTTTACAGATAGACTTTACTTGCAGACCTTAAACATCAGGTGACTTTGTTCAAAAATAGTTATAAAATATTTACATCATATAATACATTTTAACGAGTTAATACAAAATTTGTACACAATAAAACTTACTTGTTCCGCTTTATGGTGAAACAAAACCGACAGAGCCAGAACAGCAGTTCGCTCGTCCAAACCAGAAGCAAACTCCTTCCAAACACGATCTAACCTCGCAGCGACTGCTCGGATATGAGCCGCTGCATAGTGTCCGCTCTCCATCATGCGAGATGCAACAGCTAAGATTCTATTAATATTCACATAGACGTTCTAAAACAGAAAAATCGTGCATAAAAGTTAACTCACAATATTATTTTAACACAAAGCATTATTAGTTTATTTACAAAATTTAAAAAATGCAAAAAAATTTTAAACAGAATTTAGAAAATGTTAATACAATTAAAACAAAAAAAATTCTCCTCATAGTATCAGTTATAAATTATCCAGTCAGGCATACAACAGATGCCAGAGAATTCAATACAATATACTGTATAGTCCAATGATATTGTCAACATGTTCATTCATTTACCTTCAGGATTCTTAAATCAATGTGTTTTAAGGTTGGTCTAAAGCTGTTATCTTACAGTCACAGTCTATTCAATCCTTTTTTTTTCTTTTGTGACTCGATGACATCAAATAAATTATATTTGGTCACATAATAGCTTGATACGATTTAAAATCAAAATTTTGTTATTATTTCTTATAGCTTGTAGATAATGACTAATGGCTATCGTTAAAACACAAAAACATTTAAACAAATTAAACAAAACATGTACGAAAAAAGGTTGAAAAAAAAATAATTAAGCAAATGTTACACACAGAACATGCAGGCCTTCAAATTTAGGTTGAAGATCAACATGTTTAGTTGTCGGGATTACGCCTATTCACTGAACCTTCCTGTGTCCACTAAAGTACCTTTTGTTTATTTTCAAAATATAAAGGCATATTTTTGACAATATAAAGGAACATAGGAATTTGTAATCAACTATAATGAGTGATGTAATGATCCAAAAAATAATGGCACTCACTCAGTGCAATAGTTTGTTAAGAACACTTTGCCTAAACACATACCTTCACTTCACATGTCTATAAAAGATATAGGATTGAAACAATTGTCCAAAAAGATTGGTAAGAAAAGCACATAGAGACAGATTGTTAAATTAACATCTTCTGTTAAAAAAAAAAAAAAAAAAAAAAAATACTAAAATATTGACAAACATACAAAAATCACCAAAAAAGCTTCAAGTGGAAGCACAATACATTTAGATAGTCAAAGAATTCAAATATCTTGGGGAATGGATCAGCTGGAACGCCCTAGAGAAAAGAGCTGTGGAATCTAGGAGAAATAAAGTTGAATTAGCCTTCCAACTTACCAAGGACACCCAACAAGAAGTCCCTCTCCTGGAATACAAAGATAAGGCATTATCATATGGTAATTAAACCAGAAGCCTTATATGCAGCTGAAACATTATCTCTCACAACCCAGGGCCCACTTGGAGATCAAAGAAAGAAAGATATTACGAAAAATCTTAGGCCCCCAAATTCCGTAACAACCAATTACTCCACATCAGTAATGAAACTCTTTACCAAAAAACTGAAACACTATCAGACACAATAAGAAAAAGGAGAATTGATTTTTATGGGCACATTCTCCGAATGGACAAAAATAGACTAACCAAAAAAATATTTGACTATTTTCGCAGTAGAAGAGCCAAACCACTTTGGTTTAGAGAAACGGAGAAAGACATAACAGAACTGTAGATCACTGACACTATGCTCATGGACAGAACAGCCAAAACAATAACCAAGGACAAGAAGCAACGGTTCCAAGGCAAAGTCAAATCCAAGCGAACGATCCAAATCTCTGACGAAGAAAGAAAAGCAAGATCACAACGAATGAATCAATACTGGGATATGAGGAAGGCACAGAACATTAAAAAGTGATTGATTTAGTGTACCCCAAAGTTGGGTGAAACAAATAAAGATAATTAATAAATAATTTCAATAAACTTACCATTGAGCTCATGGTAAAATGGTTATGTTCCTCCTGCAACTCCTTGGCTACTTGGTAAGAATGTCCTATTTCTACGTAATTCATTAGAAATACATCTCGATTATGACAGATCCAGTCAAACATCTAAGAAAAACAAAAATTTTTTAAACATGTTTTAAAAGACAAATTTTAGGAACTTTGAACACCTTAATACTCTGCAGTGTTGTATTCTGTCTGGTTGAATTGTGTTGCTGAATAACATAGGAACTAGTTCTCCTAACTACATCCTAAAAAACATTAAGCTACTCTCCCTGTTTCCAGACTTGTGACTCAATCATATAATCACCTCCCAGTAGGTTCACAGATCAGACATATCAAATTTTAGTTATGGCTGGTATCTACCAACCAATCACCTGAATAAATATTTCTGTAATATAAAATTTTTATATTATTTTTTAACTCTACCAACAGAGTTTATGCAAAACATCTATTATATACTCTGTTTGGCTCAATTCTTTTTTGGAAATTAAATTCAGAATGTAAATTCACTTAGAATATAATCTGAAAAATCCCATTTTTTTAGAGAACACACACCAGATTTCCTTGAAAATCTGAATGTGTATCCCATTTGGTGAACAAGAAACTTCCTGTCAAACAAAACCCAACTTCCTGTTTTAACCAAACATTGATCTTAATCCATTTTTGGATTTCCTCGGCTTCTTCGCCATTCTTCTCCACAAACCAAACAACTTCATAATAAAGTTTTTTTTATCAAAGCAGTTTACTAACGGAAGACGTTTAACAACTGAAAATTTTAAAAAAATATAATCTTTACCTAACTGATTTTTAAACATCACAATTGTGGTTTTTTTTAAATCGTTTTATAGGTCTACAAAACGATATAAATAATTTTTAAAACTTCAAAAAAAAGTGTGTTTATTGTTACATTGAAATACTGTGCTAACCCCAAAACACCAGCATTAATGAGAGTAGTACGCACTGCTGACACATGGCATGGCAGGTGCTTTAGAACATTTTGTCTGATCTAGGTAGGAGTCAATCTGACAAAACTGCAGTCAGCTGGAATGGGTCACACAATCTGGCAACATTAATGCAGATAGTTTGTCACACTTCAATTTCAGTTATAATCATTTTGTATAATCATATAGCACAAAATCAGCTATTTAAATATAAACACTGTCAAAATACCTTAGATTAATAAAATAAAAGCAAATTAATAGGTAAAACATTTCCATAAAGAGGTTAAAATAAAAAATAATTGTAAATCTGCACTTTCGGGTGAAGTCAATGTTTGTTATTTTTTCACTGCAATGCTTTACTACCTAACAAAATTAATGATACAAAATATAAAAGTGCACGGAATCTATAGGAAGTTAAAAAAAATGGAAAATAAAAGCTACAAGCCTAACCTCAAAATTGCTACAGTGCAAAAATAGTTAAGTTGTTTTTCAATGTAAAACGATTAATTAAAAGTGTGTTATTAATAAACTTAAAAAAAAAAATTAAAACGTGACTCGATTGTTTGTATACTTGACTGGATTGTTGTGTATTTACCTAATTCAACTTGGTTGTCTGCAAAAGTAGGTAAATGTTTTTGATTGGTAATAATTAATTAAATGCATGTTATTAATAACAAAAGAATATAAACTTACAACAAATGTAAGACTAACTCAACTTGGTTGTTGGGTATACAACTAATATTTCATAAAAGCTACTAACTTTTAACAACAAAGTTTTCACTACAAGAATTAAAAAAGAATTAGCAAGATAATAACTGACTTATTCAATTGTAATAACACACATTAGCAGTAACTGGTAGGTGATGTTGGCATAGTAATCTTTTATAGGAAATCCAGTATACTGCGTGCAAGTACATCAATGATGTCACAATATAGTTCCATTAAAAATGGCTTAAAATCGTAACTTATCATAAGAAATTTAATATTCTTCGGGTGATTATCTTTTAATTCAATAATAATGTACATAAAAAATTGCAAAAATCATTACTTTTAGTAAATCACATAAAAGTGCAGAAATACAAAAAAAGTCAACAATTATTATAGAAATATTTGAGATTACCTTTTCACAATCCTGCTCAAACAACCTTAACTGGAAACACTGATCTAACTTTAGTTTCTTGTGGTGCCACAGTTGAAGGAGCTGGTTTTTACTGGTTCGGATGGATTCTAGGTTATGTAGTATCTGTGGTACTGCAGCTTGCAGGTCTGGATTCACAATGCCTGAACTGGCCTCACTATCTCTTCCTGAATAACCGCTGTCATAGCCACTGTTACTATCTCCTGATAACCTGAAAACATCAATCATGTAATTAGTTTCACCACGCTTTTAAAATTGTTTAAACAAAAGTCATTATTACGGTAAATTGACATAAACAGTCTATTAATCTAAAATGTAGAACAATGAAACAAATTCAGACATGTTTTAAAACTATTAAACATGATCTGACTGATTATTATTGTTTAACAGCTAAGTTATATAGGAACCACATAATTAACTATATCCATTGGACCCTATGTTCAGTATAATAATCTGGCTTTCCTAGCTTCGTCAATTCTACTTTCGTTGACGCGTTTCAGAGATGGAGGTTCTCCGAAACGTGTCAACAAAAGTAGAATTGATGAAGCTAGGGAAGGCAGATTATTATACCGAACAAAGTGACAATAATCCTAGCAGAAAAAAAGAAGAATATAAAAAGAATATCCATTGGATTTCAAACAAAAGAATGAGGATATTTAACTCATGTTTACCCTGTTAATTATAATAACACAACTGTAATATTTTTTATCTTTCAATAAATGGTACTTAAATATGCAAGTTACTTAAAAAGTTTAATCAAAACATATATTTGCACTGTCATTATAAGTACAGTACAAGGCCTATATTTGGTGAACTTAGTTACAAATCAAAGTACTTCAAAAACATTGATTTTTCTATCACTACTGGAATTTCATGTAGTGTAACAAATGGTTATTAAAGTAGGCTACCTACTGCTAACAAGAGAATTATTTATTAGCCTGAAATTTTGCCTTTTGAAAGCCGCATATTATGATTACAATTACACAGACCGATACTCTGTGCAGTCACTAGTATAACTTTGGCAAAAACAAGGTTGCATACATGGTTAAATACTGTCAACCATATCAGTTGTCTGTTTGAGGCATAAGATGTTAGGTTTAAGTCTGATAGAGCTTACTATTGTGCACACTTGGGCTACTGCAGATGGTGGGATGATTTTATAGCGTATGAAAATGCCAAGCCCTCGCTGGGAATCGAACCAGGGTCCTCGGGGTGAAAGACCACCAAGGCGGCTCACAGTTCTACCATTCTTTTTGTTATGGTGATCTAATTCAAAGACTAGATCTACCTTTTGCCCTTCAAAAAATGTAGTTTAAAATTTTACGGTTATTCTTGCACCCACATAAAAATGCTGAATTTATATCTGTGCTAAAGTAGGCAAGCTATACCCAGGACAGTATTTAGATATTGTGTACATGTGTATATCTACACGTACACAATATTTATATCTATACGATGTATATCTCTACGAAATTTATCGTCCTCCATGCACCGCACCAATAATAGCAAAAGTTAAACCTCAAATAAGGAAAGAAGTTGTAATTTTAGAGACATGCTAGCACAAGTTTAAGAAATGATCTTAAAAATTTATGATGGTAGCATGTTTTAGTGTTTTAAGTATTACAGGTTACAAAGTAATTTTAGATAGGTCAATTCTCTCAACATTGACATGATTTTAATGTTTAATATGCGTACTGAGTGTGGCCTAATGTCTATGCATTCTTGGTATTGTTGTTTTCAAGTAACATACGTAATATGTTGGTACCTTTTTAAGACCCCAATATTTTTCCTTCTTTTTAATTATTGCAGAAACAATCTACATTAGAACTAGTGTTATTTTACAATTAAACCAGGTGACTTCTTAATAAATTTTTCCAAATTTCATAAGTTTTTTCCTCATTGTATAGAATATGATTTAGCTACACGAAACAAAAATTTGTATAAATAGATTTAAAGAACAGACAATCATGTTTTTAAATATTTATTTTTCATTTAACTGTCAGGTTATTTGCAATAATTAAACTGGCTGAAGTCTTTTAAGGAAACATCTAACCTACCAGTAACACTGTTATAGAATTTATAACAGTGGGGACTCAAGCAATGTTTCTTATAAAAACTAAAAGTTTTTTAAGTTAATCAATTATGCCAGTTTATGACTTATCCAAAAAACCTGAAAGAAGGAACTGAAACTAATAATTCACTACAAACCCTTAAAATGAACTGCTTGGATCCCAGATGAAAGACCAATTGTACCAGTTGAGAGTTAAATGGTGTTTCGGAAAACACATTCTTGTAATTCTCAATCAACCAATCATTTATGTTAAATTATTCTTTCTATTCCATAATTTCACTTGAAATGATTGAATTTCTTGAAAATTTTAAATTTAAATAAACTTTGTTTCTTTGTAATAATTGTACATGGAATTGCAATGTGGTGCCTATAGTATTCATTGCCAGTAATGGTTAAATTGCATTTTAAATATTGTTTTATGTAAAACTAACAAAAATTCCAAAATTGTTGCTGCCTTGTACTTTATTACAGAATGGCACATGCCTAAATAAGGATCTGTCTATACCAAATCTTAGATGGTATAATCGAAGTCCTACTTAATACTATTAGGCCTACAACAGAAAAAACCAAATCTAAACAATGGCTAGAATAGCAACTTGCTAAATAAACAGTTATATTTTAGTACTACTTAATATTGTTTCAACAGAAACTTTTGTATCCTGTAAGTATAAAACAAAAAACAGACACAAAATCAAATGATACAAAATCATAACCTACAACAATATGCTGAATCTGTCTATAAAAACTGATTCTAAATTTATTCCCCAAATATCTTCTCAAATAAAAATTACTGTGTGTGTAAAAATTGTTTCTGAAGTAGTTATTTTTTAATGGATAAAAATAATATGAATGATGTCAATATCCAATATGAATTACAAATTTTAATTGTTGCTGTTGGTAGCCTATATTAAATTTCAGACTGTTTATTATTAGATAGGTATTACATGTTATTAATATGATGTGTGTGATTTACAAAACTATTAATTTATTTATTTTACTTTATATTCATTAGTTTATAGAACAAATCTTGGGTTCAATGTTCAGTTTGTTATGCCTGGACTAGAATTCAAATACAGAATCACTTAACCTCGTTAAAATAAACTGTTTATGGATTATTTCAAATAATTTTTAAAACTTTTGCTAACAACATTTCAATTTTCTTAATAACTAGACTGATGAAAGATTTGAGGAGATTTATGCATTATTTAACAAAATAAAATGATGAATTTACATTTAGGCTGTTGTACATAACAGAATCACTTAACCTTGTTAAAATCTTGTTTGTGGAATCTTATAAAATACATACTAATAACTATCCTAATAATATTTCAATTTTCTTAATAACTAGATGGGTGAAAGATCTGAGGTCATTTGTGGATGATTTAACAAAATAAAAGATGAATTTAAATTTAGGCTATTTTACATTACATTAGTCTTAAGCAAGTCTGTAAATTTTCATTGATTATAAAAAAAGGTTTATAAGTTTTTAATTAATTATGATCTCAAGTCTGATGAATTTTGAATTTGGTATTAAAAATTATCACTCACCAAGTTTTTGAAGATTATAATTATGTTACCAGTTACTGTTTTAATATTTTTTCATAAAGTGAATTAAGTTTAATCATGAATAAAACAGAGGTCTCAAGTTATTTAATTTGTTTAGCCAAAGTAATTGCTTCATTATTGCCTTCTTCTAATTGTTAACTTCTCTCTTCAAAAGTTCAGACAATAATAAAAATTCACAATGGCTTCCTCATTGTTGAGTTTCTTCTTTTATTCTTATTCCTCTACAAACTATTGCTTCTTCTTTAATTTTCTTATAGATTGATCATTTATTGAGATAATTCTTTTATTTAGGTTTTATAAGAAAGAATCTTAAGCCTAAATGATGGTTACAATAATAAAATGAAGATGATATTTAATTTAATAAGAACTGTGAATGAAAATTGCCTATGAGTGTTTTCTTTATTTAAGATGAGTTCATGGTTAGGTGATATATGATATGCTGTCATACTTATGTATAACTGAAATTTGTGTACATTACAGTAAATCTATTATATTAATTCACCAATAATTCACTCAATTAACTTTAGATAAACCAAAAAATAATTTTTAAATGTTTATAAAAAATTTAACAAAATTAATAAAATAATATCCTAACTATTACATTCAGACAGGTGACAGATGTTTGCAAATTATTTAGCCTTAATTTTTGTTTAAGTATACACCCAAAAAAGTAGTAATTATAACATTGTTACCTTCACCATATATTTTTATGAATTAGAACCAAATAAAATTAATAACAGACTTTGATAAATAACTGAAAACATTTACAAAATTTATTTAAAATGATGTCAGTAACTAAAAGAATTTATTTGTGATACTTCATATGATACTGTTAGTGCATTCATAGTAAAATGTATTATGGTAAATGTTAGAGTAAGTTATTAGTACATAATATAAAAATATAATATAGTTTATTTGAACTTTTTATAGCAGAGCAGGGTACATTAAACTGCAGTGTGCTCTTTTCATTAGACACTACTGAAAAAAATCATTACTTTTATTAAATTATTTAGTAAATTAATTTAGTTAATTACCTACATCACAATTTTTTTGAAATACATGGACAATCTGTTTTGATTATATGAAAAATATATTTCTAAATGTACCAAAGCTTTTAAAGAGACTGATCCAACAGATACAAATAGCCAGATAATAGCAAGTTGGTAATGTATTTATAAATGGTAAGTAATTATGAACTTCTATTTGAATGCCCGTGCTAATGCGATGATTTAAGTTTTTTTTTTTAATACTAGTCTATGAGATGCATGTTAAAATTGAATCTTCTTGACAGCTTGGCAGAAAACATACAATAACTTTATTACATTCAACTGAAATAAGTGAAACTGTTTAGGCATGGTCACACAGTCAGTTGTTTTGCAATAGCAGCTATGATCATGATTATGAAAACAAAGGCTTTTTTCTGATCATAATGAAAAACCAATTAGAAAATGTTTCTAATTAGTATTTAGTTTGTAAATAAATAAAAAATGTAGATAACTAGTAGTTTGCAAATAAAAGTAAGTAAGGATAAATAGGACTAACCTTTCAGTGTAATGTAAATTGTATACTTTGTAAATTTTATATTTAAAATAACGCAGTAATAAAAAAAGGTTTTATAAATAAATCAATGATTCAACATTAGCAGTGCATAACAATTAATAAAGTGTGTTTTATTTGTTTTTGTTAACCAAGCGAAACAAGAACAGTCAACATTTGGTTTGTGTGTTTATTACACATTTTTGGCTAAATGCAATGACTGATTGTTATGAGATTTGGTATGAAGGAACCACGTAAAGAGCCCGTATGATGTATGTTTAAGACTTTCTTCATTTACTTGTATTTCAAGATAGCGGTCTCTGATTTAATGGTGATGCGTTTATGCATTCTTGACCAAACGCACTGACCAATTCTTTACAAATTTGGTACAACGGTACAATGCATGAAGCCAAAACGATGTATGTGTAGAATTGTTTTTCATTCACTTAACATTTCAACATCCGGCCTCTGATTTAAAGATCACATGCGTACAATTTTGGCCAGACTCATTAACTGATTGTTTTGAAATTTGGTACAAATTTACCTTGTATAAAACCTGAACAATGTATGTTTTTTTCCCAGTCATTTCCATTTCAAGATGGCGATCTCTGATTTAATTATGGCGAGAGTGTGCTGGCTATATTCCTGTAATAATGGCTTAATGGCAAGATCTATTATAATTTTGAACGCTTTATAAAGAAAGAGCTTATAATTTCCAATAAAGTATGTCAAAAATTTAACCATAGTTAGCAATTAAGTTAGCAGATCTTAAGAGCCCACCAGAGTGCTATTGTAGTCTTGGTCAGGGAAAGAATATAGCCTACTGGATTATAGATAAGAATGGGTGAACTACAAAACAGAATGTGAAATATTTTACTATCTCACTGAAGTCAAGCGACTGTGAATGGCACAGGACAATATACCAACAACATATGCCTAGGATTGTATCACCCTACATGTAAATAACAGTAACAGCAGAAATAAGCGACAGATTCAGTACCATCCAACAATCCACGTCTACGTGATATGACATGACATCTACTGAAATCTAAGATAAGTGACTGTTTTCAAGGCCATGGTAGTTTAAATTTAGAACCACTTAGATCCCTGAAACATACTTTTGGAGTTTTATTAAATATCAAGTATTTGTTTCTCATTAATCTATCGCTGATGTGCAGTCAAAAATATAATGCATTTCTGACATATAACAGTAGATTTAGCAAGAAAGTGCACCAGATGGAGCACCACATGCTGCTGCATTACCAATGGAAATAGTATGAACAAAATAACTATTTTAGCTAATATTTGAAGTATTCTGCCAAAAAATGATATCAGAATACATTCTGTAAACTTACAAAAAAAATGATTATGTACTTACAAATTAAAGCACTTTTTAAAGTTTTTTTATAAATAAACAAAACATACAAACAAGTAATGTGATTTTAAAATAATAAAGAAACTTTGAATTTCCAAGCTTTAATAAATATACCTTAATTTAAAACATCAATTTAAGATAAAAGACGCCTATATGATTTAGTTTCTTCTTTTTATTTGTTTCACCCAACTTTGAGGTACACTAAATCAATCACTTTTTAATGTTCTGTGCCTTCCTCGTAGCCCAGTATTGCTTCATTCGTTGTGATCTTACTTTTCTTTCTTCGTCAGAGATTTGGATCGTTCACTTGGATTTGACTTTGCCTTGGAACTGTTGCTTCTTGTCCTTGGTTATTGTTTTGGCTGTTTTGTCCATGAGCATAGTGTCAGTGATTTGTAGTTCTGTTATGTCTTTCTCTGTTTCTCTAAACCAAAGTGGTTTGGCTCTTTTATTGCGAAAGTAGTCAAATATTTTTTGGTTAGTCTATTTAGAGGATGTGCCCATAAAAATCAATTCTCCTTTTATGATTTGGTTTATTATTATTCAATTATTTAAAACTATTAATGAAAGCACAAAATTAGTAAACTCTTTTTTGTCTTATTTACTTTTTTAATGTACTTCATTTTATCTTAAAAATCCATTAACTTTCATAAATCGTTAAACTTTATTAAGAAAAATTCAATGTAATTGTGAGACAAAATTTAAATATACACAATAACTTTAATTCATGTTACACGTTTGTTACAAATAATTTCTATTGTATGATTAGAAACTTTAAGTAGACTTTGTATTATTTTAAATCATAAATCAGTGCTTGAGTTGCTATCTTTATGAGAGGGGCTTTTATATGTACCCCTCTTACATTTCGCAATAAGTCAAACCTCGCTACTGGAAGCTACGTATTATAACAAGGGGTTGGTTCTGATATGTGACTTTCTACTTAAAGGACCTCCTTCTGTTGTGTCTACTGTATTTATAGCGGTGTCAAATTTATAGCCTTTAGCTATTTTCTTACTAAAAATGTTTGAGATATTGTTTATTTATTATCAACTTTTCCTTCATACAAACATTTACTTACATAAGAAGGACCTACAAATGTTAATATTCTCTCTTTATTTGTTTCGCCCAACTTTGGGGTACACTAAATCAATCACTTTTTAATGTTCTGTGCCTTCCTGGTAGCCCAGTATTGCTTCATTCGTTGTGATCTTGCTTTTCTTTCTTCGTCAGAGATTTGGATCGTTCGCTTGGATTTGACTTTGCCTTGGAACCGTTGCTTCTTGTCCTTGGTTATTGTTTTGGCTGTTCTGTCCATGAGCATAGTGTCAGTGATATGTAGTTCTGTTATGTCTTTCTCTGTTTCTCTAAACCAAAGTGGATTGGCTTTTTTATTGTGAAAGTAGTAAAATATTTTTTGGTTAGTCTATCTTTGTCCATTCGGAGGATGTGCCCATAAAAATCAATTCACCTTTTTCTTATTGTGTCTGATAGTGTTTCAGTTTTTTGGTAAAGAGTTTCATTCCTGATGTGGAGTAATTGGTTGTTACGGAATTTGGGGCCTAAGATTTTTCGTAATATCTTTCTTTCTTTGATCTCCAGCCTTCCAAGTGGGCCCTGGGTTGTGAGAGATAATGTTTCAGCGGCATATAAGGCTTCTGGTTTAATTACCGTAAGATAGTGCCTTATCTTTGTATTCCAGGAAAGGGACAAATGTTAATATTATTATGAACATTTATATTAAAAATTAGAAGATATAAATCATTGTGGGGTAAGTCGCACAACTAAACTTGATGAGATTGTGGGCGGAATGATAAAATATTTCTTTGTTTGTAACTATTGGCCAAATTATGCTATTAAACCATTCATAAGTGTGTTACAAGTATCCACCAAATGCACATTATATATTATATATATATATATATATATATATATATATATATATATATATATATATATATATATATATTAAATTTTATGTTTACAGGGCTGTACAAAATAGGATTAAAAATTAATTCAGCTGCCTTGGTGGCCTAGTTGATAAAACACTAGGCTTTCATCCCGAGGACCCGAGGTTCGATTGGAAGACCCAGAGGCCAGGACTTGCAGGTATTTTCATGGACACATCAGTAGAATCCTAACGCTATAAATCATTCCATCAAAGAGTCAAATCAACAACGTCTGCATTAGCCCAAGTGTGCACAATAGTCGGACATTAAACACACAAAAAAAAAAATTAATTTATCCGTAACTTTTTTACAGGGCATTTTCAAATGGCCTAAAATTTAAAAAATGTTCTTGCATTAAATATTTCGGTCATGATTTTCGTAATTAAAAAAAAAAAGTAATTATTTTTTATGAACCAAAAATTTAGTTATACCATAACTTTCTTTAAAAGGTGATATAAATGTATGTGTTACTTAAAACACATTTGAAACAAACTTCCAATATATCCTAAGAAGCCCACAGAACACTAAAACCTACTATACTATTGATTTTACAACAATAAAATACGTTAAATGTCCCACTGTGGAAAGATTTTACAGCGAAGGTTTCATTTTATACATACTGGCATGATTAATTTGCTGAAACAAGCACATAAAGTATGGATGCAAATAAATTGAAGGCCACTTGGGAACAATGAATAAATAAAATCTCCCACTGCTATTCTCGTTACAGTTGCCCACAAATTATAAAAAGACTTCTTCACTGTGCAATCATTTGATCTTCTCAGTACTTTTTCCAATTTAATATTAACATTAATATTTTGTACAGTTGTATTTCTAGTTATATAAGTTTTAATTTAATTACATAACTTCCTTATTAAGAAATTAAAATTAAAAGCTGCCTGTCTAAGTGGTTTTGATAATAACAAATCCTGGTGAACGACTCGCTGATGTGATGGAAGCAAATCTCACACGATAATTTGTTTATTTTATGTTAATTTTCGAATATCTGATTTCACCACCATAACAGTCTTAAAATGCATAAAATAGCATTTTAAATTTTCAAATTACATGGAAAATACAAAAATTAATTTCTGAATTTTCAAATTTAAAAGAAACCAATGTAAAATAAAAAGTAACGATTTTTAAAAATTTGAGCGTATTTTCAAACTCTTGAACATTGGCCTGATAAAGGACCTGTCAAAGCAATTACCAAATAAAAATCATAAATTAGCATATTTAACTTATAAATAACGCTGAAAATATTAAAATAAACTCGACCGCTATCCTATTCATTTTTGTATATTCAATTATATTTTAAAATTTTAAATGCTATTTATACAGATTGTGACAATGATTACAATAGTGAAATCAGGTTTGCAAAAAAATAACATAAAAGTTATTATTTTTTTCAGATATAGAATGCCTGTCATTTTGAAACTGTTGAACCGATTTTTTTGCATAACGAACTTGTTGAGAAGTTATTATCGAAATTGATTTTTGCCTAATCAAATAGTTGGATGAAAACTGTAACTGTAGATTGCTAACACTGTATGTATAAATAAATAAATACACTTTAAACAGTGTATTTTATGTGTGTATATAAATAAAATTTCTAACGAACCCTCAAAAATGATAGGTTAGGTTCGGCGTTCACTCATTTTTCCAATGCAAATTTATATAGTTTGTCTTTAAAAAAAAATCTTTCTTGATCTTTCTGTATCGATATACACTTCACCATGGCATTTGTGTCTAGATACACTTAATGATACATAGTATTAAGGAAATCATCACATATACAAAATAATTCTCTGTACTGTCCTAAAAATGAAAAATGTATTTTACCTTTGCAATAGTCGCTGTCCGATCAGATCAATGTCTTGAACAGGAGCTTTCATTATCTTTTTCTTCATATCGGCATGGACGTCTAAAGCATGCTTGGCGCCAGCTACATCTTCGCCGAGATCATTTCGACTCAAATCTTCTTGTAAATCATCTAAACGATCTAGTAAATCTGCAGCTTGCCACATGAAATCTTCCAGTGCCTGTAGAAATTACGAATTGATTAATTTGCAAAGTTAAAGTTCATGCATTATTTATAATGACAAAAACATTTAAATACTAAACAAACGGTAGAGCAAACCTCACTAACTTTCTTGCAAATATGTAACGTTTGAGACACACAAATTCCAATATATTTAAAATTCTAGTTTAGAAAAATTCCATATTCTCAAAAATTTTTAAAACTGGCAATGCCTATGATTTAAGAGGCTTGTATTCTAAAAATCAGTTAAAATGTTTTTCTTCAAATATTTTTCAAAGCAAAAGCAAATACAAAAAGCAAAACACAAGTCAGTATAAAAATTCGAAATAAAATCAGATTTGCCTGTAAAAAATTATGACTTTCCTTAATTTCAAATAGTCTGTGACCACTTTTTTTATTCTTGCCAAAGTTCTTAAGTTTGGATCCCTTTGGATTCCATTTGAACCAAATTTTTAAAAATCGTTAAAACCATTTTTAAAGAAATAGGTATTTTTTTATTGCAATTAAATTTTAACTTGCAAAATCAGTAGTCAGAAACACATAGGCTATGGTTCTACAGTATAAACATGTTCAGAACATCAGTTATAATATTCCATAACAAACAACAAATACGAGGTGTGTACAGAAAGTAACGAGAATTTTTAATTTTCGCGGGCTTGGAGAATCCGATTGTCAAACATGTTGGTATACATGCCCTTGAAGTATGAAAAAACATTCAGCTGTTTTCATTGTTGACTTTGTGACAGCCACTAAGGTTAGACGTGTTTTTATGAGCTCGGCGATTTTCGTCTGTTAAAAGAAATATATCAAAGAATTTGAATCAAATATGGCGTAAAAAAATGGAATAAAGTTTAACAAAATATGTGAAATGTTAACAAAGGCCTATGGTGAATCTACTATGAGTAAAGCAAGAGTTTACGAGTGGTATAAGAGTTTCCAAGAAGGCCGTGAAGACGTTGAATATGACGAAAGCCCTGGACGCCCCAGCACATCAACAACCGATGAAACGTGGAAAAAGTGAAAGAAATGGTTACGAACAATCGCCGAATCACAATTAGAGAGGTCGCTGATGATGTTGGCATATCGATTGGATCATGTCATGACATTGTTTCCAATGTTTTGTGTATGAAATGCGTGGCAGCAAAATTCGCTCCAAAATTATTGAATTTTGGCGAATGGAAGTTGCTCAGGAGTCACTAAATGAAGTCAACGACGATGCAGAATTACTTATAACAGGTGACGAAACATTGGTTTACGGATATGACCTCGAAACTAGGTTCAATCATCCCAGTGGAGTCATTCTGGCTCGCCAAGACCGAAAAAGGCTCGACAAGTGCGGTCGAACGTGAAGGTTATACTCACTATGTTCTTCGATATTAATGGCATAGTGCATCATGAATTCCTGCCTTATACTCACTATGTTCTTCGATATTAATGGCATAGTGCATCATGAATTCCTGCCACCAGGTGAAACGGTCAATAAGGAGTACTAGCTACAAGTCCAACGCCGTTTGCGTGAAGCAATCAGAAAAAACCGCCCGGATCTGTGGAAAAACAATTCATAGCTTTTGCACCACGATAATGCACCAACTCACACTTCATTAATTGTTCGTAAACTTTTGGCCAAAAACAGTACTGTAAAGATGTCCCAGCCTTTATATTCGCCAGACATGGCTCCGTGTGACTTTTTCCTATTTCCAAAAATAAAGAGAACCTTAAAGGGCCATCGTTTTACAGCCGTAGATGACATTAAAAGCGCATCGCTGAAAGAACTAAAGGCACTCTCAAAGATCGAGTTTGAGAAGTGTTTCGATGATTGGAAGAAGCGCTGGCACAAGTGCATAATCTCCAATGGGGACTATTTTAAAGGCGACAACATCAATGTAGAAGAATAAACAAATATTTTGTTCAAAAAATTAAAATTCTCGTTACTTTCTGAACACACCTCGTACATACACATCAATGTAAAAATCAATTCTTTGGTTACAATAACCAAAGTTCTGTTTAAATTTATATTATTTTTTATGTATGCAATACTGTCTTATATAATTTAACAAAAAATGCTTCTATAATTAAACAAATACATATAAGAATTACATGTAATATCACTTAGCCTTCAAATCTTAATAACATTACTAGCATAAAAGCACAAGGCTTGTCTTGAATTCAATATTTGGAATTTCATAACATTTAAAATTAATACTGAGTACATATTAAATGAATTAATTTTTCTTAAAATTAATAGTAATTTTCAAAGTTAACTGAATCACAGTTATTCCTTTCCAATAATTTAGTTGTAACGTTTTTAACGTAAATCAATTCTTATGGTGCATAACGTGAACATAACAAACTGATAAAAGTGACTGATGTTGGTCACTGACTATACAGCGAGGTTATTAAACATAATCCTCTCCCAATTCAATTTCAGCCTTCTGTCCACGCCTGGTAATCAATAGCCAATAGAAGGGTTGCTGAGGGTTTAGAAAATTTCTGAATACACCCCTAAGTCTACTTCAGATAGTTAGAAAATAAATAAGATGAAAGTTTTCCTATTCGCCCGATTGTTAATCCCGACTTTATGAAATCTTTGATTATATTTTCTTCAAGGTAAATTTTTTATCGAACTTATTACTTATGGCTTAGAATTACGAAATATGTGAAT
Organism: Callitettix versicolor; assembly: GCA_022606455.1. Taxonomy (NCBI): domain Eukaryota; kingdom Metazoa; phylum Arthropoda; class Insecta; order Hemiptera; family Cercopidae; genus Callitettix; species Callitettix versicolor. The sequence goes on from CM040183.1 coordinate 10,472,315, forward strand.
AAAAAGTTTTTTGAAAATTATCCAATAATAAAATTGGTTAATATTTTTGGTAAAGGTATTGAATTTATATATTATTATTATCTGCGCATAGACCCTGTTGGATCACGCAAAGCACTCCGACTCATGTCTTGTTCCTTCTAATCCTCCACACCTCCCTCATCCTGTCCCCATGGATCCTCTTCCGCTCCTCCGTCCATTTTACCCCTGCTCTCTTTGGGATTTCATTCTCTGGGACCTTCCAACCGAGCATCTTTCTCCTGTATGCGCGCCTGTCTTCAACATCTGTTGAGTCTATTCCTGCGTCATGTAGGTCTATTCTGACTTGTGCGATCCACGACGTTGTTGATTTGACACCTTGTATATATATATATACAAGGTATATATATATATATATATATATATATATATATATATATATATATATATATATATATACACCTTGTATATATATATATATATATATATATATATATATATATATATATACCCCGAGGACCAGGGTTCGATTCCCGGCCAGGGCTTGGCATTTTCATACGCTATAAATCATCCCATCGTCTGCATTAGCCCAAGTGTGCACAATAGACGGACGTTAAAAAAAAAAAAAAATCGAAGGGTCTAGATACTATGTGCCGTTTAACCATCTGATCAGTCCCCATCATCAAGATTGGGTCAAAGATCTTGTCTGTGATTCTTATAAGAGTTATTGTTGTATGTTTATATTCAATGGACTTATGTATCTAAAAGCACTAACATATTTAAAATATCTGAATTTAATAAAAAATATATATGCTGTAACACTGAAATATTTGTTTGCTAATGTTTATTTTCGTTTTATGTCAATTTACACTTCACCCTCTTAATTTTAAATTTCAAATTTGCTACACTAGGTTGGGTTACGGATCATTTTAACTCGAGAACTCTACGACAAAAAATCGAACATCAGAATTGCTATATTGATTTTTATGATCACTGTACTCTCTTTAATACTAAATTTTGTGAGACAATAAAAGCTTTTTAAAATTTATTGTGGCATTCGTTTAATCGTTCAATCAGCTACTTAAGTACTAAAATACAATCAGGACTTGTAAAATAACTTTGTCAAAAACAAATGGCTTATTTAGTGGTACAAAGTGCTTATTTATCCTAAGTCAAGATGACTTAGTAATCTCTGGTAACCATGGCAATTAAGCAGACAAATTGCTTTAGAATTAACTGCTTTGTAAAACTAATCCAATACGACTTCACTGATTTATGTAATTCTGTCTTGAAAGTATTATAATTTGTTTTTAAGGTCCATATTTTTTGTTCCATATTAAGAATTATTTAATAAAAATATTGTAATAAATTTAATTAACGGTTTTTGCGAATTCCATTAACTAACAGATTTCTTAATTTAATAAAATGTTTTTAATTGCATTTTCAAGATTTGAAAAAAACTGAATAAATTTTTTGTTTTTTCCAAGCTCTGCTTTTTTTTAGGAGCCTAGTGTTTGTTTTAGAGTCGCTGTACGTAACACTGGTCCAGCTAAAGGGGGTATCAGAAAATAAATATGATACAACAGTTTTGTAAAAGACGATTCCTTTTTGTAAATAGTGGGGTGAAAATAGAGGGGATAAAATGAGATTTATTTGATTTACGTTTTTTACAGGTTCTGACAAGCTACAAAGGAAATTTGTTGAGTACATTTTCCACCTTTCCTTGCTTTATTCTATATTTGTTGATGCGTTCCCTTCATTGTCATATTTTATTTTTGCCGTACCTTTTGTAACTACTGCATAAAGAAATAATATTCTTACTGAAAAAATCATAATATATATATATATATTTTCGTTCTGGCGGGGCTCGAACCGGGGACGTTGCGCGTGTGAGGCGCACGCTATAACCACTGTACCACGGGAGCGTCTTGGGAAATTAGTGCGATTCGAGATATATGAAACGTAACGATTCCGCTCGGGTTTGCGAATCGCCATCGTGTTACATGCCCGGGGCCTGGGGATAGCGCGTTATATAAACATATAAAGTAAGTTTATCTATGGCCGCCGCCATCGTGGCCCGGGACCTGTGGATAGTGCGTCATATAAACAGTACTTCATTCTATGACCTCTCTCTCTCTCTCTCTCTAGCCGCCGCCATCGTGGCCCGGGGCCTGCGGATAGCGCGTTATATAAACATATAAAGTAAGTCTATCTATGGCCGCCGCCATCGTGTTACGTGCCCGGAGCCTGTGGTTAGCGCGTTATATAAACATATAAAGTAAGTCTATCTATGGCCGCCGCCATCGTGTTACGTGCCCGGAGCCTGTGGTTAGCGCGTTATATAAATATATAAAGTAAGTCTATCTATGGCCGCCGCCGCCATCGTGTTACGTGCCCGGGGCCTGTGGATAGCGCGTTATATAAACATATAAAGTACTCCATTCTATGACCTCTCTCTCTCTCTCTCTCTCTCTAGTGTCATCATGTACCTTGTCAATCCTTTGGTGCTATCATGGTAAATGCCCAGCCCATTACCATTATGTACCGTGCACGGCCATTTCCGTCATCACGGTACGTACCCAACCTGTTAGATAATGTTCGCTGTCTAATCACATCATCATCATGGTACAAGCCCTATCTCTGGTCGCAACATTCCCAGCAATCGTGGTACGTGCCCAACCCGTCGCTATCATGTACCATGCTTAGCATCTGGTGCCATCATGGTACGTGCCCTGCCCGTCGTCATTACGTATCATGCTCGGTCATTTCCGTCATCATGGTACGTACCCAACCCGTCGCCATCGTATACCCTGCCCAGCTTCGGTGCCATCATGGTACGTACTCAGTCCTAGGTGACATTATAGTATGTACCCAGCCCGTAGCCATCATGTACCCTTCCCAACCAGCTGCCGACGTGATGGAAGCGAATTCGGTCCGCAGCTGGCCCGTTGTCACGGTACTCGCCGTTGCTGACGTCGTCGGTGCGTGCCCACCGCCATCGTGTTACGTGCCCAGCCCAGGACTAGGGCCTGTGGATAGTGTGTTATATAAACATATAAAGTATATCTATGACCGCCTCTCTCTCTCCCTCGTGGATGGTGTATGATATATGTACGTGCCAAGCAGGCTGTCGCCATCGTGTTACGTGCCCAGCCCAGGAATAAGGCCTGTGGATAGTGTGTTATATAAACATATAAAGTAAGTATAGACTTACTTTATGACCGCCTCTCTCTCCCTCATGGATTGTGTATGGTAGTGCCTAGCCGGCTATCGCCATCGTGTTACGTGCCTAGCCCACTCCGAGCAAGTGGATAGTGCGTTATATAAACAATTAAAGTACGTCAATCTATGACCGCCTCTCTCTCCCTCGTGGATGGTGTATGATATATGTAGGTGCCTAGCCGGCTGTCGCCATCGTGTTACGTGCTCAGCCCAGGACTAGGGCCTGTGGATAGTGTGTTATATAAACATATAAAGTAAGTCTATCTATGACCGCCTCTCTCTCTCCCTCGTGGATGGTGTATGATATATGTAGGTGCCTAGCCGGCTGTCGCCATCGTGTTACGTGCCCTGCCCGTCGCCATTACGTTTCAGGCTCGGTCATATTCGTCATCATGGAACGTACCCAACCCGTCGCTATTACGTACATGCTCGGTCATTTCCGTCATCATGGTACGTACCCAACCCGTCGTCATCGTGTATCCTGCCCAGCTTTGGTACCATCATTTTACTTACTCAGCCCTAGGTGACATTATAGTATGTACCCAGACCGTCGCCATCATATACCCTTCTCGGCCATTATTGCTATTACGGTACGTACCCAACCCTTCGCCATCATATAACTTGCCTAGCATCTGATGCCATCATGGAACGTACTCAGCCCTTGGTGACAATATAGTATGTACCCTACACGTCGCCATAATGTACTCTTCCAGGTCATTTTTGCCATTATGGTACGTACCCAAACCGTCGCCATCGTGTACCCTTCCCAGCCATTTTTGTCATTATGGTACGTACCCAACCCTAGGTGACATTATCGTAAGTACCCAGCCTGTCGCCATCATGTACCTTTCTTAGCCATTTTTGTCATTATGGTACGTACCCAACCCGTCGTCTTCGTGTACCCTGCTCAGCTTTATATCAATCATTACAAAGGCTCAGATCTAGGTGACTGTATATTAAGTACCCAGCCCGTCGCTATTACGTACTCTTCCCAGGCATTTTTGTCATTGTGGTACGTACCCGACCCGTCGTCTTCGTGTACCCTGCCCAGCTTTATTTCAATCTTTACAAAGGCTAAGAACTAGGTGACATTATAGTAACTACCTAACCAGTCGCCATTATGTACCCTTCTTAACCATTTTTGTGTCATTATGGTACGTACCCAACCCTAGGTGACATTATCGTAGGTACCCAGCCTACGCCATCATGTACCTTTCTTAGCCATTTTGTCATTATGGTACGTACCCAACCCGTTGCCATCGTGTACCCTGCTTAGCTTTATATCAATCATTGCAAAGGCTCAGAACTAGGTGACAATATAGTAACTACCCAGCCCGTCGCCATTATGTACCCTTCCCAGGCATTTTTTTGTCATTATGGTACGTACCCAACTCGTTGCCATCGTGTACCCTGCTCAGCTTTATATCAATAATTGCAAAGACTCAGAACTAGGTGACATTATAGTATCTACCCAGCCCGTCGCCATTATGTACTCTTCTTAGGCATTTTGTCATTGTGGTACGTACCCGACCCGTCGTCTTCGTGTACCCTGCCCAGCTTAATTTCAATCTTTACAAAGGCTAAGAACTAGGTGACATTATAGTAACTACCTAACCCGTCGCCATTATGTACCTTTCTTAACCATTTTTGTCTTTATGGTACGTACCCAACCCGTTGCCATCGTGTACCCTGCTCAGCTTTATATCAATCATTGCAAAGGCTCAGAACTAGGTGACAATATAGTAACTACCCAGCCCGTCGCCATTATGTACTCTTCACAGGCATTTTTTTTGTCATTATGGTACGTACCCAACCCGTTGCCATCGTATACTCTGCTCAGCTTTATATCAATAATTGCAAAGGCTCAGAACTAGGTGACATTATAGTATCTACCCAGCCCGTCGCCATTATGTACTCTTCTTAGGCATTTTTGTCATTGTGGTACGTACCCGACCCGTCGTCTTCGTGTACCCTGCCCAGCTTAATTTCAATCTTTACAAAGGCTAAGAACTAGGTGACATTATAGTAACTACCTAACTGTCGCCATTATGTACCTTTCTTAACCATTTTTGTCTTTATGGTACGTACCCAACCCGTTGCCATCGTGTACCCTGCTCAGCTTTATATCAATCATTGCAAAGGCTCAGAACTAGGTGACAATATAGTAACTACCCAGCCCGTCGCCATTATGTACTCTTCACAGGCATTTTTTTGTCATTATGGTACGTACCCAACCCGTTGCCATCGTATACTCTGCTCAGCTTTATATCAATCATTGCAAAGGCTCAGAACTAGGTGACAGTACAGTAACTACCCAGCCCGTCGCCATTATGTACTCTTCCCAGCTTTTTGCCATTATGATACGTACCCAACCCGTCTCCATCATGTACTATCTCCAGCCATTTTCGCCATTATGATAGTACCCAACCCGTCGCCAACGTGTACCCTGCCCACGTTTGATTCTATCATTGTAAGGACACAGCCCTAGGTGACATTATAGTATCTACCCAGCCAGTCGCTATCATATACTCTTCCCAGCAATTTTTGCCATTATGGTACGTACCCGACCCGTCGCCATCGTGTACCCTGCCCTGTTTTGATTCCATCATTGCAAGAGCTCAGCCCGTAGGTAACATTATAGTATATACCCAGCCCGTCGACATCGTGTACCCTTCCCGGCCATTTTGGTCATTATGGTACGTACCCAACCCGTCGACATCATGTACCCTGTCCAGCTTTGGTTCCATTATGGCAAGGGCTGAAGTGGATCGTTGCCACCTGCCCATCGCCACTACCTCCACCAAGTGGGCGCCATTATAGTAGGTGCCTAGCCCTGTTGCCATTATGTATCCTCCCCACTCGAACTTTGGTGCCGTTATAATACGTACGCAACCCGTTTTCGAACGCCATCATGTACCCTGCCCAGAACGTGAAGCGGGTACATCGTTTCCGCAGCAGGCGTAATCGTCGACTCTATCTTGTACAGAGGCAGTCTGGCAAAATTCAATTTCATTTGTACGGTTCTGCAACGGCAATGGCAGAAGGAAAAACACTGGCAGATTTTGCACGCTAGCCCGTCTACTTGGCAATCGGGCGCGACGAAGCATTTCAGTTCGCAGCAGTATTGTTTTGTCTGTAAAAATATAGAAAAATCAAGCTAATACACTGGTGCACATGCTGGCAACACGTACTGTTGCACATGCTGGCAACATGCGCTTTGCGGTCGACAAGTAGCCGCAGGACTGCATTATCGCGTAGGCCAGCCAGTTGCAGCCATGTCGTGGAGAAGGAAAGAAGCGTTGAAACAATACAAGGCGGACATAATACAAGCGTTCACGAGGTAAAACGAATTAAATTTTTTCACTCTCGGCCCTAGGTGACATTACAGTACGTATCCAACCCGTCGCCATTATGTACCCTGCCCCAGCATCTAGTGCTATCATGACACGTGCCCAGCCCGTCGCCATCATGTACCCTTCCCAGGCCATTTTCACCATTATAGTACGTACCCAAACCTTCGCCATCGTGTATCCTGCCCAGCTTTGGTGCCATCATTTTACTTACTCAGCCCTAGGTGACATGTCGCCATCATGTACTCTTTCCGGCTATTTTTGCCAATATGGTAAGTACCCAACCCGTCGCCATCGTGTGCTTTGTCTAGCATCTGGTGCCATCATGGTACGTACTCCGCCCTAAGCGACATTATAGTATGTACCCAGCCAGTCTCTATCATGTACTCTTCCCAGCCATTTTGCCATTATGGTACGCACCCAACCCGTCGCCATCGTATATCCTGCCCAGCTTTGGTTCCATTATTGCAAGGGCTCACCCCTAGATGACATTATAGTGTGTAGCCAACCTGTTGCCAACATGTATCTTTCCCGACCATTTTGCCATTATGGTACGTACCCAACTCGTCTCCATCGTGCACCCTGCTCAACTTTAGTCCATCATAGTACGTACTCAGACCTAAATGAAATTATAGTATGTACCCAGCCCGTCGCCATCATGTACCCTTCCAAACCATTTTTTTTTGTCATTATGGTACGTATTCAGTCCGTCGCCATCATGTACCTTGCCCATCATATGGTGCCATCACGGTACATACTCAGCCCTAGGTGAAATTATAGTATATACCCAGTCCTTCGCCATCATCACAGCTTTCCCAACCATTTTTTTTTGCAATTATGGTAAGTACCCAAACCGTCTCCATCATGTACTCTACCCAGCCATTTTTGCTATTATGATACCCAAAAAGTCTCCATCATGTACTCTTCCCAGCCATTTTTGCCATTATGATAAGTACCCAAACCGTCTCCATCATGTACTCTTCCCAGCCATTTTTGCCATTATGATACCCAAAAAGTCTCCATCATGTACTCTTCTCAGCCATTTTTTGCCATTATGATACCCAAAAGTTCCATCACCGTCTCCATCATGTATTTTTGCCATTATGATTTCCATTATGGTCATGTACTTTCCAACCATTTTCCATTATGTACCAACCTGGCCATCGCCTTGGTTCCATCCTTGGTTCCATCGGTTCATCATCCTCAGGTGACATTATAGTAAGTACTCAACCAGTCGCCATCGTGTAGCCTGCCCAGCTTTGGTTCCATCATGGCAAGGGCTCTGCCCTAGAGATGTGTAAGATTATTCCCCATTTACTTATGCTAAAATATGGCAGCCTCTGGTTTAACGAGACGAGTGTACGCAGCTTTGGTCAAACGCAATGATAGATTATTTTAAAATTCAGTTGGAGGATATCTTGTATAAAGTCCAAATGTATGTTTAATACTTCTTTTACATCGGTTTCAAGATGGCGGCTTTTATTTTAACGATATCGAATGTACGAATTTTTAATCAAAGGCATTGGCCGATTTTTTTTTTTGCAATTTGGTACGAAGAAAACTTGGTATAAAGCCTGAAAGATGTATGGGCAATGTTATCCTTATTCACTTCCGTTTCAAGATGGCGGACTCTGACCATGTCTTGTATAAAGGCTAAATGTATGTTTAACACTTTTTCCTAAGAAACATTGGTATAAAACCTGAAAGACGTATGTATAAGGTTTTCGTCACTCACTCACTTCTGTTTCAAGACGGCTGGCTCTGATTCAAAGTTGAGAGTATACTGGCTGCACGGCAAAACCTTTCATAATTTTGATCAACTCTTATTATAAATAATTTTAATTATATCGAATGCCATTATACTACACACCAGACCTATTAAGCACAAACATGTTTAATTGAGGTCATCCAAATGTAGGTGTGAGTGTCAAGTGTTAAAGTCTTGTAAGTGTAAGTGTGTGTGTTAGGGTACCCCGAGGGACGTCTAAGTCCTCTCAACAGGTGCAGTTAGTCTACACACCCATGTAGGGGGCTAAGATAGTAAAACAATGAAAAGCATAATGCAGGTAACATAGCTATTTACTGTGATATTTCATTTCAATGAATATGAAAGCATGCAATAAAATCAATAAATAACAACCGGCTTGTAGTCCAAATGTATGTTTAACACTTTTTCCTAAGAAACGTTGTACAAAGCCTGAAAGACGTATGTGTAAGGTTATCCTCACTCACTCACTTCTGTTTCAAGACACATATTAATTATATCGAATACCATTATACTACACACCAGACCTATTAAGCACAAACACGTTTAATTGAGGCCATCCAAATGTAGGTGTGAGTGTAAAGTGTTAAAGTCTTGTAAGTGTAAGTGTGTGTGTGTTAGGGTACCCCGAGGGACGTCTAAGTCCTCTCAACAGGTGCAGTTAGTCTACACACACATGTAGGGGGCTAAGATAGTAAAACAATGAAAAGCGAATGCAGGTAACATAGCTAATTACTGTGATATTTCATTTCAATGAATATGAAAGCATGCAATCAAATCAATAAATAACAACCGGCTTGTAGTCCAAATGTATGTTTAACACTTTTTCCTAAGAAACGTTGTACAAAGCCTGAAAGACGTATGTGTAAGGTTATCCTCACTCACTCACTTCTGTTTCAAAACACATATTAATTATATCGAATACAATTGTACCGCACACCAGACCTATTAAGCACAAACATGTTTAATTGAGGCCATCCAAATGTAGGTGTGAGTGTAAAGTGTGTTTGTGTGTGTGTTAGGGTACCCCGAGGGATGTCTAAGTCCTCTCAACAGGTGCAGTTAGTCTATACACACATGTATGGGGCTAAGATAGTAAAACAATGAAAAGCATAATACAGGTAACATAGCTAATTACTGTGATATTTCATTTCAATGAATATGAAAGCATGCAATCAAATCAATAAATAACAACCGGCTTGTAGTCCAAATGTATGTTTAACACTTTTTCCTAAGAAACGTTGTACAAAGCCTGAAAGACGTATGTGTAAGGTTATCCTCACTCACTCACTTCTGTTTCAAGACGGCTGGCTCTGATTCAAAGTTGAGAGTATACTGGCTGCACGGCAAAACCTAACGTAATTTTGATCACCTCTTATTATAAATCTTTTTAATTATATCGAATACCATTATACCGAACACCAGACCTATTAAGCACAAACATGTTTAATTGAGGCCATCCAAATGTAGATGTGAGTGTAAAGTGTTAAAGTCTTGTAAGTGTAAGTTTGTGTGTGTTAGGGTACCCTCGAGGGACGTCTAAGTCCTCTCAATAGGTGCAGTTAGTCTACACACACATACAAGTAGGGGGCTAAGATAGTAAAACAATGAAAAGCATAATACAGGTAACATAGCTAATTACTGTGATATTTCATTTCAATGAATATGAAAGCATGCAATCAAATCAATAAATAACAACCAGTTTAGTTAAACAGTAAATATTTATTATTATTAGCATTTTAAACGTTATGAGCGGAAGTTACCATAATATTTGAAAATTTAATAAAATCGTTTGAAAACATAGTTTAGTATTTATGTACTTAGAAAAAAAAAACACACAGCCACGTTTTAATTTTACTAAATGTTCTTCTGCCGCAGTTAACGGTAAGGAACAGAAACTACGCAATACGTAGTTACGTTTGCAACGACGTCGACGACGACGACGACGACGACGACGAAGACAACGATGACGACGAAGACAACGATGACCAGGATAACGACGACAGGACATTGACAACTGCAACGACGATGATTTCGAAGATGGCATACACATCAATGACAACGACAACGACGGCAATGGCGACAACGTCAACGGCGATCTATGTAAGCAACAGATATACGGCAACATCTGAAAGAACTATTCACATGGTAATAAATAGATTGCAGTCGTGGACAAAATGTCGTATAGACGTCACTCTTAGTACTACTATCTCCTCACCAGTAGCGGCGAAACAGTTAAGTTATGTCTGCCCTATTAAATACGGAGGCCAAGTACAAACGTAATACGACTTCTGCACATTGGGTATTCCCTAACGCGCAAGATACACTAGTAGCAAAAAAAAAAAAAAAAACGTGACCGCATGTTATGGCGTTATCCGGCGATTTGTTCGATCAAAGTAAACAAGAAGGAATAGTTTGTATATTGTCGCTCATTTCAAAATCTAGGAACACTTGCATGCTGCGTTTGATCTCTTTCTCACAGTAGGGGCACTCGGTAAGCTGTTCCAGACATTCCCTGCAAGCTACGTGTCCGCCAGGAATCATCGCGACCCATTTTTAGGTCTCGCAACAGCAAGGAGCGACCTCGGTGAGCCGATCCCGCCACGGTTCCGCTTCCGGTTCGTTGAGACGTGGATGATCGTACGTGACCACCACATTGGATTCGATGTAATTACAGTAGCTATAATTATTTTTGATGCAAATAAAGTATGCACTCACTTTCGTTTGTCCTTGGGTGAATTACTTCCCTTCCACCCTTGTGGTTATATAGACATATTGTGTGTGTGTGTGTGTGTGTGTGAGAGAGAGAGAGAGAGAGAACCGATCAACCCGCAACACCTGCATAATAATAGCTTTCACTGATTTGTGAATTTGTTTTTATTTAATGAGTGTGTACCTGCCTTTTGATGACTTTCTACTATTTTCTTGGTTCGGAACAGTAAACCTGATACTCCTAATTACCCATGCAACACTATATACACAATATTTCAATACTGTTCAACCCTGCAGGGTGCAGACTAACTACACCTGTTGAGAGGATTTAGACATCCTTCGCGGTAGTGCGCGCGTGCGCGAACGCTACGCTGACGGTGTAATCTTATATTGTAATAAACCTAAAAAGTAAAAATACAAAAAAAATTTAAAAATATAAAAAAAAAAAAAACTTTTTGGGAGACTACAATTTTGTCATGGAGTGGTAGTCACCGGGAGTAGCGATGGTTTGGGGCTACTCCCTCAAGGGGTTAAGCCTTCTGCTTAACACCGGATTGTAATGTGGGCTACGATGGCGGCTTCATCACCTCGTACGACGGTTTCAACCCCGTGTACAAACACAGAGGACAATCATGAATACGTTTATGCGGGCCCTGAAAAGGGCCATTTGTACGCTGCTCCTCGGATTCAAGGAGCAGAAGGAGGGGTATTAAGGGACATGTCAAGGGATAACGACTCTAATGTAGAGTCCTACATATCAGTGTCCAGAACGTCAAGAGTAGAGGTTACGTCAAAGTCGAGGGCTACGTATGTCTGTGGTGATGGTGGCGGCGGTGGTGGTGGAGGTAACGGCGGCGGACGGGGGCGACGACGACGAACTCCAATGTTTATGGCACCCAAAAATGACCAACCTTTCTCGTCGTCGTCGCCCCCGTCCGCCGCCGTTACCTCCACCACCACCGCCGCCACCATCACCACAGACATACGTAGCCCTCGACTTTGACGTAACCTCTACTCTTGACGTTCTGGACACTGATATGTAGGACTCTACATTAGAGTCGTTATCCCTTGACATGTCCCTTAATACCCCTCCTTCTGCTCCTTGAATCCGAGGAGCAGCGTACAAATGGCCCTTTTCAGGGCCCGCATAAACGTATTCATGATTGTCCTCTGTGTTTGTACACGGGGTTGAAACCGTCGTACGAGGTGATGAAGCCGCCATCGTAGCACACATTACAATCCGGTGTTAAGCAGAAGGCTTAATCCCTTGAGGGAGTAGCCCCAAACCATCGCTACTCCCGGTGACTACCACTCCATGACAAAATTGTAGTCTCCCAAAAAGTTTTTTTTTGTTTTATATTTTTTAATTTTTTTTTTGTATTTTTACTATTTAGGTTTATTACAATATAAGATTACACCGTCAGCGTAGCGTTCGCGCACGCGCGCACTACCGCGAAGGATGTCTAAATCCTCTCAACAGGTGTAGTTAGTCTGCACCCTGCAGGGTTGAACAGTATTGAAATATTGTGTATATAGTGTTGCATGGGTAATTAGGAGTATCAGGTTTACTGTTCCGAACCAAGAAAATAGTAGAAAGTCATCAAAAGGCAGGTACACACTCATTAAATAAAAACAAATTCACAAATCAGTGAAAGCTATTATTATGCAGGTGTTGCGGGTTGATCGGTCTCTCTCTCTCTCTCTCTCTCTCTCTCACACACACACACACAATATGTCTATATAACCACAAGGGTGGAAGGGAAGTAATTCACCCAAGGACAAACGAAAGTGAGTGCATACTTTATTTGCATCAAAAATAATTATAGCTACTGTAATTACATCGAATCCAATGTGGTGGTCACGTACGATCATCCACGTCTCAACGAACCGGAAGCGGAACCGTGGCGGGATCGGCTCACCGAGGTCGCTCCTTGCTGTTGCGAGACCTAAAAATGGGTCGCGATGATTCCTGGCGGACACGTAGCTTGCAGGGAATGTCTGGAACAGCTTACCGAGTGCCCCTACTGTGAGAAAGAGATCAAACGCAGCATGCAAGTGTTCCTAGATTTTGAAATGAGCGACAATATACAAACTATTCCTTCTTGTTTACTTTGATCGAACAAATCGCCGGATAACGCCATAACATGCGGTCACGTTTTTTTTTTTTTTTTTTTTTTTGCTACTAGTGTATCTTGCGCGTTAGGGAATACCCAATGTGCAGAAGTCGTATTACGTTTGTACTTGGCCTCCGTATTTAATAGGGCAGACATAACTTAACTGTTTCGCCGCTACTGGTGAGGAGATAGTAGTACTAAGAGTGACGTCTATACGACATTTTGTCCACGACTGCAATCTATTTATTACCATGTGAATAGTTCTTTCAGATGTTGCCGTATATCTGTTGCTTACATAGATCGCCGTTGACGTTGTCGCCATTGCCGTCGTTGTCGTTGTCATTGATGTAGATGCCATCTTCGAAATCATCGTCGTTGCAGTTGTCAATGTCCTGTCGTCGTTATCCTGGTCATCGTTGTCTTCGTCGTCATCGTTGTCTTCGTCGTCGTCGTCGTCGTCGTCGACGTCGTTGCAAACGTAACTACGTATTGCGTAGTTTCTGTTCCTTACCGTTAACTGCGGCAGAAGAACATTTAGTAAAATTAAAACGTGGCTGTGTGTTTTTTTCTAAGTACATAAATACTAAACTATGTTTTCAAACGATTTTATTAAATTTTCAAATATTATGGTAACTTCCGCTCATAACGTTTAAAATGCTAATAATAAATATTTACTGTTTAACTAAACTGGTTGTTATTTATTGATTTGATTGCATGCTTTCATATTCATTGAAATGAAATATCACAGTAATTAGCTATGTTACCTGTATTATGCTTTTCATTGTTTTACTATCTTAGCCCCCTACTTGTATGTGTGTGTAGACTAACTGCACCTATTGAGAGGACTTAGACGTCCCTCGAGGGTACCCTAACACACAAACTTACACTTACAAGACTTTAACACTTTACACTCACATCTACATTTGGATGGCCTCAATTAAACATGTTTGTGCTTAATAGGTCTGGTGTTCGGTATAATGGTATTCGATATAATTAAAAAGATTTATAATAAGAGGTGATCAAAATTACGTTAGGTTTTGCCGTGCAGCCAGTATACTCTCAACTTTGAATCAGAGCCAGCCGTCTTGAAACAGAAGTGAGTGAGTGAGGATAACCTTACACATACGTCTTTCAGGCTTTGTACAAGGTTTCTTAGGAAAAAGTGTTAAACATACATTTGGACTACAAGCCGGTTGTTATTTATTGATTTGATTGCATGCTTTCATATTCATTGAAATGAAATATCACAGTAATTAGCTATGTTACCTGTATTATGCTTTTCATTGTTTTACTATCTTAGCCCCATACATGTGTGTATAGACTAACTGCACCTGTTGAGAGGACTTAGACATCCCTCGGGGTACCCTAACACACACACAAACACACTTTACACTCACACCTACATTTGGATGGCCTCAATTAAACATGTTTGTGCTTAATAGGTCTGGTGTGCGGTACAATTGTATTCGATATAATTAATATGTGTTTTGAAACAGAAGTGAGTGAGTGAGGATAACCTTACACATACGTCTTTCAGGCTTTGTACAACGTTTCTTAGGAAAAAGTGTTAAACATACATTTGGACTACAAGCCGGTTGTTATTTATTGATTTGATTGCATGCTTTCATATTCATTGAAGTGAAATATCACAGTAATTAGCTATGTTACCTGCATTCGCTTTTCATTGTTTTACTATCTTAGCCCCCTACATGTGTGTGTAGACTAACTGCACCTGTTGAGAGGACTTAGACGTCCCTCGGGGTACCCTAACACACACACACACTTACACTTACAAGACTTTAACACTTTACACTCACACCTACATTTGGATGGCCTCAATTAAACGTGTTTGTGCTTAATAGGTCTGGTGTGTAATATAATGGTATTCGATATAATTAATATGTGTCTTGAAACAGAAGTGAGTGAGTGAGGATAACCTTACACATACGTCTTTCAGGCTTTGTACAACGTTTCTTAGGAAAAAGTGTTAAACATACATTTGGACTACAAGCCGGTTGTTATTTATTGATTTTATTGCATGCTTTCATATTCATTGAAATGAAATATCACAGTAAATAGCTATGTTACCTGCATTATGCTTTTCATTGTTTTACTATCTTAGCCCCCTACATGGGTGTGTAGACTAACTGCACCTGTTGAGAGGACTTAGACGTCCCTCGGGGTACCCTAACACACACACACTTACACTTACAAGACTTTAACACTTGACACTCACACCTACATTTGGATGACCTCAATTAAACATGTTTGTGCTTAATAGGTCTGGTGTGTAGTATAATGGCATTCGATATAATTAAAATTATTTATAATAAGAGTTGATCAAAATTATGATAGGTTTTGCCGTGCAGCCAGTATACTCTCAACTTTGAATCAGAGCCAGCCGTCTTGAAACAGAAGTGAGTGAGTGACGAAAACCTTATACATACGTCTTTCAGGTTTTATACCAATGTTTCTTAGGAAAAAGTGTTAAACATACATTTAGCCTTTATACAAGACATGGTCAGAGTCCGCCATCTTGAAACGGAAGTGAATAAGGATAACATTGCCCATACATCTTTCAGGCTTTATACCAAGTTTTCTTCGTACCAAATTGCAAAAAAAAAAAAAAAAAAAAAAAAAAATCGGCCAATGCCTTTGATTAAAAATTCGTACATTCGATATCGTTAAAATAAAAGCCGCCATCTTGAAACCGATGTAAAAGAAGTATTAAACATACATTTGGACTTTATACAAGATATCCTCCAACTGAATTTTAAAATAATCTATCATTGCGTTTGACCAAAGCTGCGTACACTCGTCTCGTTAAACCAGAGGCTGCCATATTTTAGCATAAGTAAATGGGGAATAATCTTACACATCTCTAGGGCAGAGCCCTTGCCATGATGGAACCAAAGCTGGGCAGGCTACACGATGGCGACTGGTTGAGTACTTACTATAATGTCACCTAGGGATGAACCCATGTCACGATGGAACCAAGGCTGGCCAGGGTACACGATGGCAACGGGTTGGGTACGTACCATAATGGAAAATGGTTGGAAAGAGTACATGATGGAGACGGTTTAGGTACTTATCATAATGGCAAAAAATGGCTGAGAAGAGTACATGATGGAGACTTTTTGGGTATCATAATGGCAAAAATGGCTGGGAAGAGTACATGATGGAGACTTTTTGGGTATCATAATGGCAAAAATGGCTGGGAAGAGTACATGATGGAGACGGTTTGGGTACTTATCATAATGGCAAAAATGGCTGGGAAGAGTACATGATGGAGACTTTTTGGGTATCATAATAGCAAAAATGGCTGGGTAGAGTACATGATGGAGACGGTTTGGGTACTTACCATAATTGCAAAAAAAAATGGTTGGGAAAGCTGTGATGATGGCGAAGGACTGGGTATATACTATAATTTCACCTAGGGCTGAGTATGTACCGTGATGGCACCATATGATGGGCAAGGTACATGATGGCGACGGACTGAATACGTACCATAATGACAAAAAAATGGTTTGGAAGGGTACATGATGGCGACGGGCTGGGTACATACTATAATTTCATTTAGGTCTGAGTACGTACTATGATGGACTAAAGTTGAGCAGGGTGCACGATGGAGACGAGTTGGGTACGTACCATAATGGCAAAATGGTCGGGAAAGATACATGTTGGCAACAGGTTGGCTACACACTATAATGTCATCTAGGGGTGAGCCCTTGCAATAATGGAACCAAAGCTGGGCAGGATATACGATGGCGACGGGTTGGGTGCGTACCATAATGGCAAAATGGCTGGGAAGAGTACATGATAGAGACTGGCTGGGTACATACTATAATGTCGCTTAGGGCGGAGTACGTACCATGATGGCACCAGATGCTAGACAAAGCACACGATGGCGACGGGTTGGGTACTTACCATATTGGCAAAAATAGCCGGGAAGAGTACATGATGGCGACATGTCACCTAGGGCTGAGTAAGTAAAATGATGGCACCAAAGCTGGGCAGGATACACGATGGCGAAGGTTTGGGTACGTACTATAATGGTGAAAATGGCCTGGGAAGGGTACATGATGGCGACGGGCTGGGCACGTGTCATGATAGCACTAGATGCTAGGCAGGGTACATAATGGCGACGGGTTGGATACGTACTGTAATGTCACCTAGGGCCGAGAGTGAAAAAAATATAATTCGTTTTACCTCGTGAACGCTTGTATTATGTCCGCCTTGTATTGTTTCAACGCTTCTTTCCTTCTCCACGACATGGCTGCAACTGGCCTACGCGATAATGCAGTCCTGCGGCTACTTGTCGACCGCAAAGCGCATGTTGCCAGCATGTGCAACAGTGCGTGTTGCCAGCATGTGCACCAGTGTATTAGCTTGATTTTTTCTATATTTTTTACAGACAAAACAATACTGCTGCGAACTGAAATGCTTCGTCGCGCCCGATTGCCAAGTAGACGGGCTAGCGTGCAAAATCTGCCAGTGTTTTTCCTTCTGCCATTGCCGTTGCAGAACCGTACAAATGAAATTGAATTTTGCCAGACTGCCTGTGTACAAGATAGGAGTCGACGATTACGCCTGCTGCAGGAAACGATGTACCCGCTTCACGTTCTGGGCAGGGTACATGATGGCGTTCGAAAACGGGTTGCGTACGTATTATAACGGCACCAAAGTTCGAGTGGGGAGGATACATAATGGCGACAGGGCTAGGCACCTACTATAATGGCGCCCACTTGGTGGAGGTAGTGGCGATGGGCAGGTGGCAACGATCCACTTCAGCCCTTGCCATAATGGAACCAAAGCTGGACAGGGTACACGATGTCGACGGGTTGGGTACGTACCATAATGACCAAAATGGCCGGGAAGGGTACACGATGTCGACGGGCTGGGTATATACTATAATGTTACCTACGGGCTGAGCTCTTGCAATGATGGAATCAAAACAGGGCAGGGTACACGATGGCGACGGGTCGGGTACGTACCATAATGGCAAAAATTGCTGGGAAGAGTATATGATAGCGACTGGCTGGGTAGATACTATAATGTCACCTAGGGCTGTGTCCTTACAATGATAGAATCAAACGTGGGCAGGGTACACGTTGGCGACGGGTTGGGTACTATCATAATGGCGAAAATGGCTGGAGATAGTACATGATGGAGACGGGTTGGGTACGTATCATAATGGCAAAAAAGGCTGGGAAGAGTACATAATGGCGACGGGCTGGGTAGTTACTGTACTGTCACCTAGTTCTGAGCCTTTGCAATGATTGATATAAAGCTGAGCAGAGTATACGATGGCAACGGGTTGGGTACGTACCATAATGACAAAAAAATGCCTGTGAAGAGTACATAATGGCGACGGGCTGGGTAGTTACTATATTGTCACCTAGTTCTGAGCCTTTGCAATGATTGATATAAAGCTGAGCAGGGTACACGATGGCAACGGGTTGGGTACGTACCATAAAGACAAAAATGGTTAAGAAAGGTACATAATGGCGACGGGTTAGGTAGTTACTATAATGTCACCTAGTTCTTAGCCTTTGTAAAGATTGAAATTAAGCTGGGCAGGGTACACGAAGACGACGGGTCGGGTACGTACCACAATGACAAAAATGCCTAAGAAGAGTACATAATGGCGACGGGCTGGGTAGATACTATAATGTCACCTAGTTCTGAGCCTTTGCAATTATTGATATAAAGCTGAGCAGAGTATACGATGGCAACGGGTTGGGTACGTACCATAATGACAAAAAAAATGCCTGTGAAGAGTACATAATGGCGACGGGCTGGGTAGTTACTATATTGTCACCTAGTTCTGAGCCTTTGCAATGATTGATATAAAGCTGAGCAGGGTACACGATGGCAACGGGTTGGGTACGTACCATAAAGACAAAAATGGTTAAGAAAGGTACATAATGGCGACGGGTTAGGTAGTTACTATAATGTCACCTAGTTCTTAGCCTTTGTAAAGATTGAAATTAAGCTGGGCAGGGTACACGAAGACGACGGGTCGGGTACGTACCACAATGACAAAAATGCCTAAGAAGAGTACATAATGGCGACGGGCTGGGTAGATACTATAATGTCACCTAGTTCTGAGCCTTTGCAATTATTGATATAAAGCTGAGCAGGGTACACGATGGCAACGAGTTGGGTACGTACCATAATGACAAAAAAATGCCTGGGAAGGGTACATAATGGCGACGGGCTGGGTAGTTACTATATTGTCACCTAGTTCTGAGCCTTTGCAATGATTGATATAAAGCTAAGCAGGGTACACGATGGCAACGGGTTGGGTACGTACCATAATGACAAAATGGCTAAGAAAGGTACATGATGGCGTAGGCTGGGTACCTACGATAATGTCACCTAGGGTTGGGTACGTACCATAATGACACAAAAATGGTTAAGAAGGGTACATAATGGCGACTGGTTAGGTAGTTACTATAATGTCACCTAGTTCTTAGCCTTTGTAAAGATTGAAATAAAGCTGGGCAGGGTACACGAAGACGACGGGTCGGGTACGTACCACAATGACAAAAATGCCTGGGAAGAGTACGTAATAGCGACGGGCTGGGTACTTAATATACAGTCACCTAGATCTGAGCCTTTGTAATGATTGATATAAAGCTGAGCAGGGTACACGAAGACGACGGGTTGGGTACGTACCATAATGACAAAAATGGCTAAGAAAGGTACATGATGGCGACAGGCTGGGTACTTACGATAATGTCACCTAGGGTTGGGTACGTACCATAATGACAAAAATGGCTGGGAAGGGTACACGATGGCGACGGTTTGGGTACGTACCATAATGGCAAAAATGACCTGGAAGAGTTATTATGGCGACGTGTAGGGTACATACTATATTGTCACCAAGGGCTGAGTACGTTCCATGATGGCATCAGATGCTAGGCAAGTTACATGATGGCGAAGGGTTGGGTACGTACCGTAATGGCAATAATGGCCGAGAAGGGTATATGATGGCGACGGGCTGGGTACATACTATAATGTCACCTAGGGCTGAGTAAGTAAAATGATGGTACCAAAGCTGGGCAGGATACACGATGACGACGGGTTGGGTACGTACCATGATGACGGAAATGACCGAGCATGTACGTAATAGCGACGGGTTGGGTACGTTCCATGATGACGAATATGACCGAGCCTGAAACGTAATGGCGACGGGCAGGGCACGTAACACGATGGCGACAGCCGGCTAGGCACCTACATATATCATACACCATCCACGAGGGAGAGAGAGAGAGGCGGTCATAGATAGACTTACTTTATATGTTTATATAACACACTATCCACAGGCCCTAGTCCTGGGCTGAGCACGTAACACGATGGCGACAGCCGGCTAGGCACCTACATATATCATACACCATCCACGAGGGAGAGAGAGGCGGTCATAGATTGACGTACTTTAATTGTTTATATAACGCACTATCCACTTGCTCGGAGTGGGCTAGGCACGTAACACGATGGCGATAGCCGGCTAGGCACTACCATACACAATCCATGAGGGAGAGAGAGGCGGTCATAAAGTAAGTCTATACTTACTTTATATGTTTATATAACACACTATCCACAGGCCTTATTCCTGGGCTGGGCACGTAACACGATGGCGACAGCCTGCTTGGCACGTACATATATCATACACCATCCACGAGGGAGAGAGAGAGGCGGTCATAGATATACTTTATATGTTTATATAACACACTATCCACAGGCCCTAGTCCTGGGCTGGGCACGTAACACGATGGCGGTGGGCACGCACCGACGACGTCAGCAACGGCGAGTACCGTGACAACGGGCCAGCTGCGGACCGAATTCGCTTCCATCACGTCGGCAGCTGGTTGGGAAGGGTACATGATGGCTACGGGCTGGGTACATACTATAATGTCACCTAGGACTGAGTACGTACCATGATGGCACCGAAGCTGGGCAGGGTATACGATGGCGACGGGTTGGGTACGTACCATGATGACGGAAATGACCGAGCATGATACGTAATGACGACGGGCAGGGCACGTACCATGATGGCACCAGATGCTAAGCATGGTACATGATGGCGACAGGTTGGGCACGTACCACGATTGCTGGGAATGTTGCGACCAGAGATAGGGCTTGTACCATGATGATGATGTGATTAGACAGCGAACATTATCTAACAGGTTGGGTACGTACCGTGATGACGGAAATGGCCGTGCACGGTACATAATGGTAATGGGCTGGGCATTTACCATGATAGCACCAAAGGATTGACAAGGTACATGATGACACTAGAGAGAGAGAGAGAGAGAGAGAGAGAGAGAGAGGTCATAGAATGGAGTACTTTATATGTTTATATAACGCGCTATCCACAGGCCCCGGGCACGTAACACGATGGCGGCGGCGGCCATAGATAGACTTACTTTATATGTTTATATAACGCGCTAACCACAGGCTCCGGGCACGTAACACGATGGCGGCGGCCATAGATAGACTTACTTTATATGTTTATATAACGCGCTATCCACAGGCCCCGGGCACGTAACACGATGGCGGCGGCTAGAGAGACTTACTTTATATGTTTATATAAGCTAGCAGAGAGAGAGAGAGAGAGAGAGAGAGAGAGGTCATAGAATGAAGTACTTTATATGTTTATATAACGCGCTATCCACAGACCCCGGGCCACGATGGCGGCGGCCATAGTTAAACTATATGTTTATATAACGCGCTATCCACAGACCACGGGCACGTACCACGATGGCGATTCGCAAACCCGAGTGGAATCGTTACGTTTCATATATCTCGAATCGCACTAATTTCCCAAGACGCTACCGTGGTACAGTGGTTATAGCGTGCGCCTCACACGCGCAACGTCCCCGGTTCGAGCCCTGCCAGAAACGTGCAACTTTTTTTTCCGGTATACATTTATTTATTCGCTTAATTAATAACGCACACACACCAACGACGTCACAACTTTACATGTTTACACACTATCCATCGGCCCCATCACGTAAAGCGAGAAGCTGTGTGCGCCTCCATCATAGCTGCGTGCGCGTATATAGCTTCCATCATGTCAGCGATGGCCGGAAATCAAACCCGGGTCCTCGGGGTGAAAGCCCAGTACGCTATCAACTAGGCCACCGAGGCGGCTACTCCAGACCCTTTGATGTCAACTTGGCCTTTGAGGGGAGAGATCGTGTGTTGGAAAAACCTGGAGACATAGTATGGTATACAGATGGCTCCAAGACAAAGTCAGGCACTGGTGCTGGGGTGTACGGTCTGAGACCGGGGTTAAAGAAAGTAATTACCCTGGGACAGCGTACAACAGTATTTCAGGCTGAAGTGATGGCCATTAATAACTGTGTTCAGGAGAACTTGGATCGGGGCTTCAAGAAGGCACGTATTCATATTCATACCGATAGTCAGGCAGCAATAAAAGCACTTGCGGGTCCTATAATACAGTCCAAGCTGGTCTGGGAGTGTAGGAAGAACCTTGACATTCTGTCCCGGGATAACCGGGTAACTCTTCACTGGGTTCCGAGGCATAGGGGAGTTGAGGGTAATGAGGAGGCAGACCGACTGGCTGGACTTGGATCTGCATCTGAGTTTATCGGACCTGAGCCGGCTTTAGGGATTTCTCTATCGTTGGCCAGGTCCGCTATTAATGGGCAGATTACATGTCAACACCAGGTAAGATGGGACAACCTTCATGGGCATTCCCATAGTAAACGTCTCTTAAGTAAAGTTCCTTCAGGAGGAATCAAAGGGGCAGCAGATGTCCTGGGCACAGCACAACTCATGAGGATCATGGGGCTCATAACAGGGCACTGTGGTCTGAAGGTGCACTTGAACACGATAGGTGTATACCACGGAGAAATCGTGTGTAGATTGTGCAGGAAGAAGGAGGAAACTGCAGGTCACATAATTTATGATTGTGAGGCTCTTGCTAGCAGGAGGCTAGGGGTTTTTGGTTTCCAAGACCCTAGGGATCTTCAGCAGAATGTGCTAGTCAGTGGGTTGTTGGAATTTATTAAGGGCACCAATCGGCTGAACTAGGTATTTTAAGAGGTAAGTTGCACAATACCAGTTCAATCGAACTGCAATCGATCGCAGTGCCTGGGGTTGAATTATCCCTTTACTCTAGTAATAATCTTAATATTAACCCTTATAAGAGACATGTGAGTGCTAAACTGCTTGTAAAATCTTGCGGCAGAGTGTTCAACTACAGTCAAATAGACTGTACTGTATATTTTCTTATATCTCTTCTCCACTATCCTTGCATCATTCGTAGCAGCAAATAGTCCAACTACTTGGACTTTAGCCACTGATAATGAATACGCTTTTTTAAATGGGGGCTGTACTTCTAGTCCATTTGCATTCTAGTCTATTGTACTAGCACGTAAAACCAGCATGCCAATCCCTATTTTGTACTTTCTTAGTTAAAAATTACTAATAAAGTGTAATTAGACGTGCAACCACAACAACAAATACCAGATACACCAAATTTGAAAAAAAATCGGTGTTTAACGTTGCCGACTGAACTGAAAACTGACAGCTCGCTTCGCTTAATGTACTGATTTCTTTTACAAAATAATAAAATGTGTAAAATGCTAAAAACAACCATATTTTGATATAAATATTTGAATACGCATTTTTCAAGGCAAAATTAAATAGTTTTACTTCAAATTTGGTTGAGTAAAATACTGAAGTAAGACATACTTAATAGGATTACTTAACAACGACAACTGAAAGGCATAAAACGATAATCATTTTGGTAAAGCTTGTACGATTTGTTACAAAAAAAACCTATTCGTTCGTTTCACTACAGTGAATACATTTTTTTTAACTGAAACTTGTCTATTTTGTCAGCTGTGTTCTAGAAAAAATTGTCAGAATTTGGAATGTGAAACTAAAAGAACATAACATTTCGCCAGTAACTTTGGGGAAGAAAAATAAAGGTATAGAAGTGAGTTGCCTGGCATTTGCAGACGATTTTGCTATGTTGTCGGACACCCTAAGAAATGCAACAATACAAATCAATCTCTTAAATGAAATAGCTAATAAAACAGGCTTGAGAATCCCCGTAGAAAAAACTAAATTTATTACAAACATCAAAAACGCTCCAAATTTTTTGCTTACTCCAAATTGGTGCGGGGGAAAAGTAGAGAAATTCAAATATTTGGCAGAAATGATACTAGACTATGGCTTGGAGAAATCTGCTGTTGAAGAAAGGGTACGCAAAATGGAAAGAGCATATGGTGTGTGTGTGTGTGTGTGTGTGTGTATATATATATATATATATATATATATATATATATATAATTGTTTGTAAAGAGGAGCCCCCGCAGGAGGTGCAGACTAGCTACATCTATTTGAGAGGATTTAGACGTCCCTCGTGGTACCCGAGTTTTAACACACACTTACACTTACAACACTACACTTACGACTTAACACTTTACATTCACACTTACATTTAGGGAAGCGATAATAGCCTTAATGTGCTTTTCGCCTTAAAATAAAAATAAAAATTATATATAAAGAGATGCTATAACACTGTTCAACTTCTTGCTGTACATAGTTATACAGCGTGTCCCACGAAGAGGTATGTATTTTATCCTCCGTTATTTCCCCATTCCTCCATTGATCACTTCGAAACTATACTGTACTTTTTAAAGAAGACAACAGAAATAGTACGTGAGAATTGCATCTGGCTGACGTTTGTAGAAACAAAATGGCGACCAAAATAAATTCTATCCCTCTTGAAAATCTCACCGTACTGCAGTATTAAATGAGATTGTTGAACAGCTGTTAAATTACTATTTAGTTTTCGTTGCTATTTAGTTTTCTTTTATTTAGTTTGTATCAATTCAGTTTTTTGAAAATTAATAATTAAAAAATAAAATTTTGTTTGAATAAAATAACAAAATATGGTATCACTAAAAATTATTATAAGAAAAAGTGCTTATCTAAAAATCTTAAAATAAGGCACTACACTACAGTAGTGAAACCGGAATGCCTGTACGCGAGTGAATGCTTGGTACTAAATTATAGTTTAGATAAACTGAAAATACTAGAAAGGAGAATCATGAGAAAAATTTTAGGCCCAGTGAAAACTAAAAAAACATGGAAACTAAGATCTAATGATGAAATATACAGAAACATAGAGGACATGACAGAGACGATAAGGAAGTATAAATTTTTTGGACATATGTACAGGATGAATATTCAAGACTAGCGAAAAGGATACTCAAGTACCTTTGGGATAAAAAGTCAACAACTAGTTGGATTCGGGAGGTAAGGAAAGATTTGGAAAGAAATAATATAAAAGAAGAAGAAACGCTGAACAGAGAGATTTTTAGAAAGAGGATATTGAGTATGGAGGGATTCCAGGGAAGTTTGCAGAGGAAACCTGGTGCGAAGTGATCCGAAGACAGAAAGAAACTGCATAGTGAAAGGATGAGGGAATATTTGAGGGAACGGAAGAGAAGACAGCTAAGTGAGGTCCCTAGCAGGCCTCATCGAAAGAAGAAGAACTTGTCTATTTTACATTCATTTGAAAATCTAATTTTAGTCTGCATAAAGTAACATTTAAAATTTTAAACAAAATTTAAAATAATAATTCTCGCACATTTTTTTTTAAAGATAAAACTGCACGAGACGGCTGCGTCTGGGATTACTTTTGTTACAATATTAAAACAACAAATACAAATTTATAAGTATTAATAAACATAAAAATTCCTTTTTTTTAACTGAGTCATTAATTCCCGAAACTCGCTTGAACAAACGTAACTAGAAAATTGGCAAGCGGTTAAAAGATCCAGATGTTTTAACGTCATAATTTTAATTTTATTTGTCAAGGGTGTGAAACAGCTTAATCTGCCAGGTATTATTGGCAAGCTAGTTGTCTGTGTGTGTTTGTGTTGATGTATAAATGTATAAAATGTTTTATAGCCAGCCTCCTCCTAGATCTCATTTCAACTGCACCATTGTATTTATATTTATAAACTCAAGTATAAATATACGGAGGTCAATGCTGAACTAAATGTTTATGGCCAAGTGCATATTATAGTTTTAAATATACGAGGTGTGTTCAGAAAGTAACGAGAATTTTTAAATTTCGCTGGCTTGGAGAGTCCGATTGTCAAACATTTGTTTTTAATGTTGGTATACGTGCCTTTGAAATATGATAAAATTTTCAGCTGTTTTCATTGTTGACTTTGTCTGTGACAGCCATTAAAGTTAGACGTGCTTTTATGAGCTCGGCGATTTTCGGTTTTTAAAAGAAATGGATCAAAGAATTTGTATCAAATTTTGCGTAAAAAATGGAATAAAGTGTAACAAAGTGTGTGAAATGTTAACAAAAGCCTATGGTGAGTCTGCTATGAGTAAAGCAAGAGTTTACGAGTGGTATAAGCGTTTCCAAGAAGGCCGTGAAAACGTTTAAGATGACGAACGCCCTGGACGCCCCAGTACATCAACAACCGATGAAAACGTGGAAAAAGTGAAAGAAATGGTTATGAACAATCGCCGAATTACAATTAGAGAGATCGCCGATGATGTTGGCATATCAATTGGATCATGTCATGACATTGTTTCCAATGTTTTGTGTATGAAACGCGTGGCAGCAAAATTCGTTCCAAAATTGTTGAATTTTGAACAAAAACAGCGGAGAATGGAAGTTGCTCAGGAGTCACTAAATTAAGTCAACGACGGTGCAGAATTACTGAAACGTATTATAACAGGTGATGAAACATGGGTTTACGGATATGACGTCGAAACTAAGGTCGATCATCCCAGTGGAGGCATTCTGGCTCGCCAAGACCGAAAAAGGCTCGACAAGTGCGGTCGAACGTGAAGGTTATGCTTACTGTGTTCTTCGATATTAATGGCATAGTGCATCATGAATTCCTGCTACCAGGTGAAACGGTCAATAAGGAGTACTAGCTACAAGTTCAACGCCGTTTGCGTGAAGCGATCCGGAAAAAACGCCCGGATCTGTAGAAAAACAATTCATGGCTTTTGCACCACGATAATGCACCAGTTCACACTTCATTGCTTGATCGTGAATTTTTGGCCAAAAACAGTACTGTAACGAAGCCCCAGCCTCCATATTCGCCAGACATGGCTCCGTGTGACTTTTTCCTATTTCCAAAAATAAAGAAAACCTTAAAGGGCCGTCGTTTTACAGCCGTAGATAACATTAAAAGCACATCGCTGAAAGAACTAAAGGCTATCTCAAAGATCGAGTTTGAGAAGTGTTTTGAGGATTGGAAGAAGCGCTGACACAAGTGCATAATCTCCAATGGGGACTATTTTGAAGGCGACAACATCAATGTAGAAGAATAAATAAATATTTTGTTCAAAAAATTAAATTCTCGTTACTCTCTGAACACACTTCGTACTGCTAACAATACACAAACTTTGTAATAAAGTTTTTTGTTATGATATAAAATTTTAATAACTGTATATATTGAAAGGTACATTGGTGACAATAATCAAATTTGTGCAGCATCCAATATTTTTTCTGTATATCTTTTTCATTACTTTAAAATTCACTTTCAGCACACAAAGAAAGAATTTGAAAGAGCACACTTTCACTCTGACAAAGAAAGAAAAGCAAGATTACAACGAATGAAGCAATACTGGGCTACGAGGAAGGCACAGAACATTGAAAAGTGATTGATTTAGTGTCAATCACTAAAATAAGTTAGTTGTTCACAACTAAACTAAGTATAACCTAACCAAACCTAACCTAACCTAACTGTTCACAACTAAACTAAGTATAACCTAACCTAACCTAACTGTTCACAACTAAACTAAGTATAACCTAACCAAACCTAACATAACCTAACTGTTCATTACTAAACTGACAGAAAAGTTCCAAGGCAAAGAAAACTATAACCTCAATGTCAACTAAACTAAACTGTAACCCTAACCTAACTAACCTAAACTAAGTTTGTACTTTTAGGAATCCTTTATATCACACACACACATAATTTTTTTTGGT
The DNA here is from genome assembly GCA_022606455.1 of Callitettix versicolor. NCBI lineage: Eukaryota > Metazoa > Arthropoda > Insecta > Hemiptera > Cercopidae > Callitettix > Callitettix versicolor. The sequence continues at coordinate 10,500,470 of CM040183.1, forward strand.
GTTTAACGTCCGTATGAACAATGAACAATGAACTAACCTAACTGTTACACTATTAAAATACATGAACAATGAACACTCTACACTATTAAAATACACATGATACAACTTTATTGTATGTATTTTAATTGAATAATTGTGTTTAGAGACATGTGCTTTCAATGTTTGTTTAATTTTGTGACTCCCTTGACAGAAAGATTTGACATTTTGTATTGCGGCCTGAAGATGAAACATTACGGTTTCGAAACTGCAGTAGCCTTTACGAAGTGAGTGAAAAGACCACTAGACGGAAAAATACGTTATAATCCTAATTTTCAACTGTTTCTCTTTACGATACATTTATGTTTCGTATATTGGAGGACCTAAAACTAGTCTTAGGAAATCTGTATATCCTGTCCAAAAATATTCTGTCACTCTGTCATGCAAAACAGAATTTACTGGGACTGTCAGTATATCACTGTTACTGCACATTTAACCTATTACTTGAAACATTAAAGACTGAAACTTCCAAATACAGTAGTTAAATGCTGATACGTATATGAACTATATACAAAATCTTTTTATATTCTTCTTTTCTGCTAGGATTATTATCACTGTGTTCAGTATAATGATCTGCCTTCCCTAACTTCGTCAATTCTACTTTCGTTGACGCGTTTCGGAGATCCTCCATCTTCAAAAACTATATCTATACTCTATGAACATAGCGGAGTATAGATATAGTTTTTGAAGATGAAGGTTCTCCGAAACGCGTCAACGAAAGTAGAATTGAATCTAGGGAAGGCAGATCATTATACTGAACACAGTATATACAAAGTATACAAGGTATATACAAAGATTATTTTCCCTAATACTTTCCGTATACAAACCTTTCTCAGTCAAAAAAGCAAAAAAAAAAAAAATTAAGTTTGTTTGCAAAATTGTTTTAAAAAATTAAAAACCAGTCCAGAAGCTATCATTAATGACGGTAACCACTCCAAAAGTAGTAATTAAATGTACAAAAATATTTTAAAACAAATTAAATTCTCCATGCTTTAAAATATTACCAAAAATTTTCTCATAAGCCCATCACAAAACTTTAACAATAAAGCCCTATTTTATCATTTAACTTTAAAACACTACTCGCTGTTTAATGAAAACAACCACAGTAAATACTAGAAAACTTACAAGCCTCATGTCGATCCACTGGCCATGGTCGTAATGCAAAGTGCCTTCCAAGTCTGATGTCAGCTGCGTAGTGTCTATAATCTTTGGTAACGCTTCCAAGCTTATCATATTGGTCTGCAACATACACAATTAATGGTACAATTTCCGCCATAACACTTTCAATGCAACTACAATGCATTCCAAGAAGAAACATACAAAATTGAAAAAATATACATCAATACTGAACCTGTAATCAGAGCATTAAACTTGTAGTCTTTTATGAAGTTACAAGGATATAAAAATCAACACAATATGTAGTTTAGTATTGTAGAAAAATTACAATTAGATTATGTAATAAATAGCATACATTTTGATAAATAGTCCATATTTATTTTAAATTAGTAAATATAAAATAGCTAGAGCAGAGGACTCCAGCCAAAGACCTAACTTTAATGTAAAATAACCTACAACTCAATATCACTACTCAACTTTAGAGGTGGGCGTTTCTGCTATTTTTACAAAACGTCAACAAAATGTTTGTTGAGGAAAAAAGCTGCTTTTTAAAACAGTTGGGAAAAACAGGTTTAGAAAACTGAAACTCGAAGTTATATTAGCAGCTAAAACATAAAGCACATACGTTCAGTTTTTTAAGACTACTTTTTCATTCCCACTGCCACCATGTCCTTAACTGTTTTTGAGTATAAAGCATTTAGAAAGGATAAAAATAATCCTTACAAGTGTAGTAATAATTAAATTACATTATCAAAACATAATAATTATGTAAGCCATGTTATGTACAAAATGCGATGAATTTGTAATAGAAGCATTCTTTTTTTACTTAAAAATTAAATAGTCCTTTGCATTTTTACCAAAATGCAAACGATTTAGAATATGTTTAGTTGATTAAAAAATATTGATGATTGGTAATAAATATAAAAAATATGTTTAAATAAAATTAGGCTCTGTATCTACAAAATGTGAGAGGTTGTTACTATAACTCGCAACAAAATACAGATAAACGTTTACATTGACCAAACAGTTCTAACTTCACTACAAGCAACAAGCAACTTTGAAATAAAGGGAAAAAGCATAAAAGCAGGTAGAAGAAAAGCAGTTAGCAGGCAAACAGCAGGAAAACAGTTTTAGCGCTTGCGGCAACGTTAAGTGTGGTAGTGCGGAAAGCCCTTCATTGTTTAACAAATCATAAACCAGTCCAAATCCAACTGCTTGTTTCCGTTCGAAAAAGCAGTTTGTTTGTCGTTTGTAGAAAAGCAGTTTTTTTAACAGTTTAGTGTTTTCTGCCCCACCACTGCTCAACTTTAGAGTAAGGAGTTAAAAAGACTGCATGCAAGAGCACAAGAGAAAAGTGAATTATGTTTGTGAATGCAGCAGTATGTATCAATATTACAGTGTTTCTAATTTTGAACAGATCTGATTCAAACTTGGCACAAAATTTGTTTTTGGTTATCACTACCTTGTATATGTACCACTTTAGATGTCACTACCTTACTAGGCAAAATCCATTTCATAATAAAGCCATTTAAAATTTAAAATAATTATTTTTTTATTTTAAACCCTACAATTTTTTGCCAAAATGAGCTATTAGAGTGGCCATCATGGTAAAGGCTCATGATTACGCTCTGCATTACGTTTTGAGCATTAGTCTATATATATATATATATATATATATATATATATATATATATATATATTACCTTTTTTTTCGGCGAAAAACCGTTAAGGTTATCATCGCCGTCATGCAAAATGAGAGTATAAAGAGAACTAACAAAATTTACTTAAATAAAAAAAAAAACAACAAACTATAATAGTAAAAATAAATTAAACAAAAATTTAAATAACAGGTATAACTATATTACAATAACGAATACTTAAGAACTAAATAACAATGAATAATGAATAAAATTTAATAACAATTCGTAAAAGTACATATAAACATAACAGAGATAAATATATATATATATATATATATATATATATATATATTATTATTATTATTATCTGCATATAGACCTTGTTGGATCACGCAAAGCACTCCGACTCATGTCTTGCTCCTTCTAATCCTCCACACCTCCCTCATCCTTTCCCCGTGGATCCTCTTCCGCTCCACCGTCCATTTTACCCCTGCTCTCTTTGGGATTTCATTCTCTGGGACCTTCCAACCGAGCATCTTTCTCCTGTATGCGTTCCTGTCTTCAACGTCTGTTGAGTCTATTTCTGCATCATGTAGGTCTATTCTGACTTGTGCGATCCACGACGTTGTTGATTTGACACCTTGTATTCACTTAAGGATTCTGTTGGCAAGTCTCGTTGTTGGGAGTCTACTGATGTATTCATAAAACCGAAGCCTCCTTCTTCTGATATCCGCTGCCAGGTTCGATATCTTCCCTGTGGTTTTCCGGGAGTGCAACCTGTATCCATCTTCTGTTAATCTCGGGCCAAGGATCTTCCTCAAGATTTTGCGTTCTTCCTTCAAAATGTCCTCCATGGTAGCTTTTGTGTGGAGTGCTAGCGTCTCGCTTGCATATAATACCTCCGGTTTTATGACTGTGTTGTAGTGTCTGATTTTTGTGTGCGTCGACATACATCTCTTATTATAGGTATCACGCGTTATACCAAGAGCCTTCTTCATTCTCAGTAGCCGAACCCTTTGCGCAGCCTTCTCGCCATCCGTGGGTTCAAGAATTTCTCCCAGATATTTGAAGTGCTTGACTCTGTTTATCTTACCATATTTGTCTTATATATATATATATATCCACTCTACCACTCTCACGTTTGAAATTTTAATCCATTATGATTCAAATTTGACAAAAAAATCGATCTTGGTAACAGCTTACACAAGTTCGATCACTAACGAAATTCGTTCAACAGTATCGAAATGGAGGTCATTTCAAATCTTTAAAAAATCGTAACTTTTTTGTCAAATACACTTTTTTAAACTGTTATCACCATCGTAATCACTGTTAAAAATGGCATTAATTAGTATTTTGAATTTTCAAAATGCGTTGAAATTACGATTAAATTTGACAGCGGTCAAGGTTTATTTTCCTTTCAAAGCAATTTGAAAACTGAAAGTGCTAATATATGCAGATTTTACTGCTGTATATAATTGTGAACCCCGCAGAGGGGTGCAGACTAGCTGCACCTATTGAGACGATTTAGACGTCCCTCGCGGTACCCGAGTCTAACACACACAATGGGTCGTCTTGGTGGCGTAGTTGATAGCGTACTAGGCTTTCACCGCGAGGACCCGGGTTCGATTCCCGGCCAGGGCTTGGCATTTCATACGCTATAAATCATACCATCGTCTGCATTAGCCCAAATGTGCACAGTAGTCGGACGTTAAAAAAAAAACCTAACACACACTTACACTTACAACACTACACTTGCGATTTTAACACTTTACACTCACACTTACATTTAGGGAGGCGATAATGTGCTTTTCGCCTTAAAATAACAAAAAAACTATAATTGTGAAAACAGAATTTCAAATAGATGGTAAGTTAAGAAAAATTACTTTTGGAAATTCGCTTCCATCATGTCAGCGATACAGCTGTGATTATTTTAAATTATCATCGTAATCACCATTAAGAGCCGCACACGCTAAATGTTCAAATTTCATTTAAAACATTAGAATGAAACCAACGGCGGTCAGGATTAGATTTTAAAAAAATAATCGGTCGCCATTTTGAAACGGAAAACAGATTTTGCTGGGTTACCGACTTGCATAAGGTACAAACTACCAAAATCAACTGTCTGTGCTATTAAATTTTGTGGGCGTAAGCTACAAGCTACAAAATCAATTTGCGTGCTAAGTTTGCATTTCAGGAATATTTATTTAAGTGCTATTATTTAACTATGTTCAGTATAATAATCTGCCTTCCCTAGCTTCGTCAATTCTACTTTCGTTGACGCGTTTCGGAGAACCTCCACCTTCAAAAACTATATCTATACTCACTGTATATAAGTATAGATATAATTTTTGAAGATCGATGTTCTCCGAAACGCGTCAACGAAAGTAGAATTGATGAAGCTAGGGAAGGCAGATAATTATACTGAACATAGTGACAATAATCCTAACAGAAAAGAAGAAGAATATAAAAAGATATTAAATGTTTTTACTTTTCGCTTCTATTACGTCAGCGAGACAGGGTAATCTTATAGTATTCCAAGGTAAATAACATTTCACATTTTATTAGTGAAGATCTATCATACGGAAACCAAGAAGTTGCATGCCTTGTATACAGGCATTAAATGCAAAAGTTTTTATTATCTTGTAATACTAATTAAAATAGTTTTAAATACTGAAACGCAACAAACTTCGTCTGCAGTATTAAGTGTTTTCTCTTGAAACAGGAAGTTTAATTACAGTAAAGCTGAAAGTTTAATGCACAAGTTTGGTTTTCAGTTCAACCACCATTAAGACTTATCTTGAACGTTTCTTAATTTAAATATTACAATACACGAGTAAGGCTACATTGTCACTGAGAGGCGGGAGACACAGCTGATCGCAAACACATCTGTTTCATCTAAATCCCCAAACACTAAGTGACGTCAGTTGGCAATGAAGACACGTCGGTTATGAAGAACATTATTATCTAATACGGAAATAATCCGTATATTATTTCGCATATAATAAATGTCCCGATGACGTCATTCACGCGAATTATTATCTTACACAATTTATAAATTTGATTTCACTATAGTAATCAGTGTTACAAAAATGTAAACATTACCATTTTTTAAATTTAAACAGTATTTGAATATTTTAAAAAATGAATACGGTTTAGAAACCGTAACCTAGACAACGGTAACGAGTTTTGGAGGCGTGGTCAGCGTAGTGGGGGGAGCAGAACCTAGACAGAGTCGAAGCTACGAGGAGCGTAGCCGCACCGCATTTGGTGGCCACCCGGTCTTATCTTGATCCGTTTCAAGCTTATTAGATTATCAATATCAACTTATTTTAAGGAAGAAGTGGTTACGCGTTACGCGATACGACATAACCTATAAAAGTAAATGCGCCATGTAGGCCTATTTTCGGCCAATTACAAACTTCCTGATTCGTTTATCACGCTGCCCTGCGATCTTTTCAGGCATTCCGGGCAGTCCGGAAATTAACGACGTACGAGTCGCGTGTGCAGCTTGCCCAAGCCGAATTTCATGATGAATATTTTAAACGTGTAGTTAATGGGAAAAAGAAACGAATTATATACAACAAAGTACAGCAAAAGGTTGAAAGTGTTATAGTGATTATTTTTTATGAAATCTTTAACCGTAATTGAACGTAAAAAAGCAAGAATTCTGTAAATAAAGTAATTCGAAAAATACGATTGGCTGGTATTCATTTACTGTAATGCACTAATCATTAATCCAGTATTATATTTTAATTTCATTATAGCCAAACTCAAAAACAAAAGTACAAAAATCGTTCCTGATAAAAAAATATACATCTCCACGGAATATGGTTCAACTTTAAGCCACACCCTAAAAAAAGAATTAGCCAAAGAAAATATAAATGTCCCTTTCAGAACAAGTAATAAGTTATCAACATTATTAAAGAAGCCGGTTGCAAATACAAGTGGAGATAACTTTGAAAAAACTGGCATATACAAAATGAAATGTAGTGATTGCCTAAGCTTCTATATCGGTCAGACATCTCGTTCTTTTAAGAAAAGATTTAAAGAGCACATACCCAGAAGTGCATTATCGATAAACTGGGCTTTCGCAGAACATCTTATGGACAAAAACCATACATTCGAAGACATCCATACCAACATGGAAATATTACATTTGTGTCATAAAAGTAGTTTTATGGATGCGATTGAAGAGTTTGAGATTTACAAGAACAAAAAATCAGACCCCCACAACATCCTCAATGAAAAACTTTCGTTTAAATCAAATTTAATATACGACAAGACTCTAAGGATAAGTGATTTGAGTAAGTAACAAAAACCAACAGACGCACCGTAACTGATAACAATGACGGGCGCGCTACTAATGAAGGAGACTCCGCAGTCCGGAATGTAACGACGTACGAGTCGCGATGTGTTTTAATGTTTTGTTTGACTTTGTGACGACCTCGACAGAGAGATTTAACATTTTGTATAACGGCCTGAAGATAAAACGATAGAGTTTCGAAACCGCGGTAGCCTTTTTGAGGTGAGTGGATAGACCACTGACGGGAAGAATAGGTCATAATCCTAATCATGAATGAACAGTGTACTTTGAGTTTTAATACCACCTACATTACAATCTCATATAGCCTAATTTATGGACTCAAGAGTGATAGTTACGTTTGGTTGAGTCACTGAATATAAACTTACTAGAATGATAACCTTTATGAGTATTTGTGAACGCTCGCTGCTAGTGGCATCTTGCGGCATAATGTTCAACTACAGTTAAATAGATAATAGTACTGTATATTTTCTCAAAACGCCACCACTTGTCCTTGCAGCTTGCAGCGTACCTAGCGGCAGACAGTCCAACTACTTGGACTTTAGCCGCTGATATCGAGCACGCTATTTATGTTTAAATTCCAACTGTTGAGTTACTTACTTCGAACTTGTACTTATGACTGCCGAGGGAGGTCCTCTGTTTCTGCCAGAAGTTATCGGGTTTGATAATATAAGCGACGTGAACAGAGCCGGGGAAGTGTTCTTGTAACACTTTCAGTATGGGTTTGACAGTAGACCAGGTGGCGCCTCGCATGTCGATCACCACGGTGAAACCTATTTCTCGTACCTCCTCCCTGCAACACAAAGATTTACAGTCAACGACATTCAACAAGTCATCTGAGTTTTGGAAACTGAACCAGGACATTTTTCTTACTGAGAGAATTCAGGTTTATAGCTCGATAACTTTCCACTTTTAGTAATAAGTTACGTTTTACTTGGTCGAGTAAGGCGTTTATGGGGAATTTTAGTTTAATTAAAAAAAATAATATTTGCAAAAACATAATAGAAAACAAGAATATTTATAGCAAAGCTAGTAGCTAATTGTGATCTTGAAAAAATCGATCCAGAAATGTTGACAGCATCAACCGTTTACAAGTTTTAACGTGATTAATGTGCTTTTAACACCGCTGGGTGTCCGTCTTCCACAACGCTAAAGACTAAACATATTGAACGATTTCAAACTACTATATGGGTAGTTTCAGAAACGCATATTTGGTACAAAACCGATCTAAATTCGCGTATTAATATTTAACTGTAAAAGCTTTAAAAATTTTATGCTAGTTTTTTGTGTTATTTTAAAGCGAAAAGCACATTGTGTTATTATCGCCTCTCTAAATATAAGTGTGAGTGTAAAGTGTTAAAGTCGTAAGTGTAGTGTTGTAAGCGTAAGTGAGTGTGTTAAGACTCTGGTACCGCGAGGGACGTCTAAATCCTCTCAATAGGTGCAGCTAGTTTGCACCCTCCTGCGGGGTTTTATGCTAGTTGGGTAAGGTATACAGTATAATGGCGTTTAATTATAATTTAAATATTTATTATTTGTCATATTTAAATAAAAACAATTTTAACAAATGAATAGTAAATGTAAAAAATTTATGGTCAGGAGCCGGGTTTTGAACTCACGTCCCTTACTTTCATAAACACAAATCATAGCACTGAGTCACGAATGCACTGAAAATAATAAACTTTCTGACACATTTAAACTGACTTCAATACAGCAAGCGTGACGCATTTTTATGTTAGTGCTATCGCGAATTTTTATTTTTTCCCCTAAAATAAAATAGTGCTAATGTATTGACTTCAAAAAATAAAAATAATTCAAAAGGTAAGAAAAATCTTTGTACGTTACGATTCCAAAAAGCAGCGCCACATATTTTCAAACAAAAACAAAGTACCCGCATAAACAAACCGACCCAGCATTCATCTTGTGTAAAAGCAATTAAAATGTTTAATCCGACCAACGGGAATTAAAACAACATACTGAAGTAACGTTCTAGAGATTGATTAACTCCTGGGGCGAGGCTACAGGTGCTCTTCTCCAGATAACTTCAATTGCACACATAAATCAAAATCTTTCGCTGCGCTCTGTGCAACTTGGCCTGCGCTAATCAAATCCGAAACGTAAAAGTTTTTATTTTTATTAAGGGATTCAAAACTTCAGTGATTTCCCTCAAGTGCGCAGCGGAATTACTTTCGTAATATAGGATACTTTACCGGCAATTATACGTTTAAACTAGGAACATGAAACCAACCCTCTTACATAACATCGACAAAGCTGGTAAAATATAATTATCAAACAGATAGTTAATTAAATACGAGTTGAGTTCAGAAAGTAACGAGAATTTTAATTTCTTGAACAAAATATTTATTTAGACTTCTACATTGATGTTGTCGCCTTCAAAATAGTCCCCATTGGAGATTATGCACTTGTGTCAGCGCTTCTTCCAATCCTCGAAACACTTCTCAAACTCCATCTTTGAGATAGCCTTTAGTTCTTTCAGCGATGCGCTTTTAATGTCATATACGGCTGTAAAACGACGGCCCTTTAAGGTTCTCTTTATTTTTGGAAATAGGAAAAAGTCACACGGAGCCATGTCTGGCAAATATGAAGGCTGGGGCATCGTTACAGTACTGTTTTTGGCCAAAAATTCACGAACAAACAGTGAAGTGTGAGCTGGTGAATTATCGCGGTGCAAAAGCATTAATTGTTTTTCCACAGAACCGGGCGTTTTTTACGGATTGCTTCATGCAAACGGCGTTGAACTTGTAGGTAGTACTCCTTATTGAACGTTTCACCTGGTGGCAGGAATTCATAATGCACTATGCCATTAATATCGAAGAACACCTTCACGTTCGACCGCACTTGTCGAGCTTTTTCGGTTCTTGGCGAGCCAGAATGCCTCCACTGGTATGATTGAGCCTTAGTTTCGACGTCATATACGTAAACCCATGTTTCGTCACCTGTTATAATACATTTCAGTAATTCTGCATCGTCGCTGACTTCATTTAGTGACTCCTGAGCAACTTCCATTCGCCGCTGTTTTTGTTCAAAATTCAACAATTTTAGAACGAATTTTGCTGCCACGCGTTTCATACACAGAACACTGGAAACAATGTCACGACATGATCCAATCGATATGCCAACATCAGCGACCTCTCTAATTGTGATTCGGCGATTGTTCATAACCATTTATTTCACTTTTTCCACGTTTTCATCGGTTGTTGATGTGCTGGGGCGTCCAGGGCGTTCGTCTTAACGGACTTCTTGGAAACGCATATGCCACTCGTAAACTTTTGCTTTACAAATAGCAGACTCACCATAGGCCTTTGTTAATATTTCACATACTTTGTTACACTTTATTCCATTTTTTACTCAAATTTTGATACAAATTCTATGATCCATTTCTTTAAAAAAGAAGAAAAGCCGAGCTCATAAAAGAAGAGCCTTAGTGACTGTCACAGACAAAGTCAACAATGAAAACAGCTGAAAGTTTTATCATACTTCAAGGGCATGTATACCAACATAATAAAAAAAATGTTTGACAATCGGACTCTCCAAGCCCGCGAAATTTAAAAATTCTCGTTACTTTCTGAACACACCTCGTACTTTTATTTACAGATACCAATTTGTTTGTATTATTATTAATCAAACAAATGAATATTTCAATAAATTTTAATAATGCTGATACAATAAAGATTTATCTCTTATAATTTACACTCGTAAACAATAAACAATTAACATTAACCTCAAATAAAATAATATTACTAACGCAACAGCTGTTTTGCAACATCAGCTGTTTGGATAAATATCGCCTCCTTCCCTCTAATTACACCATAATAAAACAAAGCCATTATGTCTGTATTCTAAATAATAGATTTTAGTAAATAAAAAATTACGTGTAGCACTTGGGGTAGTGCCGGTAGAAGTGAAAACACAAACAATGGGGAAATATTCAATTCAATGGAGAAAATATTTGTATAGATGTTTTTACAAATTACAAAATTCAAATAAAATTTACTGGTTTTTATTTAATATCTGATCTGAATCATTAATAATTCAACCATGCGAAAACGTACACGTTGAGGGTCAGGCCGACAGAATTGACTATTTTTGGCTTGACTGTACTTTTTCACTATTACGTTTTAATTATTATTATAAAAATTTAGATGCAGGCAGGAAGTGGTTTAACAGTCTAAGTACAATAATAAATATAATATTTGTGATTCTAGGATTAAAAAATTGGTCATATTAATTAAATAATATTTAACTACACACATTTAGAAAATACACGTTTTTAAAATTAACAAGAACAATAAACATAACCTCAATTGAAATGAATATGGAAGCAACAGCTGTTGTGCAAAATCAGCTGTTTAGAAGTAGTCACTTAAAATCTACATATATACAAGAATAATTATATATGCGTTACGGAATCAAGCGTTTTGTCAACCGCGACCATAAACGTAATCACTTCAAAAACCATTAAAATGTGTGTGTGTGTGTGTGTGTGTGTGTGTGTGTGTGTGTGTGTGTGTGTGTGTGTGTGTGTGTGTGTGTTTTATTTTATTTTAAGGCGAAAAGCACATTGAGGCTATTATCGCCCCCTAATTGTAAGTGTGAGTGTAAAGTGTTAAAGTCGTAAATATAGTGTTGTAAGTGTAAGTGTGTGTTAGACTCGGGTACCACGATGGACGTCTAAATCCTCTCAATAGATGCAGCACTAAATCTATTGAGTGTGTGTACGTGTGTGCTTTTTAATATTTTGAATAGCGGCCATTTTGAATCGAATTAGCGAATTTCGTTGAATCCAAACTACTATAAACAAGACTTTCTCGTACAGAAAAGTTAGGTAATGAGGTGCAATGCAATGTTATCAATGTTTGGAAATAAATCAGCGAGACAGATGCGTGCCGTGGTTACTTATATTTATTAAGTATTTTTACGACTGGAATAAAACGCCGACATTATTACCGTTAATTTCTCTCAGCTCCCAACACTAGATCCGTAACAGCAAATTACAAAGTTTCAACATTTCACGTCTGGTAGGCTAATTAAACAATAACTTGTAATACTTTATATTTCACACTTTTGTTTCAGCTTTGCTATAAATATCTTTTAATCTGGACTTATATTGTTCTTTTCCGCTGCAGTGAAGTTTCATTTCTTAAACAATAATTTCTTTTTCTTTTGTAGCGTCCATTCATTCTATAAGATTTTAATCTAACGTTGTGTTTTTAATAAAAGCTATTCGCTGACGTAACAAGTCTGGAAAAGCAAAATTATACATCGAGATTAAATGCTAAATTCATGTTGGCAGGAACGAGGTTACTTATTTATGAGGTACCATTTATTATACCACATTAAACATAATTTTGTATCTACTTTTTTATAATTTTATTTTGAGAGTCTTGTGTTGAACCAATTTAGAAAAAACGGACTAGAAGCGTGCTCGATACCAACGGCTAAAGTCCAAGTAATTGGACTATTTGCCGCTACGATCGCTCGTAATATTATCTAATTAGGATTATGACCTATTCTTCCCGTCAGTGGTTTATCTATTCACTTCGTAAAGGCTACTGCGGTTTCGAAACTCTATCGTTTCATCTTCAGGCCGTGATACAAAATGTTAAATCCCTCTGTCGAGGTCGTCTCAAAGTCAAACAAAACATTAAAAACATACGTCACAAACACTGAGCACGATTAAAATATGTACGATGAAATTTGGTTTGGCCAAATGATACGTGCAACTCGTGTCGTTACATTCCGGACTGCGGAATACTTCCTCAGTAGTAGCGCGCCCGTCAGTGTTATCAGTTACGGTGGGTCTGTTGGTTTATGCTATTTATTCAAATCACTTATCCTTAGAATAGGTCATAATCCTAATTACTTAAATACGTGGTCCGGTGGCTATGTTGCAATAATAATATTATCTATTTAACTGTAGTTGAACCCTCTGCAGCAAGATGCCACCAGCAGCGAGAGCTCACATATCTTTCATTAAGATTATCATTCTAGTACGTTTATATCAAATGACTCAACAAATTTTGAAAACCCGCACATTTGAAAAAAAATGATAAAAAACACTTCCTCCATTTCATTGGGTAAAATACTTTTCAAATTAAAATATTTTAAGTGTGGTCCTTTTAAATAACAACAAACACAATAAATTTCTTCCAAATTATATTTTTGGCTCTCAGTATTTACAATGAATACAGAATCTATTCTGTACTGTACATGTTTACAATACATGTACATTAATTAAAGTTCTACTAAATATTACTGTTAAATTTATCAAATAGTACTCAGTCAAATATATAGTTCAACTTCAGAAAATCATGATGTTGCTGTGGAACTGGTGGTCTAGGAAAGGAAAAAAGCGATGTTTTGTTATAAATAAACAGGCTCACTGCCGTAATGAAAACGAAAGTTTAGGGACCTGCGACGTCACACAGAACAATTTTCGCTCAACCCCTCAGCTGTTGGCAGGAAGAGAGAGACAGAGAATGCCACCCCTATATCTGTCCCTCTCTGAGCTAAAAGTTCAGAAAAAACATGCAGCGCTGCCTATCGGCGGGGGATCAGAATACCTTTCTCGGCCGAATAAAATGTGCAGACTTTTACAGGCAAGAAGTGTCCTTATGGATTCTGTATTCATTGGTATTTAACATTGACAAATGAGCTTATAGAGCATTATGGACTCAGACCAGAGACCATGAAATGAGCTTCGATCATGACTTTTAGATAACGTCTTAAAAGATCTTTAAGAATTACATAAACGAAAAAAACCGTTAAGTCCACGTCCGTATTAGCAATGAAAATTATTAAAAACTTAAAGAATTAATGAAGCCTTTATCGTTGATGAAGGCAGTAAATTAGGATTTTTTAAAAGTATCACGTAAGAAGCATTAGAGCTGGCATATATGCAGTGTTCCGCACGCGAGTGTGTAACATAACCTATCTAATTAGCCAACAGCTGACGATATTATTTTATGAAGACTATATTTCGAAATAAAAAACCGATTTAAAAAATATAAACTAAAAATATAACTTTTACCTACATACTTCTGAAAAAAAACGATTTGACAATCGTAATCAGTCTGAAAATTGCATAAAATTAACATTATAAATTATTAAATTTCATTAAAAGTGCAAATCTTACTAACATTTAAATCAAATTTAAATTCTTTTGCAGATTTGAATAGATTACGATTGTGAAATTAGATAAAAAATGTTAATCAATATGATTTTTTTCAAAATTCTCTGAGTGACCGCCCGAGCGTTTGCAGATTGCAAGCACGTTCTATTTACAAAATTGCAACTGTCGCAGAAACACTCTATTACCGCTACAAATTGACGCTGGTGGATTTATTAGAGACAGGCTACACAAAGTCACATCAAAGGAAGCGGATATTTTTTCGATATTTTTAAATCACTCGCACAGCGCAAAAACGAACTTAACAAAGCAAATCCTCCACTAAAATTGGCACAATTACCGGACAAGCTATCAGCGTACCGGTACATCAAGCGAGTTGTTACGAGAGGAGGGGTGAACTTTGTACAAAGCTTTTTGCTAAGATCTGGGATCAGTGTTAGCAATTAAACACCGAGCGCTTGTATGGGTACTTACCTATCCCAAAACGCTAATTTTTGTTTTGTGTTTAACGTCCGACTATTGTGCACACTTGGGCTAATGCAGACGATGAGATGACGATGAAAATGCCAAGCCCTGGACGGGAATCGAACCCGGATCCTCGGGGTGAAAGCCCAGTACGCTATCAACTAGGCCACCGAGGCGGCTGAAAACGCTAAAACATTAACGTTACAGTCACTCGAAAACCCGATAATTAAACTTTGAGTTGTCAGATTTATACAATGATACAGTCACACTTTGTAAGAGCATTGAATATAAACGTAACCCAAATGAGAGATATTTGAGCATTCTAGGTTTTTTTTTTGGTGTTTAACGTCCGACTATTGTGCACACTTGTGCTAATGCAGACGATGGGATGATTTATAGCGTATAAAAATGCCAAGACCTAGCCGAAAATCGAACCCGGGTCCTCGGGGTGAAAGCCCAGTACGTTATCAACTAGGCCACCGAGTTACTTGTACTTGTTTAAAAACTCGATTATTAAATTTTGAATGTTACTCAGATTTATACGATGATATCACAGTTTGTAAGGGCATTGAATATAAACATACTCGAATGACAACCCGTATGAGAGAAGTGAGCACTCGCTAGAAGTACAACCACTATTATGAATAGCGTGCTCGATATCAGTGGCTAAAGACCAAGTGATTGAACTATCTGAAGATACAAACGCTGCAAAAGGACAGGAGGGAAGACGTTTGAGTAAATAGACAGTACTATTATTCACCTAACTGTAGTTAAACACTCTGCCGTAAGATGACACCAACAGTGGGTGCTCACATATCTCTCATAAGGATTATAATTCTAGTACGTTTACGTTGAGTAGATTCTGGAATTTTTTAAAATATTTCACCGACCGCCATGCTAGGTAGGAGCATTGAATATAAACGGACTAGAAGTACAGCCATCATTATAAATAGCGTGCTTGATATTAGCGGCTAAAGTCCAAGTGATTGAATTACTTGCCGATATGAATGCTGCAAGCTGCAAGGACAGGAGAGAGGGAAAAAGACGTTTGAGAAAATAGACAGTACTATTACCTACTTAAATGTAGTTGAACACTGCCGTAAGATGCCACCAGAAGCGAGTACTCACATAACTCTCATAAGGGTTATCATTCTAGTACGTTTGTACACAACGGTTGTAGTACGATACCAATCTATACGCTGTGTAATTGTTTCTTTTTTATAAAATGAGGCATGACTATACATATGAGATTTTTAGTTGTCCCCCAAACCCCATTTTAGATTGATTAATCTACCTTAAAACGTACATTAAGTTTTCTAGCTGAAACATTTGTCCTGGGACTTTCACTAAATTGAAGGTTAGGTTTTAAAAAAATTGGTTATAATTATAAAACGTTGGTAAAAAGTCGAAAACCTTTTCCATAACGTAACAGAACGTGTTAATTTAAAGCAATTTTACCCTCATTACTAATGATACTATATAATCTGATTAAATCAGGCGTACAATTATACTACAGTTGTCTTACACGGCGTCAGATAACGTAAGGGAGGAAGGAGAGGGTTGGAAGGAAATGAACAGATAGGGTTAATGTTGTCTTCACTTGACAATACCCCATTCTGTGCTTTTGTAGCCTTGTCTACGAGAGCGCATTCAATTAATACAGATAACAGCGTCTGATATTCAATGTCTATAGTTACAAGTGTGATTGTAGATGTGTTCCTACACTAATGTAAGTGTTACATTTCTCAATGTAGAACTTAACATTATGTGCAATTTACAACGCTGGAAAGAAACAATATTACCAAAGTAATTGCTACTGAAATCAATATAAACGTACTAGGTTTTTTTTTGTGTTTAACGTCCGACTATTGTGCACACTTGGGCTAATGCAGACGATGGGATGATTTATATCAGATGAAAATGCCAAGCCCTGGCCGGGAATCGAACCCGGGTCCTCGGGGTGAAAGCCCAGTACGCTATCAACTAGGCCACCGAGGTGGCTAAAAAAAAATTAACAATTAAGTTGACAATTAAATAGGTCAAATTTTTTCGTAGTTTCCGTAGTCGTCCACACGGGCAAGGTCCCCGGTTCGATCCCGGCAGAAACAGAAATTTTTAATATACTGTTATATATCAATATAAATATGTTGAACATCAAAACCAGCCCCGAAACATGATACATGTTAAAACTGCCTGTTAAGAACACTAGTGGGATAGGGAAGAAATGTGCGAGTGAGAGGTCAAGTCCCAATTCTCTCAGCACAACTTTCTCCTGCTGTACTTCATTATTGCTGAGTAGCGACTATCAGTGTGACATTTGTCAGCACGATAAAAGGTCAAACGTCAGCTCACTTGTCTTCGTTATTGATTGGATTTCTACTTATTTCAGCGAATTTTTAATTTGTTAAAGTAAATTAAACACATTTTCTAAGAAACCTTTCTTCAACTCGGGTCCTCGGGGGTCAAACTGGGTTCTCGGAGTGAAAGCCCAGTACGCTATCAACTAGGCCACCGAGGCGGCTCACAAACGTTCTAGGAATGCTAACCCTTATGAGAGATATGTGAGCGCTAACTGCAGGTGGCATTTTGCGGCAAAATTTTCAACTACAGTTAAATAGATAATAGTACTGTCTTTTTTCAAACTTCTTCTACCCTGTCCTTGCAGCTTGCAGCGTTCGTAGCGGCAGATTGACTTTAACCTCTAATATCGAACAAGCTTTTTATAATGATGGTTGTATTTCTTCAGTTTATATTCAATGCTACGGGTCACCTTTATCATTCTCAATTTTTGAAGTAAATCATTTTTAGTATCGGTTAAAAACGTCTCCTGGAGCTGTTCTATCAAAAACTGTCCATTTTCTCTCTTTTCGATCCAGAAGTGCCAAGACGGGGAGACAAATATACGCCATCGACATTTTTTTGGGGGGGATGCCAAATTTATTTCCATCATAATTATTTTAAAAGGGAATAAAATAAATATTGTTATAAAAAACCTGAAAATTTAAAATATTGATACAAGTCAATAAAAGTAATAATTTACCGCCTTACCCTAGGGACATCGAGATTAAAACGTTTTAAAATAAAAAAATAATTTTAAACCCACTTACCACAGGGGCAGCCAAATTGAGCGGACTTAAAAACGCACCCACTATAGTAAATTTAAACCTACTTACCCTAGGGGTAGCAACATTGAGAGGTTTTAAAAGACAACTAATAAAATTTGACAATTTGTTCATCTTAATTTTTTTTTTATATATCGAGCGAAAAATAAAAGATAGGAAGTTAAAGATATTTTTACCACAGAAGAGCGTATAGAACGTTATCAAATTTTGAGGGAAAATTCTTTTTTTCTTTTGGAGAGCACTGGATACAGTTTTTTTGGAAAACTGACCTTCGACCACTGTATTGCCTGCAACACTGGAATTACAGCGAATGTATTTAGAATATAATACATTCGAGGCTTTCATTCCAACTCTTTTAACACTATATTCGCTTTAAGTTTTGAAGTTTATTTTTACGAGAGAAGGTTTTAACAACATAACTACATTTAACTAGCACTGCCCGTCGCGGCTTTGCACACGTAGCTGTTAAACTTAAACTTACACTGAATTACGGAAATACGTGATACATAATTTGTGTTTTAGAATATTTTTGTCAGGTTTGAAGAAAATCCGATAAAAAATATTTTTCTGCGATTCAAACACACCTTTTTTTACATCCGTTTTAGGGGATGAATTTTGAAAAAAATACTAAAATACGTGTTTCATTATTTGTGTAAAAAAATTCGAATTATTTTTCCCCCGAATGCAAACTTTTACACCCTTTTTCACTCTTTTAGTGGATGAATTATGGATATTGAAATACGTGTTTCATAATTTGTGTTTTAGAATATTTTTGAATTCTCCTTTTTACATCCGTTTTAAGGGATGAATTTTGAAAAAAAATACTAAAACACGTGTTTCATTATTTGTGTAAAAGAAATCCGAATTATTTTTCCCCCGAATGCAAACTTTTACACCCTTTTTCACTTTTTTAAGGGATGAATTATGGATGTTGAAATACGAGTTTCATAATTTGTGTTTTAGAATATTTTAGAATTATTTTTTACATCCATTTTAGCGGATGCATTTTGAAAAAAATACTAAAAACGTGTTCTAATATTTGTGTAAAAAAAATCCGAATTATTTTTCCCCCGAATGCAAACTTTTAAAATTTCCCAAAATTTTTAAATTTTCCCAACATTTTAAAAATTTCCCAAAATTTTAAAAATTTCCCAACATTTTAAAAATTTCCCAAAACTTTTAAAATTTCCCAATTTTTTTTAAATTTCAAAAAAAATTTAATTTCCTAAAATTTTGTAAATTTTTCAAAATTTATGAAATTTTTTTAAAAATTTAAAATTTCATAAAATTTTGAAAATATTTAAAATTTTGAAAATTTTTCCTTTACCTTTCTCTCTTCCTCTCTCACTCCCTCTCTCTTCCTCATTCTCTCTCTCTTTTCTCTCCCTATCCTCTCTCCTTCTCGCTCCCCCTCTCTCCCACTCTTTCCCTCTCACATTCTTTCCTCTTTCTCTCCTTCTCTCTCTCCAACACTCCCTCCCCTCCTTCTCTCTCGCTCTCCCTCTCATCTCTCTCCCTCTCCTCTCTCTAACTTCCTTTCCCTATGTCGATTTTTAAATTAATATGAGAGAAGAATTAAAAACTAATTTAAATAAAAAGTTAAAATATCAAACTCTCTGAAAAAACGTTATCGACGATATTTTCGAAATTCTACTTGCAACAATTCACTTGGAAACAGTTTTCCAAGCCATTGGAGTGATAAACCTGATTCCTCGTAAGGTAAAAATACGGAAAGAAAGGAAAGGGGAGGGGGAGATAGAGAGAGACGCAAATGTAAACACAGGGTGCGAGAAATCACTTGTCGCTGTTTGTATATCCATCTGGCCGCCTTCTGATTTGTATCTTTAAACATACTTGACAAGCGCTTTAGTCTTGTCTTCCTTATGCGATTTTATCTGTTTTAAAATGAATCCCTTTAAGTTGAGCGAGATTGGTTTTGAACAAATAAAACGTGAAGTATCATCATTACAGGCAATTTTGATTAAACGCATTTGAAAGTAACATTGTTCAAGAGCCCGTTTATTAAAAAAACTTCTCTACAACGCTTTGTTTTACAAGTAGGCTATGCCAACAATAAATACCAATATAAATTACATTAAAAAGTAAGGAATAGACCTATGTAAAATCTACATTAAATTGTTCGCGGAAATCCTGAAATCCTGTTCGCAGAACTATGCCTGAATTAAAATTGTTATCATGCTGTTTGGTCTTATGGAAATATTGTCTTTTAGAACATAAAAAATTATTTAATTATTTACATTATTTGAAATTGTTTCCAATGTTTAACCGGCCAAGTTATGATTCAACTACTACAATTGATAACGTATCGTATGTCCACTGTAAGTCGTACGCGTAAAAATATTTATGGAACCAAAAATAAAAATCATGTACACGTTTCTCTTCATTTTTTATTTTAATTACGATAATTTGTTCGAAAACGCAAGAAAATAACGTAGCTAGTTCTTAACAACATAACCTGAAACTTATTATAGCCTATCAGCTGTTCCATGAAATCAGCTGATCTTTACGAATTAATATGAAACAGCTGATCTTTTAATAAAACTACTACAATAAAATTAACAATTTTTTTTTTGTGTTTAACGTCCGACTATTGTGCACACTTTAGATGATTTATAGCGTATGAAAATGCCAAGCCCTGGCCGGGAATCGAACCCGGGTCCTCGGGGTGAAAGCCTAGTACGCTATCAACTAGGCCACCAAAGCGGCTAAAAAAAAAAAATTTAATTTGATATACTTAAATAGGTCAAATTTCTTCTTAGTTTCCGTAGTCGCTCACACGGGCAAGGTCCCCGGTTCGATCCCGGCAGAAACAGAAATTTTTAATATACTGTTATATATCAATATAAATATGTTCAACATCAAAACCAGCCCCGAAACATGATACATGTTAAAACTGCCTGTTAAGAACACTAGTAGGATAGGGAAGAAATGTGCGAGTGAGAGGTCAAGTCCCAATTCTCTCAGCACAACTTTCTCCTGCTGTACTTCATTATTGCTGAGTAGCGACTATCAGTGTAACGTGTGTCAGCACGATAAAAGGTCAAACGTCAGCTCACTTGTCTTCGTTATTGATTGGATTTCTACTTATTTCAGCGAATTTTTAATTTGTTAATGTAAATTAAACACATTTTCTAAGGAAACTTTCTTCAGGAAAAAAACAAACTTTTGATAAATTAATATTACGTTAAAATGAGGTAATATTCGAACGTTTATACTCTTAATGATTCAAGTAAATTTTGTAAAATTGAACGCTTCGTGAGCTTTCCAATAATCACAAAAATATTTCTTCAAAAATTTGTGAAAATCTTCAGTTTTCTATTTTTAATAAGTCAGTCAATATACTTTTGGCATATTATGTTTTAGCTTTTTTTATTTAATCGAACATACCTTGCGGTTTTCTGACGTCACCAAACAGTCTAATACTTTCTCGAAACACTTAATGTTAAAAAAATTAAAATGGTCGACATTATGAAAATGTCTGAAATGACGTCTTTGTTTTTGGTACGCATACAGGACGTTACTATACAAAATCTAAACTTAATGTGCTATATATTTTCGAAGTTACAACGTTTAAAAAACAAAACAAAATGGCAAGTGGCCGGAAAACAGTGTTTCCGGATTGTTTGATGAACATTTTTCTTCGTTCTAACTAGGAGAATAAGCTAAGAGAATACCGAGAGAATACACAACAAGGAACAATACTCTCCTTGTTGAAGGAGAGTATACAAGGAATTTAAATACTTGTTCAGTATTCAATGTTTAACTTATCTATTACTTAAGCTTAATGTCGTTCAATTATTTTCGTAAATTCAAGTTATGTAAAAACACAATTCCTTGGTCTGTACGACAGAATATGTAGCCTAAGTGAGCGTAGCGAGAGAGCTGGCGCACATAAAAGAGTCGTTCAAACCGACGACTTACGTTGCACTACTTAATGCTGACACAGTGATAACGAGAAGATGCAAGCGCAGCGATACAATAAACAGTAAACAGTCAGTAGACTGGCAGATGTCTGTGTCAAGGCTCTTGGAAGGGTTGGAGGGGAATTCTCCTACATGCGCGAGAAATTCTCGTGCAGGCAGTTTACTTTACTAGAGGTGGGCGTTTCTGCTATTTTTACAAAACGTCAACAAACTGTTGGTTGAGGAAAAAAGCTGCTTTTTAAAACAGTTGGAAAAAAACAGGTTAAGAAAAAAAACTCGTTGTATTAGCAGCTAAAACATAAAGCACAAACGTTCAGTTTTCTAAGACTACTTTTTCATTCCCATTACCACCATGTCCTTAACTGTTTTTGGGTGTAAAGCATTTAGAAAAAAATAATCCTTATAAGTGTAGTAATAATTAAATTACATTCTCAAAACGTAATATATATGTAAGCCATTTTATATTTACAAAATGCAATGCATTTCTAATAGAAGCATTCTTTTTTTTTTACTTAAAAATTAAATAGTCCTTTGCATATTTACTGAAATTCAAACAATTTTAGAATATTTTTAGTTGATTAAAAAATATTGATGATTGATAATAAATATAAAAAATACGTTTAAATAAAATTAGGTTATGTATTTACAAAATGTGAGACGTTACTGTCATATTTTTATTTGGGAGAAAGTAGGTTTTCACCTTTTCAACACTGAAAAAAGTAACCTTAATAAGTACAATATAGTAATAAGAACATAGGCCAAATGTGTTTAAATAAAATTAGCTCTATATAGTTACAAAATTATAGGTTATTATAGGTTAATGATAGGTTATTAACATTAGCATTAACAAAAAAATAAGTTTTCCATTTTTCAACACAGAAAAAATATAAATTTCATTGTAACAACATATTTAATAAAACAAATGTTTTTAAAGAAAATTTTAGAAAAAGTACTAAAATAACCTAAAATTATTCAAGATATATACGAGAGTAGATATTGTGAATTTTAAAAAGTCCACACATCCAATAAATAATTAAAAACTATGCACTTAATTCTAAAAACATAAAAAAAGTAAAAGAAAACTTTCAAAATTGTCCACTAAATATTTTTAAGTTTCTAAACACAAAGTAAACTACGGAGAAAAACTAATATAAAACACAATTATGGCTGATTTTACAGTTTAAAAAATGTTTGAACAACAAATTTTACATTTAAAACTATCAAACAACTCGCAACAAAATAGAGATAAACGTTGACAACGACCAAACAGTTCTTACTTCACTACAAGCAACAAGAAACTTTGAAATAAAGGGAAAAAGCATAAAAGCAAGTTGATGAAAAGCAGCAGGAAAACAGTTAGCAGGAAAATAGCAGGAAAAAAGTTTTAGCGCTTGCGGCAACGTTCGAATAGAACGTGGGTGGTGGGGAAGTCCAAACAGCTGTTCCATGTTTAACCAATCACGAACCAGTTCAAATCAAACTGCTTGTTTCCGTTTGGAAAAGCAGTTTGTTTGTTGTATATAGAAAAGCAGTTTTTTTTAACAGTTTGGTGTTTTCTTACCCACCACAGTCTGTGTCACTGGCTGTTGGAGGGGCTGGAGAGGAATTCTCCTACATGCGCGAGAAATTCTCGTGCAGGCAGTTTTCTATGCGGCTGAACTGTAATAGTGTCACACCACGCTTATAGCGTGATACCGTAAAACTTCCTCTGACCATTAGGTTAAATCAGGGGTCTCCAAACTTTCCAGCCTTAGGGCCATACTGATTACTCCAGTAAGTTCCGAGGGCCAAACCCATATTATCATTGTTGCCGGTGGTAAAAAGTGAAATAGTCCACTGATGAAAAAAAAAGTCCGAAAAAGTACGCAACGTTTAAAAAAGGCTGCAAATCGAACTAAAGTCCGCAAAACGGCAACACTGCATATTATTAATTTTCCTGTCATTATCTGTAATTTCTAGATTAGTCGTAGAGTACGAGCCATGAGGAGTAACGTGACACGACATCTGGTGGACACAAGCGTAAATAGGTAGTACCTTCTATCGCTAACAGATGGCACTAATAGAACGTACAGAATAATCTTGTTGGTTCGAGAAAGTTCTGGTGTCTTCCACTCACTTCTAGATGGCAGTAATTGGAATATACAAGAAGGCTAGTGGCGCAACCACAAGTCAGTTCCTATGACACTGTTGTGAAATAAAATAATGCGTACCTCCTTAAAACGTGTTTGTGCGTGTTTAAGTTTAAGACATCTTTGTAACAGTATTTTGATTTGAATTGTTGCTTTTGTGTGTGATTTAGTAGTATGGAAAAGAAGCGAAAAATTGATAGTGAATGCAGAAAATTCAAAGATCAGTGGAACATTCAGTATTTCGTAATTGAGTCCAGTAACAAGGCGCTATGTTTGATTTGCAATGAAAGCATAGCCGTTCTCAAAGAATATAACATTAAACGTCATTATGAAACAAAACATTTTCAAAATTACTCAAAATATACAGGAAGTTTGCGGACAGAAAAATTCGAAGCTATGAAGCGCGGATTGAAATCGCAGCAATCTTCATTTACAAAACTCAAAACTGAACAAGAGGCTGCAACTCGTGCCAGCTTTCGTGTGGCTCTTGAAATTGCAAAACGTGGAAAACCACATTCACCGATGGAGAAATGATCAAAGAATGCATAATTGCAGTAGTCGAAGAAATGTGCCCTGAAAAGGTAAATTTAGACCCCTGGGTTAAATGAAACACGTACGTGACGAATTTTTAGTAACATTGATGTTAAACAATACGATGTTTAACTTCCATTACTAAGTTAAAAATATAAAACTAGAGCTTGTAATCTGTAACGTGAGATGTAAAAATATCGTTCAACTAACGATGATACGATCTCATTAAAGTGAGACGTACCGCGTAATAGTCAGCTCACGGAGTAAAGACTTGGCAAAAACTTGGTACAATATTAGAACCGCATCCAATCCTTTATGGCTGGGATTAATGCCCTTCATCTCTTTTTAAGCCCTTAAAACTCTATTTTATCTTCTGAAAGCCGGGAGGAAATGAACAGTGTAAACATTAAACTAAGTCAGAACACGACGACAACGTGCTGATACTACGTGTCAACCTGATTAATAGAAACTATACAACAGACTTTATGAATTAGTACTGACAAATTTGATTTAGCGCCGAATTAACCTGACACAAATATACGTTAACTAACACAATTACACACACCTGACACTAGTGCAATTACCTGACACAACTAAACATATCTGACTCAATTACGTCTACCTGGCACGACTACACCTGTCTGACACAATTACGTCTACCCGGCACAACTATACATACCCGATACAATTAAAAATATTGACACAACTAAACATATCTGACACATTTACGCCTACATGGCACAACTACACCTGCCTGACACAATTATATTTACCTGGAACAACTATACATACCCGATACAATTAAAAATATTGAAACAATTACACATCCTGACACTATTACAGACGTGACACAACTAAACATATCTGACACATTTACGCCTACATGGCACAATTACACCTGCCTGACACAATTACGTCTACCTGGCACAACTATACATACCCGATACAATTAAAAATATTGAAACAATTACACATCCTGACACTATTACAGACGTGACACAACTAAACATATCTGACACATTTACGCCTACATGGCACAACTACACCTGCCTGACACAATTACATCTACCTGGAACAACTATACATACCCGATACAATTAAAAATATTGACACAATTACACATCCTGACACTATTACAGACGTGACACAACTAAACATATCTGACACATTTACGCCTACATGGCACAACTACGCCTGCCTGACACAATTACGTCTACCTGGAACAACTATACATACCCGATACAATTAAAAATATTGACACAATTACACATCCTGACACTATTACAGACCTGACACAACTAAACATATCTGACACATTTACGCCTACATGGCATAACTACACCTGCCTGACACAATTACATCTACCTGGCACAACTATACATACCCGATACAATTAAAAATATTGACACAATTACACACACCTGACACTATTATAGACCTGACACAACTAAACATATCTGACACATTTACGCCTACATGGCACAACTACACCTGCCTGACACAATTACATCTACCTGGAACAACTATACATACCCGATACAATTAAAAATATTGACACAATTACACATCCTTACTCTATTACAGACCTGACACAACAAAACATATCTGACACAATTACGCCTATCTGACACATTTACACCTACCTGACACATTTACGCCTACATGACACAACTACACCTGCCCGACACAATTACGTCTACCTGGAACAACTATACATACCTGATACAATTAAAAATATTGATACACTTACACATCCTGACACAATTACGTCTACCTGACACAATGATGCCTCCCTGACACAATGTTCACTGTTTAGACTCAAATACGACGTGTGTTCAGAAAGTAACGAGAATTTTAATTTTTTGATCAAAATATTTATTTATTCTTCTACATTGATGTTGTCGCCTTCAAAATAGTCCCCATTGGAGATTATGCACTTGTGCCAGCGCTTCTTCCAATCCTCGAAACTCGATCTTTGAGATAGGCTTTAGTTCTTTCAGCAATGCGCTTTTAATGTCATGCCGTGTGTCAAAATCAGTAGCTTTGCAATAAGCTTGCGGAAATGTAATAACAATAAGGAAGTAGCCCTACGAAGGAAATGTCATTATTTTCTCAAAAGGTAACAAATTACAAATTAGTTTTTGAGGGAAACAGCAGTAAACTTTGCCTTGATTCTTTTCATCTCGCGCGGAAAGTTTGCAGCCAACAAATAAAAGAAACAAAATGAATGTCTTCGAACAAAATATTTTGACAAGTTTGTCATCCTCATTTGTCAGCGACACTCTGATATTTGGTGTCTCGTGTTTTTTTCCATTCTCAGCGGGTATTGGCCCGTTCTTTATATTTTATTTAACATCAAATCTTTTATGCGATTAAATATTTAAGAAACTAAAATTACGAAAATCTGAAAAGAATTTTCTAAGAAATACGACGACTAAATATTGATATTTTGAAAATAAAAATATATTTTCTTGACAATAAAATTATTACAGCAAATAAAAGCACATAGCTTAATAAATATTTTTATTACTTCTCAGACGCGTTTCAGCGATCACGTCGCTATCTTCAGTGAATTTACAGCCTACTGAACTAAACTAAAAAGGCTTAAAATTGTTAAAACTGCTTTAGAAAATCCTGCTACCTGATTCGTGGGCACTACCTGATACCCTCTCCTCTAGTGGGAGGGACAGGTTATATTTTTTATCAAATTTTATCAAAATGTGACGACCTTACTTTGAAAAATCAGGCCCATTTTTCAGGTGTTTTCCCATAAACACCAAATATTTAAGGGGTGGCAACTATCTTAAATTCGCGTACATTTGAGCAAAATTTGATCAAATTCAAAAGCCAATTTTAAGAAAATTTACTTTTAAGTTTTAACTAAAACTAGGCTTGAAATGATAAAAATAAAAAAATGATTTATATATATATATATATATGGACAAACCAGACCTGCAAGTCAAATTTCAAAAGAAAGCAAAAGCGAAAACCACTTTTTTGGAGACTTTAAAAATGTCGGATAGATTCATCAAAATGTAAAGGTCGATTTTTTAATACATTATACCTAAGGCCTCTAAAAATACACATACACATTCACATAACTATTTCATAATCAGAACAAATAATATTCTCCCGCAATGTCTGTATTATTTGAGGTTAAATGCATTTACCAACCTCAAATACAAAGTACCATTAATACAATCTGTGGTGGCTATGTAGGTCAACAATAAACAATATTACTTTAATACAATAATACAATTTTATGCAGCTGATACAATACAATCAATTCCATAGGGAAAATGAGCTATTTGAGCAATCGTCATGGTAAGACCGAGATCCGGGACTTTGACATGAGCGCCGATCCTGACCTCTAAATGACCGGGGTCGTTAAAATATCTATTTACCTGTCTGCCACACGAAACTCGTCGAAGCTATTACCATTGAATATAAACGTACTATAATGTAACCCTTATGAGATATATGAGCGCTCGCTGCTGGTATATTGAACACTTTTGGCACAGTGTTCAGCTAGAGTTAAACAGACAATAGTACTGCCTATTTTCTCAAACGTCTTCTTCCTTGTCCTTACAGCATGCAGCGTTCTTATCGGAAGATAGTAGAACTACTTGGACTTTATCCGCTAATATCGAGCACGCTTTTTATAATGGTGGCTGTATTTCTAGTCCGTTTATATTCATTGCTATGACCAAAATCGATTTTTGCTCCAAGCACACACACACACACACACACACACACACACACACACACAGACACACAAGTGACACACACACACACACACACACACACACACACACACACACACACACACACACACACTAACCAAGTACGCTACACACACACACACACACACACACACACACACACACACACACACACACACACACACACACACACACACACAGACACAGACAGACACGCGCGCACACACACGCACGCACGCGCGCACACACACACACACACACACACACACACACACACACACACACACGCGCACACACACACACACACACACACACATTTTTAACAACCTCCTAAAAAGTTATCGAAGTCACGATCAGACCTCATTTCAAGGTTACGGGTCTGGGTCTAGGTCTTACATTAAAGGCGGTTCCAAAAGTTAATTTGTCCACAAAATTTGCTAAAAATATATAATGAAATATCCTAAACAGGATATTATCAGGATTTGTTCTTAAATTGTATGTTCCAACATATAAGTGTTATTACAACGTAGTAGAGATACCTTTCCAATGTGATCTGAACTACTTGGAGCCGGCATAAAACAAGACCCGGTCTCGGAACTGAGGAAGAAAGGCGACCTCGATCTGAGTGTCCACCTACGTGTTCGTACGCCAATGTTCGCAATTTTAGTTCGAACTGTGATTCCAACATGTACAGAAATTGATTCCGGTAATGTCCAAAGTAGGTAAATTCCCTATCCAGTAAAATCTGCTCAGCCTTACCAAAAAAAAGCTTATTCAAATTCTTACCACACCCATAACTTCTTAACAGATTAAAAAAATCTGACTTTATTATCTTAAGCAGCGTTAAAATCTCCATAAATCAGTTTTTAAATGTCATTGAAAATACGATAAGGCCGATAAAGTAAGTGCGACCACTGATAGCGAAACGGAGTTGACTGTGTGGCCACTGAAAGCGAAACGGAGTTGACCATAGGACCACTGAAAGCGAAACGGAGTTGACCGTGGGGCCACAGAAAGCGAAACGGAGCTGACCGTGGGGCCACTGAAAGCGAAACGGAGTTGATCGTGGGGCCAATGAAAACGAAACGGAGTTGACCGTGGGGCCACAGAAAGCGAAACAGAGTTGACCGTGGGGCCAGTGAAAGCGAAACGGAGTTGACCGTGGGGCCAGTGAAAGCGAAATGGAGTTGACCGTGGGGCCGCAGAAAGCGAAACGGAGTTGACCGTGGGGCCACTGAAAGCGAAACGGAGTTGACCGTGGAGCCAGTGAAAGCGAAACTGAATTGACCGTGGGGCCACTGAAAGCGAAACGGAGTTGATCGTGGGGCCACTGAAAACGACCGCAGGGCAACAGAAAGCGAAACGGAGTTGACCGTGAGGCAACAGAAAGCGAAATGGAGTTGACCGTGGGGCAACAGAAAGCGAAATGGAGTTGACCATAGGAACAGTGAAAGCGAAACTGAGTTGACCGGAGTCCAGCGGCGTCACATAACTCCGCTTCGCTTTTCAGTGGTCGCAGTTACATTAAAAACAGGTTTTCAATGCCTAACTCCACCCGGCCTAACGAATTTAACAGCGTTCAAGGTTCATTTTCGTATTTAATTTATGTAAATACGTGTTAAAGCACGTTCACTTAGTCGCAACTTCGACTGTAGGATTTAAAAAATATCGAGAAAGACAAAACGTAAAGGACATTATCTGAAAGAGAGAAACTGTAACGTGTTGACAATGACAAATCCCCCCCATCTCCGTCTCCCAAGTAAATCAGGAACAGGGTGGTTTCTTCAGACATTAGTATTCTGATGGTCGTGTCGGAGAAACTCAATCTAAGGAAGGCATTGATGATCCTAAACACAGTATCTCAAATTCTCCACAGTCTGCAAATATTTCTTTCTTTTTTGTTTAACGTCCGACTATTGTGCACACTTGGGCTAATGCAGACGATGGGATGATTTATAGCGTATGAAAATGCCAAGCCCTGGCCGGGAATCGAATATTATAGGCTCCTTTATAATAGGCTCACAGTTAGCGATATTATAGGCTCTCCACTTTACTATCTTCTCATTATACGAAGTGTATAGAAAGTATGGAGACCTTGAAACAATATATTTTTTACTCAACAAAGTAATGTTTATCAAAAATTCTGTACGTTAGGTTAAACTAATTTAACGATTCGATCAATGTAGTATTCCCCCAATGTAGTACGTCCCTTATGCTAGGGACATTTTCCTATTTCCATCATCGAAGTTTAAAGTCTAAATTTTATTATGGAACTTCAGCGCGATTTTTTTTTTTTTAGTATTTAAGGTCCGACTATTGTGCACACTTGGGCTAATGCAGACGATGGTATGATTTATAGCGTATGAAAATGGCCGGGAATCGAACCCGGGTCCTCGGGGAGAAAGCCCAGTACGCTATCAACTAGGCCACCGAGGAGGCTCCTTGAAAATAACATTAATTTTTGTTTTTTTTACTTTGGCGAGAGGAGTGAATAGAAAAAAGTCTGTCGAACGGAAGAGTGTAACGGAAATATGGAACGAACGAGCGAACGAATTTCGTCTCTCAATTTCTGTCTTTTTTCTTCCTCCTTTTCGATAAAGGTATACGCGTATTATATGAAAACGTTGTGTTGCTCTGGTGGTATTTTCCTTAGTTGAAGAACACGTGAACGTTGTAACCGTTTATAATACATCGAATTTAATATAAACGTTTATAACTGTTGTTGATATTGCTAGTTTTTAACAACCTGAAACTTATTACAGCCTATCAGCTGTTCGATGAAATCAGCTGATCGTTACGAATTAGTATTAAACAACTGATCTTTTACTACAACTACAGTAAATAATATCTAAGCTATGTCCACGTATTTACGAGGGTTGATCAAATATAAACGAGACTGATTTTTTAAAAAAATTTATTGCTTACTTACAAATTATTCTTGATACAACTTAGGAGGAAATCGATGTGAAAGGCGCCTTGATTGTCGAAAAATACAGTGGCCATTACCTTCCCGGCCGACGATCGTGATTTGGCCTCTCTCCCCTCTTCCGCCACTCCATACTTGCCTGTTTCGACTCGGGAGTGTAATGGTGAACCCATGTTTCGTCACAGGTGACAATCCGGTTTAATAATGCCTCACCATCTCGTTCAAATTGGGTCAATAGTCGCTGGCAAATCTCCAAAAGATTCCGTTTGTGAACGTCGGTCAAAATTCGTGGAACCCACCTTGCAGATACTTTGCTGAGTTCCAGGTTTGATGTAACGATTTTTTGAACGCTACCATAGCTCAACTGGAGTTCATCTGCAATAAATCGCAGCGATATACGTCTGTCTTCGTCCAGGAGCTTCCGAACAGCATCAATGTTTTCGTCCGTGACGGAAGTGGTCGGGCGACGATCATTGCTGAGGTTTTCTACTGCTTCCCGTCCTTCGGCGAATTCCTTGTGCCAAGCAAAAACGCGAGCTCTTGACAGGGTCCTGTCCCCGTATTGAGCCGTCAATCTACGAAAGATTTCAGTCGGATTGACCCCCTTCTTGGCCAAAAACTTAATAATAATTCTCTGCTCCACGGAAACGTGCACTTCACTCTCACTCATTGTATAGTTTTATACTGAAGGGTCCGAACGGAAATGTTGCCCGTCTACGCCCGTCCCAAACCTCCCAGGCTACCTGAAACCCCACCCTTTAGAGTTCAATGTCCAACGTAAAAGTTTTTAGAAAGTCAGTCTCGTTTATATTTGATCAACCCTCGTATTTAAACAAAACAAGGTATTTGTAAACATATCTTGAAACAAATTATATATTCAACAAAGATATCGTTAACAAAAGCTTCGCTTCTGTCGGTAACTCCCCGTGTTCCACACGTGTACCTTTTCGTTTATATATTGTATCTAAATTTTACTGTATATTATAATCTTGTCTAACACTTTGCTCTGCTTTTTTTTACTAGCATGGACTTTCTAAGTTAAACGTTTATCCAAGTGCATTCCTAAATATTTCCTCCATTGATCACTTCGAAACTATACTGTACTTTTTAAAGAACACACACGAAATAGTACGTGATAATGCATCTGGCTGATGTTTGTAGAAACAAAATGGCGACCAAAATAAATTCTATCCCTCTTGAAAATCTCACCGTACTCCAGTATTAAATGAGATTGTTGAACAGCTGTTAAATTACTATTTAGTTTTCGTTGCTATTTAGTTTTCTTTTATTTAGTTTGTATCAATTCAGTTTTTAGAAAATTAATAATTAAAAAATACAATTTTGTTTGAATAAAATAACAAAATATGGTATCACTAAAAATTATTATAACAAAAAGTGCTTATCTAAAAGTTAAAATAAGGCACTACACTACAGTAGTGAAACCGGAATGCCTGTACGCAAGTGAATGCTTGGTACTAAATTATAGTTTAGATAAACTTAAAATACTAGCGAGGAGAATCATGGGACAAATTGTAGGCCCAGTGAAAACTAAAGAAACATGGAAACTAAGATCAATGATGAAATATACAGGAACAAAGAGGGCATGACAGAGACGATAACGAAGAGAAGACTGCAATTTTTTGGACATATGTACAGGATGAATGATTCAAGACTAGCGAAAAGGATATTCAAGTACCTATGGGATAAAAAGTCAACAACTAGTTGGATTCAAGAGGTAAGGAAAGATTTGGAAAGAAATAATATTAAAGAAGAAGAAACGCTGAACAGAGAGATTTTTAGAAAGAGGGTACTGAGTATGGAGGGATTCAAAGGAAGATTGCAGAAGAAACCTGGTGCGAAGTGGTCCGAAGACAGGAAGAAGCTGCACAGTGAAAGGATGAGGGAGTATTGGAGGGAACGGAAGAGAAATCAGCTGAGTGTGAAGAATTGAAATTGTCACGTGGTCCCTAGCAGGCCTCATCGAAAGAAGAAGAAAATAACAAAATCAGTTCTATGCTTTATTTAAACTTTGTTTTGGCCGCCATTTTGTTTCTACAAACATCAGCCAGATGCGATTCTCACGTACTATTTCTGGTACCTCCTTTAAAAAGTATGTATAGTTTCAAAATGATGAATGGAGGAGTGAGAAACAATGGAGGATCAAATGCGTAAACCTCTTGGTGTTACACGCTGAATATTCGTTTGTTTTTCTCACTAACTGTGAAAGGTCGCACGGGCGCACTAGTTTTTGTGAAAGCTCAATGTCAGGAAGTAAAGTTATGTGCACGTTTCAATTTAAAATTACATCGTACAAAATGTGCAGTATAAAATTAACGGTTCTGTGCAGATTGGCCGTTAATGTTTAACTGTCGGTCAACGGAGCCAGTGAAATGAATTCAACGCCCACCCAATGCTGATCGGACGGGAGAACGGCGCCGTGACTCCATGAAACATAAATCGGAAAGTTGAATCTCGCGAGGCACCCAAAATGTGACATCTCGGCGGAAACGTTAATTACAGACCGGAAATGACGTGGAGGCTTTATTTTTGGCAGACCGTCGCCAGCGTAACCGCAGGTCCGCGACCCAGTTTATCTTAGGGGCATGTTACACTGTCAAATATGTTTGTCGAATATTTGATGCAACTTTGACAATACATCTTGTTCAAATATTTGTCAAAACCGTATCAAAGTAAACATTACATTCGTCAAATTTCTTTCATCGGCTTGGTTATTAACTAAATATATTTTGAGGTTATGTTTACTCAAGTGCAGTAGCTAAATATTTTACAAATTAAAGTTGCTATATATTTTGTTCTGCGGATATGGAAGCTGTCTGGCCAGGATAAACCATAATGCAATTATAATGGTTTATTTAAATAAAATCGTAATAAATAAACGTGTTTTCGGGTTCCGTGCTTCGATGGTTTAGCGAATCCTAGTGACCCGGGTTCGATGGTTCATAGCTATAAATCATCCCCACCGTCTGAATTATTGCACAATAGCGTATAAAATTTAGAACTTACCGCATCTGTTTGTTTCAATTCGGCCATTAAGCCGAGCGCCATTAATCCCTGATTAGACTTTTCATTCGTTCAAGTCAGACTTAGCTGGAAGTAGGTCAGATTGGAGTGAAAAGTTCTTTACCATTTCCCGTATGAATATTATTTCCTCTCCGATGCATTCGTTCAATGTTGGGTGTTCGGTCAAAGAAACTCCGCCATGTTTGCGAAGGTCGCATTACACTATTAAAGATGTTTGACAAACATTTGATGAAACTTTGGCCATGTATCATGTTCAAATATTTGTGAAAGCCGTATCAAAGAAAAACATTACATTCGTCAAATTTCTTTCATCGGCTTGGTTATTAACTAAATATATTTTGAGGTTATGTTTACTCAAGTGTAGTAGCTAAATATTTTACAAATTAAAGTTGCTATATATTTTGTTCTGCAGATATGGAAGCTGTTTGGCCAGGATAAACCATAATGCAATTATAATGGTTTATTTAAATAAAATCGTAATAAATAAACGTGTTTTCGTGTTCCGTGCTTCGATGGTTTAGCGAATTATTTAGCGTATAAAATTTAGAACTTACAGCATCTGTTTGTTTCAGTTCGACCATTAAACCGAGCGCCATTAATCCCTGATTAGACTTTTCATTCGTTCAAGTCAGACTTAGCTGGAAGTAGGTCAGATTGGAGTGAAAAGTTCTTTCTTTACCATTTTCCGATGCCGTTATGAATATTAAATCCGATGCATTACACGTTAAGATGTTGACAAACATTTGATGAAAAAGAAACTCATGTATCATGTTCAAATGTTTGTGAAGGTCGTATCAAACACACATTATTAAAGATGTTGATCACAAACATTTGATGAAACAGCAGATACAATGGCCACTGCTGCGTTATGCGTTAACCTTACTGTGGCGTTACTATAAATGTCAAATAAACATATTTAAATATTTGTCCAAATATAACGTTAAGATAATTGTGGAAGTTGTATCAAAGAAAACACATTATATTCGTTAAATTTCTTTGATCAGCTGGGTTATTAACAAGATACATTTTGAGGTTATGTTTACTCAAATGCAGTAGATGTAATGGATCGAATAATGTAGACTTGTTATACTTCTGCATTAAGCGCTTATCTTGTTGTGACGCTAATAAAGAAGGAAAGAAAAACGAGTTTGGATCCGACCATTGATACAAAGGAGAAATATACCAGGTCTAAATGCCACTGTTATTAAAGAACTGTATTTGGAAGATCGTGATTCAAATAGACGATTTTTAAGAATGAGTGCATTTTAAATCTCTGTTTTTGTAAGCATTAGTGTGGGTATTCCACAAACACTCTTCTTTTTCATATTGTAGAATTGGTGTTTTTACTGCTTCAAAAATCCGTGACAATTTCGCCATCGTTTTAACTTGTATGCAACGGAAGGAACTATATGACACAAACAGGAAATGACACAATTTTGAGATTATACGTAGACCCTACGTATTTTGAAAATCTTTGTCAAAGATTCATCAACGTTTGATAAAAAAGGGTTATTTCATCAAATAACCGTTAAAAATTTATTTAATCAAAGATCTCTGATCAAAGACATCTGACGTTTCTACAACAGTGTAATATGTTCCTGAGGTTCAGTAATTTGAAATCGTTTTCAATATCGTGTCACCGTAAGTCCTTTCCAACAACGACAATCTAACGCTAGACAAGCATCACACTGGAGTAAACCAGGAGTCTCCAAACTACGGCCCGAGGGCCACATCCGGCCCGCGGACAGATTTTGTCCGGCCCGCGGAGAGCTAGCATACTTGAAAACTCCTTTTAGAGAACATATTTTTTATAGGAAATTAAATTTAGTTTACTGAAGTGTTCTAATTTTATGTTGAATAATTATTAATATGACATCTACATTGATATGGTCATGGGCTAACTACTCATAACATTGTTGTAGGCTTATTGTTATTGTTTTTGTGATAAGTTGGATAAAGAAACACAGAATTGTAATGAGTAAAGACATGTATAATATGCATGTCCGATTTGCAGCCTTTTTTAAACGTTGCGTACTTTTTCGGACTTTTTTTTCATCAGTGGACTATTTCACTTTTTACCACCGGCAACAATGATAATATGGTTTTGGCCCTCGGAACTTACTGGAGTAATCAGTATGGCCCTAAGGCTGGAAAGTTTGGAGACCCCTGGAGTAAACGAACGTTTCGTTGAGCGAAAATCACTCTTGGTGCAACAATTGATTCCGGTAAGGAAAATCAAAATCGTTTTGATTTTAAACAGCATTAAACTCGGAACAATTAACATTTTTAATTTTTAAATTCACTTTCGTATGTTTTATTAGAATTTTAAATGATAATTTAAGCAGACTTTTAACAATTTTTCATGGTCCCAAATGAAATTTCGAGCCCGAGACCCAAAATCTGTAAAAAAAACATTCACAGACACCTGCCACAGAGACCGGGCCCAGGACCCCCCCTGTTTGTAGAGGTCATGCGCTTATTACAGATCTTCTACTCTAAAATGATCTGTTAGAACGGTCATCAAGTCAAGACCCAAAGCTGGGACCTTGAAACGAGCACCGATCCTGGTCGCTTGAACACTCTTTGAGGACGTTACAATTCTCTCTCTCTCTCTCTCTCTCTCTCACACACACACGCCCGCGCGCACACACACAGACGCACGCGCGCACGCACGCACACGTGCACATACACGCACGCACGCACGCACGCACGCACGCACGCACGCACGCACGCACACACACACACACACACACACACACACACACACACACACACAGATGTTAATACAGTTTATGACGGTGAAATCGGAGTTTCAAAAAACGATTAAGAAAAAAATACTTTTGAAAATTCGCTTCCATCACGTCAGCAAGACAGCTGCGTTCTGCGGTTATTACGAAGATGACATTATACTTTTAAAATTATGAACTTTACAGCATCACGGTTTCTGTTCACGTTTTTTTATTGTAATGAACAGGTTCTCCTATCGAAATTCTCGTTTTTTTTTGTTTTAATTCATTTCCATCACGTCAGCGAAACAGTTGCGTGTTGCGAT
Organism: Callitettix versicolor; assembly: GCA_022606455.1. Taxonomy (NCBI): domain Eukaryota; kingdom Metazoa; phylum Arthropoda; class Insecta; order Hemiptera; family Cercopidae; genus Callitettix; species Callitettix versicolor. Next base: position 10,537,666 of record CM040183.1, read on the forward strand.
TATTATTTATTTATTTATTAACAATATATTATTTCATAAATAAATATATTTAAGTACTAATAATCCCTTTTCATTATTTCCTGATTCCGATTTTAAATTACGTTGCTCCGTTGTAAACTAATTAACATAACCGAATTCGAATTGCAATCAAGTCCCTGGCAGTGTATATTGACTGTGTGCGGCCTGTGGGTTTAGTGTATATTACCTCAGTAAAATCAGCTTCTGTTTACGTATGCTTTGCAAACTAGACACTGCACACTCTGCTGGCAGAATTACAAAACTCATCTCCGACTGACTTAGTGTCAATTTGTTGCTAATTAACTACAGCTGTTCGCTTAATTGCTTTCAACTTGTCTGTATTTAGCGATCACGAACTGTGACTAAAAGTGACACGCAGGTGACGAATAATTGCAAACTGTCTTATCAAAATTTATAAATTTTGTTGTTCTCGTCCAAGTTCAAAACGCTTTTGTTTTTCTCGTCCGAGTTCAAAACGCTTTTGTTTTTCTCGTCCGAGTTCAAAACGCTTTTGTTTTTCTCGTCCGAGTTCAAAACGCTTTTGTTTTTCTCGTCCGAGTTCAAAACGCTTTTGTTTTTCTCGTCCGAGTTCAAAACGCTTTTGTTTTTCTCGTCCGAGTTCAAAACGCTTTTGTTTTTCTCGTCCGAGTTCAAAACGTCCGAGTTCAAAACGCTTTTGTTTTTCTCGTCCGAGTTCAAAACGTCCGAGTTCAAAACGCTTTTGTTGTTCTCGTCCGAGTTCAAAACGCTTTTGTTGTTCTCGTCCGAGTTCAAAACGCTTTTGTTGTTCTCGTCCGAGTTCAAAACGCTTTTGTTGTTCTCGTCCGAAATCAAAACGATTTTGTTGTTCTCGTCCGAGTTCAAAACGCTTTTGTTGTTCTCGTCCGAAATCAAAACGCTTTTGTTGTTCTCGTCCGAGTTCAAAACGCTTTTGTTTTTCTCGTCCGAGTTCAAAACGCTTTTGTTTTTCTCGTCCGAGTTCAAAACGCTTTTGTTTTTCTCGTCCGAGTTCAAAACGCTTTTGTTGTTCTCGTCCGAGTTCAAAACGCTTTTGTTGTTCTCGTCCGAGTTCAAAACGCTTTTGTTGTTCTCGTCCGAGTTCAAAACGCGATTTTGTTGTTCTCGTCCGAGTTCAAAACGATTTTGTTGTTCTCGTCCGAAATCAAAACGCTTTTGTTGTTCTCGTCCGAGTTCAAAACGCTTTTGTTGTTCTCGTCCGAGTTCAAAACGCTTTTGTTGTTCTCGTCCGAGTTCAAAACGCTTTTGTTGTTCTCGTCCGAGTTCAAAATGCTTTTGTTTTTCTCGTCCGAGTTCAAAACGCTTTTGTTTTTCTCGTCCGAGTTCAAAACGCTTTTGTTTTTCTCGTCCGAGTTCAAAACGCTTTTGTTGTTCTCGTCGAGTTCAAAACGCTTTTGTTGTTCTCGTCCGAGTTCAAAACGTTTTTGTAAATTTATAAATGTCACTAAACGCTTCACCTTTAAAAATCGTTCATATTATTACGCTAAACATTCCGATCGGTTTTTTAAAAATAAGGACCTACGTTATTTTAACTATACATATGGGCTAACTACAAGTTCGTTAGTAAACCAGGTCTCATATTTTTCCATTTTTAAGCTTTACGATAAACTAAAACCGACTTAAAAACGATAAAAGGTTTGTAAACAAAATTCCAGGTGCGTTATAAAGTGTCCCCGTGAGAGTGCAGCACAATGCAGGCGTAGGTGACAAATAATTGTGTGTGTACCGCAAGCTGATTACTAAAAAACATCGTTGAAAGCAATATTTAAATTATAACTGTATCCAAGACTTAAATAATTATTGACCGAATCAGTTTTGATGTTTTGTTGTTGTTATTTTAAGGCGAAAAGCACATTGAGGCTATTATCGCCTCCCTAAATTAAAGTGTGAGTGTTACGTGTTAAAGTCAAGACTCGGGTACCGCGAGGAACGTCTAAATCCTCTCAATAGATGCATCTAGTCTGCACCCCTGCGGGGTATATATATATATATATATATATATATATATATATATATATATATATATATATATAACGACGAATACAACTGTACAAAATATTAATATTGAATCAGCTTTGAAAGTAGACAATCTGGGTCAGTTCTAACATATAAATTTTATTGGATAAAACACAATGCTTTTAGTATTAAGTAAATACTGCAGCCTAATTTAGGTAATGTAAAACTCGGGTACAGTAGGTTTCATTTGTAAATATTTCACTAAGGTACAATGTTAGCATTCAGTCATCAGATTATAGGTTATAGTTTTAAATACGAAAGTAGAACAAAGTAAGGCCTATTATATTACATAAACTTAATATAATAAGTGATACTGCTTTATTCAAGGTCATAAAGTATTAAATATAACTACGTCTATTTTAACTCAAGTTCATATTGACAATTGACCAAAAACAGTAGGCCTACTTTCAGTATTGCAACGACTTTACTTAGGAAGTTATGTACAGTAATCTTAAAATACAAGTATTTAATTAAAAAATTAATGTATTATAGTAATTAAATACCAGCTAATAGTATTACTTGAATTTTTTATTAACAGAATTCACGCTTTTTACGTTCAGTTACGGATAGCGATTTCATAAAAAAAATCCTAACCTCTTTTCCTTTTCGTTTCTGTTCCAATAAGGAAAATGGCGATTGCCACATATTGCATAGGTCATATATATAATCATAACTGTTCAACTTCTTTCCGTACATATAAAGAACTGTTTCTTTTTCCCAGTATAAAGCCGCCTCGGTGGCCTAGTTGATAGCGTACTGGGCTTTTAACCCGAGGACCCAGGTTAGATTCCCGGCGAGGGCTTGGCATTTTCATACGCTATAAATCATCCCATCGTCTGCATTAGCCCAAGTGTGCACAATAGTCGGACGTTAAACTCAAAAAAAAAAATCTTTTTCCCATTAACTGCGAAAGGTCGCATGGGACCAGTGGCGTGCGCAGCGTGGATGCCGTGGCACCCCCAAATGCCCCGAAAGGGGCGCTGAATGCCAGAAAAAAGGAGGAAAAAAGAAAAATAGGAAAAACTAGCTCGGAGAAAAAATAAATTAAAAAAACCTATTGTTTTTGGATGATAGAATCTCACTGCATAATTTTGTGATATTTGGATGGGGAGGGGAGTTATCTAGGGAAACCAAAAAATACGCAATTTTTGGTGTTGGCACCCACAAATTCAAAATCCTGCGCACGCCACTGCATAGGACCACTAGTAAAATTTAATTGTAAAAATGTCTGAATTTGTCTTTTTTTTTGTGTGTTTAACGTCCGACTATTGTGCACACTTGGGCTAATGCAGACGATGGGATGATTTATAGCGTATGAAAATGCCAAGCCCTCGCCGGGAATCGAACCCGGGTCCTCGGGGTGAAAGCCCAGTACGCTATCCACTAGGCCACCGAGGCGGCGAATTTAAGTCAAAGTATAAGCAATGAAATTAAACGATTTTTTTAAACTGATGTAATTTTATAAGAAACGGCCAACTAACTGCAAAACAGGAAAGCGCGGATTAGACAAAAAGAGATTATAGAAACAACCGTTGTCTGAAATATCAATGTTCCGAACAAGTTTTCGAGTTTGCGCAGAATTGGCTGTTGTGATTGTGAAGAGGTTTTTGGGAATAATATACAACTTTTGCACTACAGGAACGGGTAAACCTAATTATATTAGCATTTCCCGGCAGTATGTAGTTACACAGTACTCCAGACCCTATATTACACTGCAACATTCAGGTTATATGGTAAAAGCGTAGCCAATTATGAAATTTTCAATACTTTCAATAAGTAAAAAAAACAACTGTTTTTACTAACAGCTGGTTGTCGTTTCACTTGCAGCTGTTCAAACTGGCATCTATTAATTAAGGAAGTTACCCATGAAAATAATTGAAGCTGTTAGTGATAACTGACGTTAAACTTGATTTCTTGAAATACACGGTGTCCCACGAAGAGGTTTAGCATTTGATCCTCCATTATTTTCTCATTCCTCCATTGATCATTTTGAAACTATACGTACTTTTTAAAGAAGGTACCAGAAATAGTATGTGAGAACTGCATCTGGCTGATGTTTGTATAAACAAAATGGCGGCCAAAATTAATTTTAAAGTATAGAACTGCAGTACAGTGAGATTTTTGAGAGGGATAGAAATTTATTTTGGCCGCCGTTTTGTTTCAACAAACATCAGCCAGATGCAATTCTCACACACTATTTCTGGCATTATCCTATCACGTTTTTGAACTCGGACGAGAACAACAAAAACGTTTTGAACTTGGACGAGAACAACAAAAGCGTTTTGAACTTGGACGAGAACAACAAAAGCGTTTTGAACTCGGACGAGAACAACAAAAACCTTTTGAACTTGGACGAAAACAACAAAACCGTTTTGAACTTGGGCGAGAACAACAAAAGCGTTTTGAACTTGGACGAGAACAACAAAAATCGTTTTGAACTCGGACGAGAACAACAAAAGCGTTTTGAACTTGGACGAGAACAACAAAAACGTTTTGAACTCGGACGAGAACAACAAAAACCTTTTGAACTTGGACGAAAACAACAAAACCGTTTTGAACTTGGGCGAGAACAACAAAAGCGTTTTGAACTTGGACGAGAACAACAAAAATCGTTTTGAACTCGGACGAGAACAACAAAAGCGTTTTGAACTCGGACGAGAACAACAAAAGCCTTTTGAACTTGGACGAGAACAACACGAGAACAACAAAACCGTTTTGAACTTGGGCGAGAACAACAAAAACGTTTTGAACTCGGACGAGAACAACAAAAGCGTTTTGAACTTGGACGAGAACAACAAAAGCGTTTTGAACTCGGACGAGAACAACAAAAGCGTTTTGAACTCGGACGAGAACAACAAAAGCCTTTTGAACTTGGACGAGAACAACACGAGAACAACAAAACCGTTTTGAACTTGGGCGAGAACAACAAAAACGTTTTGAACTCGGACGAGAACAACAAAAGCGTTTTGAACTTGGACGAGAACAACAAAAGCGTTTTGAACTCGGACGAGAACAACAAAAGCGTTTGGACGAGAACAACAAAAGCGTTTTGAATTCGGACGAGAACAACAAAAGCGTTTTGAACTTGGACGAGAACAACAAAAACCTCAAGAGACGAAAACCTAGATATGTTGGATAATAATTGACTGACAGACACGCAAACACACGCACTACCGACAGAACGTAAAGGAGCTATTAGAACAGCACAATGTAGCCAAGCTCAGCAAATGCCGCGCACCGTGAGCTACGGGAAGCAGATGCACCCTGTCACGGCAGCCACTGTACGTGCTCAAGTGTCGCTCCGCTCTCACCACTTCCGTCATTAAGCCGTTATTTATGTTGTTTACAATTTTCAACCCTAACCTAACTTTGTTATCGTGTTTGCTTATTTTTGCGTTGCGTTCCATACTTTGTCCTCACAGAACACTGTAAACACAACCGCATAAGGAACCAATTACGTTGGGTTCTAAAAATAAATACGTTCGCCAATAACGTGCTGCAATCACGTAACAAAGGTCAGGGCTCACTCTGTGTGCGAAAACAATATTAACAAAATCTGTAAAAATTGCTTTAGACAAAACGTAATGTATGTGGAGAATAATATATCATAAATTATTACCCTTTATTCATCTATATGAAAACGTACTATAACGATAATTATGACAGTTTTGTGAACGCTTGCTGCTGGTGGCATCTAGCGGAAGTGTTCAACCACAGTTAAACAGATAATATTACTGCCTATTTCCTCAAACGTCTCCTGTCCTTGCAGATTGCAGCGTTCCTAGCGGCAGATAGTTCAATTACTTGGACTTCAGCCGCTAATATCGAGCACGCTTTTTACAATGGCGGTTGTACTTCTAGTACGTTTACAGTCAATGCTAGTGCCGAACGGACTGGTAACCGTCAGAATCTCAGCCTTGACCGTATATTCTCTCGTAGGCCAGCTTTGCTACATTATAAATTTGATAAATTTACATATTTTTATCCTTTTTATATTCTTCTTCTTTTCTGCTAGGATTATTATCACTATGTTCAGTATAATGATCTGCCTTACCTATGACGCCTTTCGGAGAACCCCCATCTTCAAAAACTATATCTATACTTATATATAGTGAGTAGAGATACAGTTTTTGAAGATGGAGGTTCTCCGAAACGCGTCAACGAAAGCAGAATTGACGAAGCTAGGGAAGGCAGATCATTATACTGAACATAGTTACATACATATATTCTGTATAATACTGTTTACAATTCACTTAATTACTCATTACATATTTCATTGTTATTAACTTAAAGTTATAACTTATTTAGTGTTTTATTAATAAAGTAAGTTTTTCATTAACACAGACATTGTTTATTCAAAACTGAATAACGTAAATTAAACTACGACTTGTAATGGCGTCGAATCACGCGGGTAATGCAATTATGCAGATGTACATGTACGGCTGAATGTAGCATCAGCATAACAATTACAGAATCCAGAAAAATATTGATGAGACGCGTGTCTTGGTGCTGACGTCATCAGCAGTTCTGGTTGAAGGTAAATTATAATTTTATAGCTTTTTGTTAACTTACTTCCACTGTCTGTATGTTTCATGGTTCAAATCTCGTAATCGACTTGAAATTTTGCACCCCGCAGGGGTTTCAAACTAGCTGCACCTATTGAGAGGATTTCGAAGTCACTAGCGGTACCCAAGTCTTAACACACACTTACACTTACAACATACACTTACGACTTAAACACTTTACATTCACACTTACATTTAGGCCTCTAATAATAGCCTCTAAGTGCTTTGCGCCTTAAAATAAAACACACAAAAAATGAAATTTTGCACCCCGCAGGGGGTTCAAACTAGCTGCACCTATTGAGAGGATTTCGAAGTCACTCGCGGTACCCAAGTTTTAACACACACTTACACTTACAACATACACTTACGACTTAAACACTTTACATTCACACTTACATTTAGGGAGGCGATAATAGCCTCAATGTGCTTTGCGCCTTAAAATAAAACACACAAAAAATGAAATGTTGCACCCCGCAGGGGGTTCAAACTAGCTGCACCTATTGAGAGGATTTCGAAGTCACTCGCGGTACCCAAGTCTTAACACACACTTACACTTACAACACTACACTTAGACTTAAACACTTTACACTCACACTTACATTTAGGGAGGCGATAATAGCCTCTATGTGCTTTGCGCCTTAAAATAACACACACAAAAAATGAAATTTTGCACACTTGCTGTCTTCCGATGACAATGCAATATTCAATAATTAGGCACATCAAATTTTGCTTCATTGTACTTTAATTAACCAAAATTGCATACGGAAAAATAGTTTTAGCGTTGCTCAATAGATGGTGTTAGTTTCTTGTAACACTTTTAACATTGAAAGTTGTCGGAAGAAGCGAGTTCGACCCTATTCATCACTAAAAAGTAGAAAATAAAAAAAATGATTTTTAAAAAAAGAATAAAATGCACTCAAGAGTAAAAAATAAATTTTTTATCAGTCGGAGAATAAAGCGCGGGTGCCCATCAATCTTCAATAATTTCTAATTAATCTAATCTACACCCACACTTTATTCTCGGACTGATGAAAAATTTCTTTTTTACTTTTATACTTGAATTGAAAAAGCGAGTTTTTTTAAATCGTTTTTTATTTTATTTTATTAATTATATTCAATAGTCTACAGTGCAGGTCGTACATTTAGGTTAAACGAACAAGGCTACGATAATAATCAGATACTACGAACTCTTTTGTTATTTAAGTATGAAACAGGGAGACTGTGTATTGTGCAACCCTTAACAAGAGATATAGAGGCCAGTATGATACCATTAACTATGCAAGAGCTAGCCATTGTCCCTACCCCTGCCCGCACATACGCCCCTGTTACGTTGCCCATTATATTACACGGTGACTTTTAACTAGCTCGCTGCTCTTCCAAGATTGAGTCATTAAGATTAATTTAATATTTTTTAGTATATATTCATTACAGTAGGCATTATGTGTAACATTGTGAATACTGTAATGTAATATTGTGATAATATTGTACATAATATTGTGTAAATAATATTGTGAATAATTTAGGGTTTGTATTATTGCTACCAGAACTTCCCACTTTATACCAGAGACACCACACTAAAAATTGTAAAAATTAATTTTAACTGATAAAGATATTAAAAAGTTTTGTTATTTCAGAAATTAATATTCAGACATTGAAAATGTTCAAAGCTTCTCTTTTATCATATAACAGGTGTGTTCAGAAAGTAACGAGAAATTTAATTTTTTGAACAAAATATTTATTTATTCTTCAACACTGATGTTGTCGTCTTCAAAACAGTCTCCATTCGAGATTATGCACTTGTGCCAGCGCTTCTTCCAATCCTCGAAACACTTCTCAAACTCGATCTTTGAGATAGCCTTTAGTTCTTTCAGCGATGCGCTTTTAATGTCATCTACGACTGTAAAACGACGGCCCTTTAAGGTTCTCTTTATTTTTTGAAATAGGAAAAAGTCACGCGGAGCCATGCCTGGCGAATATGGAGGCTGGGGCATCGTTACAGTACTGTTTTTGGCCAAAAATTCACGAACAAGCAATGAAGTGTGAGCTGGTGCATTATCGTGGTGCAAAAGCCATAAATTGTTTTTCCACAGATCCGGGCGTTTTTTCCGATTGCTTCACGCAAACGGCGTTGAACCTGTAGGTAGTACTTCTTATTGACCGTTTCACCTGGTGGCAGGAATTCATGATGCACTATGCCATTAATATCGAAGAACACAGTGAGCATAACCTTAAAGTTCGACCGCACTTGTCGAGCCTTTTTCAGTCTTGGCGAGCCAGAATGCCTCCACTGGGATGATTGAGCCTTAGTTTCGACGTCATATCCGTAAATCCATGTTTCGTCACCTGTTATAATACGTTTCAGTAATTCTGCATCGTCGTTGACTTCATTTAGTGACTCCTGAGCAACTTCCATTCGCCGCTATTTTTGTTCAAAATTCAACAATTTTGGAACGAATTTTGCTGCCACGCGTTTCATACACAAAACATTGGAAACAATGTCGTGACATAATCCAATCGATATGTCAACATCATCAGCGAACTCTCTAAGTTGATTCGGCGATTGTTCATAACCATTTCTTCCACTTTTTCCACGTTTTCATCGGTTGTTGATGTGCTGGGGCGTCCAGGGCGTTCGTCGTCTTCAACGTCTTCACGGCCTTTTTGGAAACGCTTATATCACTCGTAAACTCTTGCTTTACTCATAGCAGACTCATCATGGGCCTTTGTTAACATTCCACACACTTTGTTACACTTTATTCCATTTTTTACGCAAAATCTGATACAAATTCTTTGATCCATTTCTTTTAATAAACGAAAATCGCCGAGCTTATAAAAACACGTCTAACCTTAGTGGCTGTCACAGACAAAGTCAACAATGAAAACAGCTGAAAGTTTTATCATACATCAGGGACATGTATAGCAAAATAATAATAAAAAAAAAATGTTTGACAATCAGACTCTCCAAGCCAGCGAAATTTAAAAATTCTTGTTACTTTCTGAACACACCTCGTATATTATTTCTCGTCATCATTCCTTTTTACCAGCACATACTATACGTACATGAATAAATAAGGTATTTTAGAAAGATTTTTTAATCATCTTCTAAAACGATTTTGCGCTAAAATTTACTGTTTGCGGAAAATTTTAACATAAACGACCTTTTAACTGTCATAGGTAAAACGGCATAATGGATGCGCATGCGCGGCATCACAAATCAAACAATATTTGGTATATTTAAAGAAGATATCTTATTAATCACGAATAGACAATTCTATTACAAATGCCACATTTTGTATAACGTGCTTAGAACAATTTCAATTTTTACTTAAGTCATTAAATTTATAGGGTCATACAAATTTACTGACAGTTGTACAAACCGGGACAAACACATCGAATACCAAACACGTTTTGGACACTGTTTTTACACAAATATATTTGTGATTTCTCATTACACCGTGCATTTAATCCATCGCTTTTCGATTCATTCCTTCCAATTACCGCCCTCACCCCAACGACTACTCTTATTCAAAAGGCTATGTTTACTTAAAACGTTCATAGCGCGAAATTTCGCACGGACCCCCTGGTTATATTTATTATACAAATTAAATAAGAATATATAACAAAAAATTCTTTTTAAATAAAGAATTATAAGTTAGAAAATTTGTGCTCATTAAGCAAAACATTTCTCAAAAAAACAAAAAACCGCATCTTGTAGCCATTTCAGGATCTAATTATACAGTTCTTTTTTAACGGTTTTCCCTTCATGAATAGACCTCAATGCGTAATGAAACCTAACCTAACCTAACCTAACCAAGCCCTGGTAAAAAAATATTAAAAAACATCACTAACATCACTTTACCCAAGCTTTTGTCCAAGCGAAAGTTTTCCATTCTTGGTAATGATTTTCATTTCCATTCAGCGGACTGACGTTTCGTCAGAGGATCGGAAAGAAAGTACCTGCTTTCAAACAACTAGTTTTGTATCTGTTTCCACGACTGAAGGGACATCGTTTTGCTGATTCGAAAGCGATGATTGAAAATGCAACGAAGCCCATACACGCAGTTTCCAAAAACGGCTTTCAGGAGTGTTTCCAAAGTGTTGTACATTCAGGAGGAAAGTATTTTGAGAAAAATACGGTTAAAATATACGTTACTTTCAATAAATTTTCACTGACAAATTACGGGAACTTTTAGACCCTATCTCAAAGACTGCAACTACCCAAATAGAAATTTAAATAGCTGAATAATGGTTGAAAGAATTTTAAAATATTGGAAGAAGGAATGAAGAACAATAGTCCAATATGAAAGAACATTGGTGCCTGTAATATGAATTATCAAAACACATTAGTGGGTGAAAGGAATGAAAAGGCAACAACAACGTATATTAAAGAAAAAATGGAATAGAGATAGCAATATTAGAGATAACAATAAAACAGACAGAAATTTTAAAAGAAACAGCAGAAAAATCAGGATTGCAAATATAATTTGAAAAGACAGAATTCATTAATACTGATGCTAAGGACTCAACATGGATAATGAAGACCAAATATGGAGACATTAGAAGGGTTCAGAAGTTTAAGTATTTGGGCGAGTTTTTGACTCCAAATGTGAAGGAGATAACTATTGCAGACAGGGAAAGGAAGATTGAAATGGCGTTCAGATTGTGCCAGAACACGTACAAATCAAAAGCCCTGTCTTATCGAGCAAAATTTAAACACTACACCACAGTAGTTCAACCTGAATATCTGTATGCGGCAGAGACACTATCTGGAAGTGGACTATCGGAGATCGAAAAGGAAAGAAAATTTTTTAGGAAGATTTTGGGACCGAGAAGAGTGAGTGATGGTGAGTTCAAGTTCCACATGCGATCAAACAAAGAGCTTTATGAAAGGTTTCAAAAAATCACTATTACAATGAAGAAGAGGCGACTGATGTTTTATGGGCACATCAGCAGGATGAAACCAGAAAGAATAGCGAAAAGAGTGCTGACTTTCCAGGAAAACAGGAAAACACAAATGCCATGGCTCAAGGAAGTCCATCAGGATCTGACTAGATGTGGAATGAGCGCTGAAGAGGTACAACACGTGTGGGAGGAAGATATCTGCTGCTGAGTTGAAAGACATTGAAGAGAATCCAAGAGGAAGGAGGCGAGTGGTTTCGGAGGCGGAACGACATAGAATGAGCCAGAGAATGAAGGAGCACTGGTGTAGGAGGAAACAGGGGTTAACAACGAAGAAAGTTGTGTAATTGTAATCCATAAATGGCTGTATAAAAAAATTAAAAAATAATAACGATGTGTACATCACAACGAATGAAGCAATACTGGGCTACGAGGAAGGCACAGAACATTAAAAAGTAATTGATTTAGTGTACCCCAAAGTTGGGTGAAACAAATAAAGAGAAAAGAACAATGTGTACAACATTTTTATTAGCGGTACAAATTTATTGTACTTTTATTGAATCGTTCACAACGTTCAGAACAGAAACAAAAAAAGGCAAATGAATAATAAAGATAACACATCTTGTTTCGAAATTAAAACGCTTTGTCGTGTGTACAACTAATTTGCATTGCCTTGCATGCCGGCACAGAATAAACCAAAATACGCAGCGACAACAATCAATATGCAGGTAATAGTCCACTTTGGTTCACTGGCGATAACATAAGCTTCCGTTCGTAAATAATAAACACTTCCACTGCCAAAGGCCTGATTAAAAATCTAAAAGGGAAGTTATCAGCATTGAACTTCAGTTTTTCCTATGCTTCCTTATTACAATAGAAGCACTTAAGCCTCACGATTAATTCCTCTTTGCTCTGTATCTTTACCAGTGCATATATTCTTGTATCGTTCTCCATACATATTTTCCTTGCTTATTCCACGTAACAACTTATTTCGTATTCATTCTTCACCTCTGTGCTCTGTTGCGTCCTAACCACGGAACTTTAAAACCTCACAATGTCTTTCCTCAGGATCATTTCTTCAACTTCATGTTTCTTTTTAACATTTCATCGTCCTTCCTGTATTACAGTCATATCTCCTTTTCATAATTTCTCTCTAAGTACAGTCTCATCAGCAATGGACGCAGCACCACACCTCAGATTCAGAAGACCAGAGCTGCGCTGAAATGAGCCGATCGGAGCGGAGTTCAGTCAGTTAAAAAACGCGTTTGTATCTTTAAACCTAAATATTTAGGCTTACTTTAATGGACTGTAGGAAACTACTGTTTAAAAACAGTAACCTAGGTTACGAGAAATAATACGTTTGGAGGCGTGGTGGGGGAAGCGAAGTCACCTTCGAAACCTAGACAGAGTCGAAGCTACGTGTAGTGAAACCAGTTTGACACCGATTGATTCTAAGGCGGTATCGAGACTCCCAGAAGATTAAGGTTGTAAACACACGAAACGTTTTAGCGTCGAATCGTTGCGGCCTTAATGCCGCCTTGACAAATCATCATTATCACCTTAAATCGCGTAATGACTCAAGACACAAAACTACGTGAAACATTATGGACTAGCGTTTGTAATAGATTGTCTTATCCACCTGTTGAACTTTCGTTTTTCTTTCGTAATCAAAAACCAAAGTAAACGAGTCGCGTGATATCACGCGTCGTCACGTGATTCGTTGTGCCTTTAAAACGTCAACTCTGATATTGATTCAACAATGGCATGTCTTACTTTCCGATTTTATGACGCAGGCATATTAACATAAACGTCAGCAATATAGTGAAAGTAAGGCTGGCCGAGAAGCTATTAACTAATGTCTTCTACGCGTGACAAACGTTTTACTAGCGCTCCAAAGCAGAGGTTATCGGTACTACTGAAATATATGGTGAACTAGTGGTGGGGCAGAAAACACCAAACTGTTAACTGCTTTTTTCAAACGGAAAAAAACAGTTGGTTTTGGACTGGTTTGATTTGTTAAACAAGGAACGGCTTTTCGCACAATCACACTTACTTTCTATTCGAACGTTGCCGCAAGCGCTAAAACTGTTTTCCTGCTAACTGTTTGCCTGCTAACTGTTTGCCTGCTAACTGCTTTTCTTCAACCTGCTTTTATGATTTTTCCCTTTATTCCAAAGTTGCTTGTTGCTTGTAGTGAAGTAAAAACCGTTTGGTCAATGTCAACATTTATTTCATTTTGTTGCGAGTTGTAGTAATAACCTCTCACATTTTGTAAATACAGAGCCTAATTATATTTAAACATATTTTTTATATTTATTATCAATCATCAATATTTTTTAATCAACTAAAAATATTCTAAATCGTTTGCATTTTGGTAAATATGCAAAGGACTATTTAATTTTTAAGTAAAAAAAGAATGATTCTATTAGAAATTCATTGCATTTTGTAAATATAAAATGGCTTACATAATTATTACGTTTTGATAATGTAATTTAATTATTAGTACACTTATAAGGATTATTTTTTTTCTAAATGCTTTATACCCAAAAACAATTTAAGGACATGGTGGTAAAGGGAATGAAAAAGTAGTCTTAGAAAACTGAATGTTTTATGTTTTAGCTGCTACTACAACTTTGAGTTTAAGTTTTGTAAACCTGTTTTTTTTCCAACTGTTTTAAAAAGCAGCTTTCTTTCGTCAACAAACAGTTGGGACGTTTTGTAAAAATAGCAGAAACACCCACCTCTATAATGAACAGCGTCGTGTACTGGTAGGCTGTTCTGAAGACTTAATATGGTAGTTCTTTTTTTGATTGTGATTATTCAGCAGAATGAGAATACACCATGTCTGTTTCAAGAAAATCGGGTTGTGATATTTACTCTACTAGCGAAAGTAAATTATGTTGATTATCGTTGAATTTTTGATGACTGGTTACCAAACACCCTGCTGCCCTAGACAAATAAATTTTCCGACTTTTTGACTTTTTTCTAGAACGTTTTTCAGTTTGTTTACATTATTTTCGTAATTTAAACTTATAAAATATGAATGCAATTTTACTTAAACGTAACATTTCCGATACTTTTGTATGTCTATCTTTTGTTTAAAAAGACAATTGTTTTGTATTTAAAACAAATGATTACGTCACGTTATTTATTAAAATTTAAATTTCCGGTTTTTGTTGAAGCGAAGGTTTTAATGCTACCTTTGGGGATAGGAGTGAATAGAAAAAGTCTGCCGAACGGAAGAACGTAACGGAAATACGGAGCAAACTATTTTTGTCTCTATTTACGTTTCCCCCTCCTTTTCGATAAAGTAAAAGCGTATTAATAAATTAAGATAAACGTTTACAATAACTCTTATCGATATTGATAGTTTTTAACAACATAACCTGAAACTTATTACAGCCTATCAGCTGTTCAATGAAATCAGCTGATCGTTACGAATTAATATAAAACAAATGATCTTTTACTATAACTACAGTAAATAATATCTAAGCTAGGTTCACGTATTTATTTAAACAAAACAAGATATTTGTAAACATACCTTCAAACTAATTACATATTCGGCAAAGATATCATTAACAAAAGCTTCGCTTCTGTCGGTAACTTCCCGAGTTCCACACGTGTACTTTTTTAAATAAAATAGGGAAACCAGATCTTCATATACATTTTTAAATTAGTCAATCAGTCTTGACAAAAAGACACGTAGACGGAAAAGAACACAAATCGACGCCATTTTTTCGTAAATTCAGGTTCTTTTTAAAAAAAAACCTTAAGACCACTATAAATTAATTTATCGGATTATTATTGCACTGCGACCTTGCAGGTCTATTGTGGCACTTTTCTGTATTCCTGAGATGCTCAGTTGCAGCGCCTTCTCCAGCCACAGCCTCGTAAAGTGTAGGATTTGGAGAGGATTCAAGGTGGTTAACTCCTCCACTTCCAATTGGTCACTTAAAAGTTCCTTGTTGAGACGTTCACACATGCTTTAGCTGCTTATTCTGTTTTCCCTTAAACTTAAACTTGACTCTTATCGTGAGAGGTTATTTCCCATTTGGCCAGCTTTTTAGTTGTGAGACCCCGCTGTGTGTGTGTGTGTGTGTGTGTGTGTGTGTGTGTGTGCGTGCGTGTACGTGTGTGTGTGTGTGTGTGTGTGTGTGTGTGTGTGTGTGTGTGTGTGTGTGTGTGTGTGTGTGTGTGTGTGTGTGTGTGTGTGTGTGTGTGTGTGTGTGAGAGAGAGAGAGAGAGAGAGAGAGAGAGAGAGAGAGGGTGTGTGTATATACTAGGTTCACGTAATTATTTATTTAAACAAAACAAGATATTTGTAAACATACCTTCAAACTAATTATATATTCCGTCGGTAACTCTACACTTGTACTTTTTAGAACAAAACCTATATACTGGTGTCAAACATTAAAATATAACGTTTCAGGATTCGAAACAGAAATTGCAAATCTCAAACAGTGAAGGCATCTACATATACGGAATTCAATAATACATGACAGCATACACATAGCCTACAACTGTAAATACCAATTTGACATGAGTGTATGCGTTTGTTAATTAAACAGAAACCCTGCGAGCACAGATAAAGACGGCCTGTGACAGAGCCTGCCTTTATGCATCTACTACCACTGGCTGGTTGCTTTGATCTTGTAAAGTCATAATTCCTATTGAAGAGTGTACCAATACTTGAACAACCGTGACTTTAAAAGGAAATATCTGCCAACGGTTAATTATTGAAATGCGATATGTAGTTTTTCTTTACAGACGTTCCTCCCATTTTCCCTCGGGAATGCACGGTTTTAAACCAACCATTATCCCTTGAGGAAGCGGTTGATATGGCTGGAGTTCCAAAACTACAGAAGATTCTTAAAGTCTTTGTGAAAGAACCCTTTGTAAGCTCTCGTAATGAACATAAAAGAGAAAATGAGCCGAAAAATATAGTATGTTACACAGTTAAAGGCCAAAATCATCTTGAATTGTTCCATTACTGTCTATGTGTAGAGTTTAAAATTTCATTATCATCTTTTCTGCGACGTCTTCCGATTCCTAACTTCCGTTTCCTAACTTCCATTTTCCCTGTCATCCCACAGATCAAGATCCAATCCCCTCTTCTCACTTTCTTACCAATTCCTTCTCCACAACTAAGTCTTTGTCTTTCTCTGGATCAAGCCGAATGTGAGTAAATCAGTGCATGTCAACTTTACAAATCGTAAAGTTGTTCCAGTGGCAGTCACTATTAACTTACAAACAATTCCATATTCGAATTCAGCTAAATATCTTGGAATGAATTTGGATGCAAAACTTAGGTGGAAAGAACATGTCAAAAAAAAGAGGCAGGAGTTGAACATCAAGAAGATGCAGTGACTGTTGGGAAGGCATTCGCAACTCTGCAAAACAAGCTGCTGATATATAAGTAAGTTCTAAAGCCTGTGTGGATATCCAGCTCTGGAGTTGTACCAAGAAAACAAATGCGATGATCCAAACGTTTCAAAACAAAGTACTGCGAAGTATCTGCAATGCTCCGTGGTATGCACGAAATGACTTCATCGCGACTTGGGAGTTCCTACCGTTGTAGAAGAAATTAAATTACATGCAACGAAACATAAAAAGAGACTGGCGACACATTCTAATGTGGAAGTACTGCCTCTCCTAAGGACCAGTCAGGATCAGCGCAGATTGAAAAGGACTAAGGCTTGTGATTTGATGTGTTAGTGAAGTAAGGGTCTGGCTGATGGGTCGGATCTTGGACATACCTTCATGTACCTGACTCTAGTGAATGAAATATGAAAATGCCAAGCCCTTGATAAGTCATGTGACTTAGTTGTAATAATAATAAAAAAAATGTGGTTTCCATTTTAGAATCTGTTTGGGATGTCGATTTTCGTCCATCCTTTGGACACGACCAAACAATCGAAATTGTCTTGATGTTGTCTACAATGGCGCTTCACATCCATGATTTCACAGATTCTTACATTTTTCATCTTTTTCCGTTTGGACCGACCTGTGGCTCTTCGCCAGTCCATTTCTGTAGCTTCAACATCGCTTTCATATGAGATTAAATTTTTATAATTGTATTATATGTTCTATGTTTATTCATTTTTAATATTTGTTAATCCCATACGATGTTGTTCATTATTCTTATTGCTTTTCTTCCCAAGATTTTCCGTTCTTTTATCCGTCCAAGAGTCCATCGCTAGAAATTTTCATTCCCAAATACTTGAAAGTTGTACATCCCTTGATCTGTGTGTTGTGTTCCAATAGGATTCATACTCTGCCCATCCAATGCACATTTACTCCGTTTTGTTTAGGTTTATCTCAAGTCCCCAAATATCATATTCCTCTATCAATTTCCTAATATGACCTATTCAAGGTCATCATAATCCTGCGCTATAAGTATTCAGTTATTTGCAAAGCAGAGGATACATAAAGTGTTGCCGTTTAACGGTATAAACCCATTATTTAACACTTATACGATTTCCCCAATATTTCCTTCTCCCATTTTTTTGTGATTAACGTCCGACTATTGTGCACACTTGGGCTAATGCAGACGATGGGATGATTTATAGCGTATGAAAATGCCAAGCCCTGGCCGGGAATCGAACCCGGATCCTCGGGGTAAAAGCCCAGTACGCTATCAACTAGACCACCGACGCGGCTTTCCTTCTCCCATACTCTAATCCAGCAAAATATTAAACGGCCTGAACTATAATTTCGCGCGTATGTAGGAGAATTCCCCTCCAGCTCCCTCCAACAGTCTATTGATACAAACTGTTTAGTTTATTTTAATCAGCTGGGAACTGATACTACTCAGTAATAGTGAAGGACAGAAGGAGGGAGTTATGGTGAGAGATTGGGGGACTCGACCTCTCGCTCGCACATTTTTCTCTCTGTCCAACTAGTCTCTCTCTGTCCAACTAGTGTTCTTAACACACCGTTTTCTAAGAGACCTATAAAGTACACACACTTTTCCCACTGTAGAGAAATCCTTTACACCTGGTAACCCTGCAGTCAATAAAAGTTACCCAAGTTCGGACGGATACTATCCTGCTACATTGTGGCCGCGCCATTCTGTTTGCAATTAGCACAGAACGTGTTGAGAATCGCTCCGTGCAATCAGACTTGTATCAACTTTGCTTAGTTTCAACAGTATTACAGTGTGCCTGCATCTTATTAACCCACATAACTGGACTACGGCACGAGACCGACTGCGAAACATTTTCAAGAAAATTCCTGTAAATACTTAACGGCCCCGCAGAGGGTGCAGAATAGCTGCACCTATTGAGAGGATTTAGACGTCCCTCGCGGTACCCGAGTCTAACACACACTTACACTTACAACACTACACTTACGACTTTAAACTTAGCCGTCTCGGTGGCCTAGTTGATAGCGTACTAGGCTTTCACCCCGAAGACACGGATTCGATTCCCGGCCAGGGTTTGGCATTTTCATACGCTATAAATCATCCCATCTTCTGCATTAGCCCAAGTGTGCACAATAGTCAGATGTTTAAAAAAAAAAAACAAAATTAACACTTTACACTCACACTTACATTTAGGGAGGCGATAATAGCCTCAATGTGCTTTTCGCCTTAAAATAATTATAAAAAAAAAACTTAACGAATCTTCGGGAAATATTGCAGTGAGTGAAACGGGAAGGAAATTTATGAATACTAATATTTCGCGATTAGGCTAAAATTTCGTATCGTAAATGTTAGATAAAATGCTAATTGTACAAATTTTAACGCTGATTATAATAGTGAAATCAAATTTTAAAAGAAGTATAACGTGGAAAATTATTGTAATATTGTTAATTTTAAAAAAATTCGCTTCCATCATGTCAGCGAGACAGCGGTGTGCCGCGATTATTTTATTTAGCCTTATCCGGTTGTATGTTTAATGTAATCATTTAATGAAGTGGTGTAAAAATAATACACAATCTAATTTTATAGTCAATTATTTGCACATTAGAAAACATTCAGAACTTCGAAATTAGCTAAGCTTTTAAAAATCACTTCAAAAGATTTTTTCTAAAATTTCACTCATGTACGAAGGATCATGGTGTGTTAACAAATTTTATATAAACAAAAGTAAATCGGGAAAACATAAACGAAGGCGGTCAGGGTTTTTACTTTTTTTTATTAGCCTATTTAATCCCCGATCGTAAATTTATTTCGTGTTTTCCTACAGTAACCGGAAAATTGTAATTGTAAATGTAATTGTAACTGTTGATGATGTAGCTTACATACTCAAATCAAAGTAAAAATTTAGGAACCGTATTACGAAGTAAAAATTACATTAATAATTTTGCCTACACTTAGTTTTACACATCGGAAGGGTAAATGTGATCAACTTCGGAAAGGGGTAGGCAGAGGATGATTCGTCAAAACAAGTCAACATAAAATCATCAGACATCTGAACATGGACAAGTAATTTTCTGTCAAAAAAAAATGTTTTTAAAAAACTATTCAGTAACATTTTGATACGGTCGTGCACCACCTAAATTAGAAACTACGACCTAAACCATTGAATATAAACGTACTACAATGATAACCCTTATGAGACCTATGTGAAGCTAGCTGTTGGTGGCATCTTGCTACAGAGCGTTCAATTAATAGTTTTTTTTTTTTTTTTTTTTGATATTTAACTTCCGACTATTGTGCACACTTGGGCTAATGCAGACGATAGGATGATTTATAGCGTATGAAAATGCCAAGCCCTGGCCGGGAATCGAACCCGGGTCCTCGGGGTGAAAGTCTAGTACGCTATCAACTAAGCTACCGAGGTGACTTAACAGTTAAATAAATAACAGTACTGCCTATTTTCTCAAACGTCTCAGCCTTGAAGCGTTCCTAGCGGCAGATAGGCCAACTACTTGAACTTTAGCTTCTGAAATCGAGCACGCTTTTTATAATGGTGGTTGTACTTCTAGTCCGTTTACATTCAATGCATAAACCTTTCGAAATAAAGTCGTGCGAGGCGTAGTAAACGTTCCCCGGTATGTCCGTAATAAAGATCTGCACCGTGATTTACGCATTAACTTTGTTATCGAAGAGATAGGAAGAAAAGCAATAAAACACCAACGAACGGAATCACAAGAAAGCTTTGAAATGGAAGACGCTTTGGATAGAAACACGTTAAGAAATCTTAAGAGAGCAAAACCACACGAACTCATTTAATGTTATAATTAGTTACAATTAGTGATGTATACTTGAACAATTTTCCATTACAGAACTTTAGTTATTAAAATCTTCCTATTTCTGTATATACGCGCATAATACTAATCAGATAAAAATATTCTTCTTCTTTTCTGCTAGGAATATTGTCACTATGTTGAGTATAATGATCTGCCTTCCTTAGCGTCGTCAATTCTATTTTTGTTGACACGTTTCGGAGAACCTCCATCTTCAAAAACTATATCTATACTGGTCACCAATATTATGGCCCGTCCTATTTATAATTTTTTTAAAATTTATAATTTAAATATAATAGAAAATTATAAATAGGACGGGCCATAATATTGGTGACTAGTATAGATATAGTTTTTGAAGATGGAGGTTCTCCGAAACGCGTCAACAAAAATAGAATTGACGACGCTAGGGAAGGCAGATCATTATACTCAACATAGACATAAAAACATCATTACTCGAGCTGTTTAAATGAGTTAAAATTGACAAAAGTAAGAAATTATTAACTCTAAAAAAACTGTTTAAACATTATGTCAACAATTTTAAAACTCCTTTAATACGTGAATTATATTTTTAAAATACTCGTACATTTTGTCATGCCCGTTTCATTGGCTAACCTCGTTTATTACGCTAGAAGCTATAATAACAAAAATGTCTATAAGCTAGAAGGTTTTTTAAATTTTAATTTCACTTAAAATTTTACTTAAATGTTTTTTATCTTAACGACAGCCCCCCGTAGAAAATCTTCAAACATAAATATAAACACCCGCAAATAAAACAGTTGTGTGCGCTGTATTCTGAAATTAACCTGACGAAGTCTTTCAGTTAATATAAACGTAATTGAATTATATCCGTTATGTGAGCGCTCGCTGCCGGTGGCATCTTGCGGCAGAGTGTTCAACTACAGTTAACTGTATAACAGTAATGTATATTTTCTCAAACGTCTTCCATTTGTCCTTGTAGCCTGCAGCGCACGTAGCGGCAGATAGTCAAATTACTTTGACTTCAGCCGCTGACATCGAGCATGTTTTTTTATAATGATAGCTGCACTCCTAGTAAGTTTATATTCAATGGTTTAAATAATCACCTGATCCATATGATTAACACGGGAAATTAGAAAGCCACTTGGCGAAGCTATACGGAACAAGTAATAGTCTAAATGTCCGATGACAAATCTGGGCGTAAGTACCTGTCATTAAAAAAAAATAACCAATTCTACTGACGCATTCGGTTTCATCAGTTTTTCAGTATTTTCCTATACAAATATTAACGTAAGCTGTCAGTTATTATTTCTCTGTTACTAAATTTATTGTTAAATACATAATTCAAAAACAAATTTGTAATAAAAAACAAAACTAAAGACACCATGCCGATTTCGACATGACTATACTAGATATGCCGATATCTAGTAGATATCTTGGGGTTAAGAAAAACCTAGGCACCGTGTACCCCTTTCGACGTTTTAATATGCCGATATCTAGTAGTTCTCATGGGGGTTTAAGAAAAACCTAGGCACAGTGTACCCTCTTTGATGTTTTAATATGCCGATATATAGTAGATATCTTGGGGGGTAAGAAAAACCTAGGCACCGTGTACCTCCTTCGACGTTTTAATATGCCGATACCTAGTAGTTCTCATGGGGGTAAGAAAAGCCTAGGCACCGTGTATCCTCTTTGACGTTTTAATATGCCGATATATGGTAGTTCTCATGGAGGGATAAGAAAAACCTAGGCACAGTGTACCCTCTTTGATGTTTTAATATGCCGATATATAGTAGATATCTTGGGGGGGGGGTAAGAAAAACTAGGCACCGTGTACCCCCTTTAACGTTTTAATATGCCGATATATAGTAGTTCTCATGGGGGTAAGAAAAGCCTAGGCACCGTGTATCCTCTTTGACGTTTTAATATGCCGATATATGGTAGTTCTCATGGGGGGATAAGAAAAACCTAGGCACAATGTACCCTCTTTGATGTTTTAATATGCCGATATATAGTAGATATCTTGGGGGGTAAGAAAAACCTAGGCACCGTGTACCTCCTTCGACGTTTTAATATGCCGATACCTAGTAGTTCTCATGGGGGTAAGAAAAGCCTAGGCACCGTGTATCCTCTTTGACGTTTTAATATGCCGATATATGGTAGTTCTCATGGGGGGATAAGAAAAACCTAGGCACAGTGTACCCTCTTTGATGTTTTAATATGCCGATATATAGTAGATATCTTGGGGGGGGTAAGAAAAACCTAGGCACCGTGTACCCCTTTAACGTTTTAATATGCCGATATATAGTAGTTCTCATGGGGGTAAGAAAAACCTAGGCACAGTGTACCCTCTTTGATGTTTTAATATGCCGATATATAGTAGATATCTTGGGGGAGGGTAAGAAAAACCTAGGCACAGTGTACACTCTTTGATGTTTTAATATGCCGATATATAGTAGATATTTTGGGGGTTAAGAAAACCCTAGGAACCGTGTACCCCCTTTGACGTTTTAATATGCCGATATATAGTAGTTCTCATGGGGGTAAGAAAAGCCTAGGCACCGTGTACCCCCTTTGACGTTTTAATATGCCGATATATAGTAGTTCTCATGGGAGGTAAGAAAAGCCTAGGCACCGTGTACCCTCTTTGATGTTTTAATATGCCGAAATATAGTAGATATCTTGGGGGGTAAGAAAATATTAGGCACCGTGTACCCCCTTTGACGTTTTAATATGCCGATATATAGTAGTTCTCATGGGAGGTAAGAAAAGCCTAGGCACCGTGTACCCCCTTTGACGTTTTAATATGCCGATATATAGTAGTTCTCATGGGAGGTAAGAAAAGCCTAGGCACCGTGTACCCTCTTTGATGTTTTAATATGCCGATATATAGTAGTTCTCATGGGGGTAAGAAAAGCCTAGGCACCGTGTACCCCCTTTTAATATGCCGATATATAGTAGTTCTCATGGGGGAAAGAAAAGCCTAGGCACCGTGTACCCCCTTTTAATATGCCGATATATGGTAGTTCTCATGGGGGTAAGAAAAGCTTAGGCACCGTGTACCCTCTTTGATGTTTTAATATGCCGATATATGGTAGTTCTCATGGGGGTAAGAAAAGCCTAGGCACTTGATGTAGTAGACTTATTTGTTCTTTGACACAATCAAATTGATATCAATAAAAGCACTTTAATCTCTAGGCCTACTACTAATTTTTAATGTTAAAACCCTAATTTAATTAATGAAATGCCTATTTTCAATTTGTTCTTGGTAACAGCCTAGAACTGAAACAGTAAGCTGTTCCGATACACCATCCGAATAAAACCTCGTTAATAACGTAATATTTTAAATTCACGCATAGGCGCTCCTGCCGAATTTAGTTAAATTTTATTAGCAATCTCATTAGGCCAATGTAGAGATAGTGAAAACGCCAATAAACTGCCGGCGGGGCCTTGCCCGGAAGTTTGGTTCTAATCTATTTCCGACAGGGTAACGCTAGCAAATCAAAATAAATGGAGTTTCGTGCGATGTTCAGGCCATTCGATATTCACACGAAATAAACATTCAGATAATTAATGTTTTTAACGAAAATGAATATTTTACTTTGTTGCGATACTAACGTATTTGCCTGTGGGTAATACGACTTTTCATTAACCTATGCAAGTTGGTAATCTTTTTTAGGAAAAGTGTTGTTTACAGACAAATTTTAATTTTCAAAATGAAGAAAATAAAAAAGATTTGATAATCAAAATTATTTCTTACAAAGTGTATCATGTATTGTAACGTTTAAGAGACATTGTGTTCGCGCGCGCGCGCGTGTGTATGTGTGTGTGTGTGTGTGTGTGTGTGTGTGTGTGTGTGTGTGTGTGTGTGTGTGTGTGTGTGTGTGTGTGTGTGTGTGTGTGTGTGTGTGTGTGTGTGTGTGTGTGTGTGTGTGTGTGTGTGTGTGTGTGTGTGTGTGTGTGTGTGTGTGTGTGTGTGTGTGTGTGTGTGTGTGTGTGTGTGTGTGTGTGTGTGTGTGTGTGTGTGTGTGTGTGTGTGTGTGTGTGTGTGTGTGTCTGTGCTCTGTCTGTCTGTGTCTCTCTCTCTCTCTGTGTGTGTGTGTGTGTGTGTGTGTGTGTGTGTGTGTGTGTGTGTGTGTGTGTGTGTGTGTGTGTGTGTGTGTGTGTGTGTGTGTGTGTGTGTGTGTGTGTGTGTGTGTGTCAGTGTGTGTGTGTGTGTATGTGCGCGCGCGCACGTGTGTCTGTGTGTTTCTCTGTGTGTGTGTGTGTGTGTGTGTGTGTGTGTGTGTGTGTGTGTGTGTGTGTGTGTGTGTGTGTGCGCACGCGTGTGTGTATGTGTTCTTCAATCATATAACTCCTGGACCAATTGAGATGAAATTTGGTATGATCATGGTTTAGGTACCTGACATGAACATAAACCTATTTCCATTTTTAAAAAACGCCATTATACTACTCCCCAGTCCAACTTATTTATTTAGTATTTAGTTTTGTGATGTGTTAACTTGACGTTTATACGTTTATTATATATTGGTAGGTATGAATAATCAATATTTAAAATATTTAAACGCCATTATACTACTTAACAAGTCCAACTTATTTAGAATTTAATTTTATGGCATGTTAACTATATAGCAATGACGTTGTATACATTTATTATATATTGGTGAATAAAAAATATTTAAATTATTCTAAACGCCATTATACTACTTACCCAGTCCAACTTAATTATTTAGTTTTGTGACAAGTGTTAACTGTATAACAGTGACGTTTTACATGTTTATTACATATTGGTAGGTGTGAATAATAAATATTCCAGTTATTTTAAACGCCATTATACTACTTACTCAGTCCGACTTTATCATTTAGTACTTAGTTTTGTGACAAGTGTTAACTGTATAACTGACGTTTTATATGTTTATCACATACTGGTAGGTGTGAATAATAAATAATTAAATTATTTTAAACGCCATTATACTACTTACTCAGTCCGACTTTATCATTTAGTATTTAGTTTTGTGACATTTGTTAACTGTATAACAGTGACTTTTTATACGTTCATTACAAAAACAAAAGTTTTACTACTTTCGACAAGATCTTTTTTTGTGTTTAATGTCCGACTATTGCGCACACTCGGGCTAATAAGTCCGATCGTATTTCACACTTACGGTGGTCCGGTTGGAAATAATTTTCCGACTTTCTTAATCCGAAACATTCCTTTATTTCACACATGACCACTGACTCAGGTTATAACTGATTATATAACATTAAAAATTTGAATGAAATACACAGAAGCGTTTTTGAGAAATCAGACCTAAAAACGTAAAACACAATTTACAGAACTTTTCTAATGGTTTTGGTGATAATGGCACAATTAATACAAAAAGGCTATAGTTCTCTTTTTGTTTCATTAAATAATACGCCAAGAATGGCTTGAAAAAAGATATTTAAAGGGCAAAAGGGCAGTTAGTAGGTTTGGCTTGCTGAGCGATGAGGAAAACATCAAGTTATTAAAAATATTTTTTCTGAATATAAAATCCATTACTTCCTAACGACAAATCGTAAGGGTACTTTAATATTCTCAGTGCCACATCTGAAGACAGCGCGATTTAAATTAGCCTGGAAGTTTAATAATAATAAATTCTAGTTCTCTGTTTATGTAGCCTCAAGCCGTAACTTTTCATGTTAAAACTTTAATAGTTTCAACATTATTCAAGTCATATCTTCGAAAACACTGCGCAGCATTACAAGAGGTTTACCCGAGCCTTAGATTGCACAAACTATGCGCATTAAACCGAACTCATTAACGTAGTAAAGAAAAACGTGCGCATGAACATTAAGTGACAACAAAACTTTTTGTTTGATTGCAACAAAATCATTACCAAGAACGTTTGTTTGATTACAACAAAATCATTACCAAGAACGTTTGTTTGATTGCAACAAAATCATTACCAAGAACGTTTGTTTGATTACAACAAAATCATTACCAAGAACGTTTGTTTGGTTACCAACAAAAGCATTACCAAGAACGTTTATTTGATTCCAAACAAAATAATTACCAAGAACGTTTGTTTGATTACCAACAAAAGCATTACCAAGAACGTTTATTTGATTGTAAACAAAATCATTACCAAGAACGTTTGTTTGATTGCAACAAAAGCATTACCAAGAACGTTTGTTTGATTGCAACAAAATCATTACCAAGAACGTTTGTTTGATTGCAACAAAATCATTACCAAGAACGTTTGTTTGATTACAACAAAATCATTACCAAGAACGTTTGTTTGGTTACGAACAAAAGCATTACAAAGAACGTTTATTTGATTACAAACAAAATAATTACCAAGAACGTTTGTTTGATTACCAACAAAAGCATTACCAAGAACGTTTATTTGATTGCAAACAAAATCATTACCAAGAACGTTTGTTTGATTGCAACAAAATCATTACCAAGAACGTTTGTTTGATTAGCAACAAAAGCATTACCAAGAACGTTTGTCTGATTATACACCAAATCAATACCAAGAACGTTTGTTTGATTACAACAAAATCATTACCAAGAACGTTTGTTTCATTACTAACAAAATCATTACCAAGAACGTTTGATTGATTACCAACAAAAGCATTACCAAGAACGTTTATTTGATTACAAACAAAATAATTACCAAGAACGTTTGTTTGATTACCAACAAAAGCATTACCAAGAACGTTTGTTTCATTACTAACAAAATCATTACCAAGAACGTTTGATTGATTACCAACAAAAGCATTACCAAGAACGTTTATTTGATTACAAACAAAATAATTACCAAGAACGTTTGTTTGATTACCAACAAAAGCATTACCAAGAACGTTTGTTTCATTACTAACAAAATCATTACCAAGAACGTTTGATTGATTACCAACAAAAGCATTACCAAGAACGTTTATTTGATTACAAACAAAATAATTACCAAGAACGTTTGTTTGATTACCAACAAAAGCATTACCAAGAACGTTTATTTAATTGCAAACCAAATCATTACCAAGAACGTTTGTTTGATTGCAACAAAAGCATTACCAAGAACGTTTGTCTGATTATACATCAAATCAATACCAAGAACGTTTGTTTGATTACAACAAAATCATTACCAAGAACGTTTGTTGGATTACAACTAAATCGTTACCAAGAACGTTTGTTTAATTACAACTAAATCATTACCAAGAAGAGCCAAACGTTTGTTTGATCGAAAACTTTATGAATAAAATAAAAACCTGAATGTGTCTGCAGTATTTTAAAATATTTATTTTGACGATTTGAGTTTTTTAAAGTCGTCATTTGAAAAATATTCAAAAACGAAGAAAAGCATACTTCTGAAACTAACCTCTGCCTAGGGTTTTTAGGGCAATTTAATTAACAGTAAAACGTAGTGTAACAACATGCAATGCTGCAGGATGACGCTTAATTAGTTGGCTGGGACATGTCAATCGGCGTTTTAAAGAACGTGATTAATTAAAGTGATGTCGCCGTTGTTTGATGAAATAGGCTTTTATCGTTGTTAAAGCAATGAGCGCAATTACAACATATATTTTACTTTATTAATACTTCTCATTACATTTTTTCTGTTTTAGGGGAAAATTCCTTAAGGAATAAAAGTGCTTGCAGACTTCTTGTGCAGAAATATTCCATAAAGTGTTTGCAGATTCAGTGTAATATTTGTAGGCTTCTAGTATTTTGACTTACTTCGTACTTTAGTTTAGAAACTTTAAGTTCGTTAGAATTCCGATGTGTATCTACAAGTATGGTAGAAGTAAGTATGGTTCGAATCTAATTACTAGTTTTCTTTAACGTATTTAAGTTTATATCTCCTCTTTAAAACGAATTCTGATTCCTTGCTTAAAACGTATTTTTATTTCCTGTTTAAAACTTATTTCTATTTCTTGTTTAAAATGTATTTCTATTTCCTGTTTCAAACTTACTTCTATTTCCTGTTTAAAATGTATTTCTATTTCCTGTTTAAAACTTATTTCTATTTCCTGTTTAAAACGTATTTCTACTTCCTGTTTAAAACGTATTTCTATTTTATATGTATTTATGTATTTATAATTTATAATAATAAATAAATGTATTTATATTTTTTAACGTATTTTTATTTCATGTTTAAAAAATGTTTCTATTTCCTTTTTAAAACGTATTTCGATATCCTCTTTAAAAAGTATTTCCTCTTTAAAACGAATTTCGATTTCCTGTTTAACACTTATCAAGATTTCCTGCTTAAAACGTATTTCTATTTCCCGTTTAAAACATATTTCTACTTCCTCTTTAAAAAGTGTTTCTATTTCCTTTTTAAAACGTATTACCATATCCTCTTTAAAACGTATTACGATATTCTCCTTAAAACGTATTCCTACATCCTCTTTAAAATGTATTTCGTATCCTTGTTTAAAACGTATTTCTATTTCCTGTTTAAAATGTATTTCTATTTCCTTTAAAACGTTTTTCGTATCCTTGTTTAAAACGTATTTCGATTTCCTTTTTTTAAACGTATTACGATTTCCTGTTTAAAACATATTTCTACTTACTCTTTAAAACGTGTTTCTATTTTATTTTTAAAACGTATTACGGGTTTCCTGTTTAAAACATATTTCTACTTTCTCTTTAAAACGTGTATCTATTTCCCTTTTAAAACATATTACGGTTTCTTCTTTAAAACTCTTCATCCTTAAACGTATTTCTTCTTCTCCTTAAAACTCTTCTTAAAACTCCTTCTTTAAAACTCCTTCTTTAAAACTCATTAAAACGTATTTCTACATCCTCTTTAAAACGTACTTCGATTTCCTTTTTAAAACGTGTATCTATTTCTTTTTTAAAACATATTACGATTTCTTCTTTAAAACGTATTACGATATCCTCTTTAAAACCTATTTCTACGTTCTCTTTAAAACATATTTCTACTTCCTGTTTAAAACATATTTCTACTTCCTGTTTAAAACGTATTTCTACTTCCTGTTTAAAACATATTTCTACTTCCTGTTTAAAACATATTTCTGCTTCCTGTTTAAAACAT
This sequence comes from Callitettix versicolor, assembly GCA_022606455.1. NCBI lineage: Eukaryota > Metazoa > Arthropoda > Insecta > Hemiptera > Cercopidae > Callitettix > Callitettix versicolor. Next base: position 10,567,394 of record CM040183.1, read on the forward strand.
ATTTCTACTTCCTGTTTAAAACATATTTCTACTTCCTGTTTAAAACATATTTCTACTTCCTGTTTAAAACATATTTCTACTTCCTGTTTAAAACATATTTCTTACTTCCTGTTTAAAACGTATTTCTACTTCCTGTTTAAAACATATTTCTACTTCCTGTTTAAAACGTATTTCTACTTCTTGTTTAAAACGTATTACTATTTCCCGTTTAAAACATATTTCGGTTATGCTGACTGTTTTCTGCCGGTAAATCACGCACCGGAGGATTAAAGCATATCTTAGAATTAAATAAAAATGTAAAACATTTGGAATATCGAGGTTGTTAATTTTTAAACTTTGACAAAAAATGCCTTCATAACTAAAAAAATAGTACAATATGTTTCTAAAAAATTAGCAAACTACACCAACATCTCAGCCTACTCGTTTCCACAAATATGCTCGGATACAGATTGCCTCAAATACCCTTAAAGGGGGGTTCATTTTCAAAATCTGCTGAAATTAAGAATCCGATTTTTGAAGGTCATCAGAATTAATTTTCGTACTCTAAATGTTATTTAAAAGTTTGAAACTATAATACATTTAAATTTCAAAACTAATTATGTGGTGAAACCAGAATTGCAAAAAAAGGTTCAAGGTAAGCAAAAATTACTTTTGAAAATTCGTTTTCCAGCGAGACAGCTGCGTGATGCGATTAAGGCTTGCGTTTTTTGCCGGACATGAACTGAAAACTTATTTCGCGGAACATTTTACTAGCGGATATTATAGCCAACATCAGCGCTTTCTAGAGGATTTAAACAGAACTAGGAAGGAAACACGTTTTGGTGGATAGCGCCTTAAACGTTTAGTTTTCACTAACTTTTATCGAAAATCGTTTCAATCGATTTTGAACTTTCCAAATATTTCATAGTCAGACAGTGAAATGTTTTACGAGGTTATAAACTAATGTTTTTGCAAATACAAGACAATCCAATTTTGACAGAAAACTTTTTAAAAATCTGCAAAACGATATTTCTGTTACAGCACCATTGAACGCATTCGATTCGAAACGTGTATCGTATACTTTCTGTAAATATACCTACGGACTGCAGTTTGACGGAGTGCGTGCTCATTTACACCACTTATTTCCGATGGAAACGCACCAATAATTCAGACACGACTCTGAGGGTGAATACAAAAACACCCTCAGGCACTCAGATACCACGACCGGGCATGTGTGAGTGGAAAGCTAGCATTTGTTAATAACTTCGGAGCACGTGTAATTAACCCCGGCCACCCTCTCACATCCCTCGGTGCGATTCCTGACTAGGAGTGTCGCCTCCAAGATCGATACCAAACAGACGGTATTAACGGGCTGTGGGAAACTACGAAATTTGAGTACTAATCTGATCACTTAGCGCACCAGGAAGACGGTCACGTGGTCTAGGCCTATGTTCCTGGAGGACTGTACGAATACATACTACAATTTAATTTTGTTTCAATAACTCTATGTTTACTCATTAAACACAATTACAAATATGACTGATTACATAGACCTTGATAATACAGTTATAAAATTACACAAATCTTTTAAAGAATTATTTCAATAAAGCAGCTTGTAACAAAATTAGTACTTTTTAAAAATAAATTCACCATAATTTCAATTTTTATCAAACGTTTGTCAAATTCCGTAGAAACATTAACAAATGTCCATACCATAAAGTACTTGAACAGCATTGTTGTGCAGTAAAAACTGACAAAGTTATGAACCATCAAAGTAGCAAGTAGTAGAAAAACTGCGTGAAAATCGTGTTTTAGGTAAAGTTATTTAAATATAAAACTGAAGTTTGAAAATACGTTAATGGAAATAACATAGATTTATAGACTAAAGAACACGCTTTAATTTGGTGTATCTGAAATTTCTGTACAATAACCGATTGGAACGTTATAACGTCCTACACTCGGGTGTTTTCTTTCGTGGGTCAGACAATTTTCAAAAAAATCGCTAAGGCGACAATTTTTGAGTTCCCACAGAACATTTTTTACAATAATATTCGAAGTAACGTATATATATATTATTAATAAATAAAAAATATGGGATAACGGTGGTCACGTTATTCTACAATAGTACATAAATATTTAAGTGCGGGATAACGGTGGTCACGTTATTCTCCAACAGCACCTAAATATTTAAGTGCGGGATAACGGTGGCCACGTTTTCTCAAATAGTACCTAAATATTTAAGTGCGTAATAACGATGGTCACGTTATTCTACAATATAATCTAAATATTTAAGTCCGGGATAACGGTGGTCACGTTATTCTACAATAGTACCTAAATATTTAAGTGCGGGATAACGGTGGTCACGTTATTCTACAATAGTACATAAATATTTAAGTGCGGGATAACGGTGGTCACGTTATTCTCCAACAGCACCTAAATATTTAAGTGCGGGATAACGGTGGTCACGTTATTCTACAATAGTACATAAATATTTAAGTGCGGGATAACGGTGGTCACGTTATTCTCCAACAGCACCTAAATATTTAAGTGCAGGATAACGGTGGTCACGTTATTCTACAATAGTACCTAAATATTTAAGTGCAGGATAACGGTGGTCACGTTATTCTACAATAGTACATAAATATTTAAGTGCGGGATAACGGTGGTCACGTTATTCTCCAACAGCACCTAAATATTTAAGTGCGGGATAACGGTGGTCACGTTATTCTACAATAGTACATAAATATTTAAGTGCGGGATAACGGTGGTCACGTTATTCTCCAACAGCACCTAAATATTTAAGTGCGGGATAACGGTGGTCACGTTATTCTCCAACAGTACCTAAATATTTAAGTGCGGGATAACGGTGGTCACGTTATTCTACAATAGTACATAAATATTTAAGTGCGGGATAACGGTGGTCACGTTATTCTCCAACAGCACCTAAATATTTAAGTGCGGGATAACGGTGGTCACGTTATTCTACAATAGTACCTAAATATTTAAGTGCAGGATAACGGTGGTCACGTTATTATCCAACATTACTTTTTTTTTAGCCGCCTCGGTGGTCTAGTGGATAGCGTACTAGGCTTTCACCCCGAGGACCCGGGTTCGATTCCCGGCGAGGGCTTGGCATTTTCATACGCTATAAAATCATCCCACCGTCTGCATTAGCCCAAGTGTGCACAATAGTCGGACGTTAAACACAAAAAAAAAACCAACATTACTTATACATTTAAGTGTCTCGAAAAGTTATTAAAAATTGCGCGGAGTACAGTGCTATCATCATTTATGGAAAAAGCGGAAATACACCAGCTAACTGCCAATTAGACATAGCAGAACGACGGGGGAAACACAAGTCGACCTCTAGCCGCAAGAGTATGAACATCTACAAACAGCATATTTTAAATTATGAAATCATATCGTAAGAAGCAGGAACAAATCAAATTTCTTTTGTTGTGTGAAAACGTTTAGCTTAGAAAAATTAATTATTACAGCGAATTGCACACGTTGCTGGCGGTTCACTCAGTGAATGTTTACTTATTTTTATCTTTTAACAAGAAAGATAAACAGGTGAATCTAACATTATAACTCTTTGTGAATCATAACGGAATTAATGTAAAAGTCAACCTTTCAGAGGGTGATACGGCTTATTAAGTAACAGAAGTGAAGCGCTGCTCCAGGACCGCCAACTTCAGAAACGAAATAACTCCAGTCAAAGCTAACTACAAGCGCAACGCATGCCTTTGTTTTCCCGTTCCTTTAAAGGAATAAATCCCTCAGTTAAATGCAGTTAGGTGACCTACTTACACGAAAGTAGGCCAATCAATGGAGAAGTGTTGAAAGAACGCTCGTTCACGATTGTAGTTATGAACATAAAATGTTATTAGCAAAAGTATCGAGAATATGCACATTACAATAGACTGGTTACTTTCCAAGCAACTCCCGATTTTTAAAATAATAATGTGTTTGGAATATCTAAAATTTACTTCAAATAAGTTTGAGCTTGACCTTAATACACTCTCACGTTTTATAATATTCCCCGCAGAGGGGTGCTGCACCTATTGAGAGGATTTAAGACATCCCTCGCTGTACCCGAGTCTAACACACACTTACACTTGCAACACTACACTTACGACTTTAACACTTTGCTCTCACACTTACATTTAGGAAGGTGATAATAGCCTCAATGTGCTTTTCGCCTTAAAAAAATATATATATAATATTTCGACTAACCGTTTAGGCGTATTATTCAAACACATTCCTTGTATTTCAAAAAGCCCTCCATATTCCAAAAACGAAATCTTGTTGAGCTTTCATACATTATTACGCTAAGCATTCCGATTGGTCTTATTCCAAAAAGAAGGACCTGCGTTATTTAAACTTTATATGTGGAGTACGTACAGGTTCGTCAGAACACGAAGGAACTCTCACACCTCGGTAAACAAAATTCCAGGAGCGGTGAAAAATGTCCCCGTGAGAGTGCAGCACAATGCAGGCGTAGGTGACAAATAATTGTGTGTGTACCAAAAAAGCTGATTGCTAAAGAAAACATTGCTGTAAGTAATATTTAAATTATTACTGTACCCAAGACTTAAACAATCATTAATCATTGAAAGTAGAATCGCTGAACAGTCCAGGCCAGTTCTTAGTGTGCATGTGCGCGCGCGCATAAACAGTAGCCATTCGTATTGTTTACTGTGAAAACAAGTAAGTTCGAAAACCGATTCTTTACGTGAATAACAATTCAATGTTGTTAACTTTTAGAAATTCGCTTCAATCACGTCAGCGAGACAGCTGTGCCGCAATTACTTTCATAACAAATGCGCCAGTCATTGTCGAGTGAAAGTAACATAGATCGTACAATAAATCGGACAACGGTATCCCTCAATAATCGATTATACACACTGACTTAACGAAATCAATAGAGACACAGACTTCTGCTAAAACAGTCATGCTCACGTGACGGTGTAACCCCTGGAGACCATCTGCAGGAAATGATAGCCGTCACGTGCTCGAGAGTATCTCGCAAAGTACCGAGATTCAATAGTCTCAGGATCAAAGCCGAGGATAATTCCTGCAAAAGGGGAACAAATGCTGCGCCAGAAAACAGAGTTTCCACAATATTTTCCAACGACTTCTTTACAATTATCAAAATTTCTGTTTCGAATTAGTGTGAAACTTTACATTTTATACATCTTTAGAATATTAATAACACATTTTGTTGTAATCATGATAATCCGAACGGAAAAATACACTTGAAGACAATAAATTATAATTGTGCAGCATATGTAATTTGGCGCCTAACATGATCTCCTGATAACTTATTTAACCACTGCGTTTTGAATAAGAATCAGTCTTCTGATAACCTAATGATCTGATAACCTATTTAATCACTGAGTTTTGAATAAGAATCACTCTTCTGATAACCTAATAATCTCCTGATAACCTATTTAACCACTGCGTTTTAAATAAGAATCCATCTTCTGATAACCTAATGATCTCCTGATAACCTATTTAACCACTGTGTTTTGAATAAGAATCACTCTTCTGATAACCTAATAATCTCCTGATAACCTATTTAACCACTGCGTTTTGAATAAGAATCAATATTCTGATAAACTAATAATCTCCTGATAACCTATTTAACCACTGCGTTTTGAATAAGAATCAATATTCTGATAAACTAATAATCTCCTGATAACCTATTTAACCACAGAGTTTTGAATAAGAATCCATCTTCTGATAACCTAATGATCTCCTGATAACCTATTTAACCACTGAGTTTTGAATAAGAATCAATCTTCTGATAACCTAATGATCTCCTGATAACTTATTTAACCACTGCGTTTTGAATAAGAATCACTCTTCTGATAACCTAATAATCTCCTGATAACCTATTTAACCACTGCGTTTTGAATAAGAATCAATCTTCTGATAACCTAATGATCTTCTGATAACCTATTTAACCACTGCGTTTTGAATAAGAATCAATCTTCTGATAACCTAATGATCTAACCACTGCGTTTTGAATAAGAATCAATATTCTGATAAACTAATAATCTCCTGATAACCTATTTAACCACAGAGTTTTGAATAAGAATCCATCTTCTGATAACCTAATGATCTCCTGATAACTTATTTAACCACTGCGTTTTGAATAAGAATCACTCTTCTGATAACCTAATAATCTCCTGATAACTTATTTAACCACTGCGTTTTGAATAAGAATCACTCTTCTGATAACCTGATAATCTCCTGATAACCTATTTAACCACTGCGTTTTGAATAAGAATCACTCTTCTGATAACCTGATAATCTCCTGATAACCTATTTAACCACTGCGTTTTGAATAAGAATCAATGATAACCTAATCAATCTTCTGATAAAACCACTTTGTTATGAGCCCCATGATCTCCTGAGTTGATAACCTATTTAACCACTTTGTTATGAGCCCCATGATCATCCTGAGTTGTGCTCTGCCCAGGACATCTGCTGCCCCTTTGATTCCTCCAGAAGGAACTTTGCTTAAGAGACGTTTACTATGGGAATGCCCATGAAGGTTGTCCCATCTTACCTGGTGTTGACACCCATTAATAGCGGACCTGGCCAACGATAGAGAAATCCCTAAAGCCTTTATTAAATGCGCATACGTAATTAAAACAGTATTAGTAATTAAACAATTTTTAAAAATACATTAATAACCTAACAAATATCACTGTGAAATTTACTAATTTCGTAATCATTCTTTTTTTTACCTCAGGAGGCCAGATAAACGTTTATCAATGAAGATCATAAAATATAATTTATCACGGCCACAATACTCCGTCCGCAGCAGCAATAGAGGCGGAGTTAATACAGCTAATTAATAAAACCACGGGAATAAATAGCCCTCATTATCGGACCACGCCTTCCAAGTAATATACCGCCAGAACTACGCAGAGAAATTCTCCGGCTTCTATGTGAAAAATATGTCAGTAATAAATTAAACGCGAAGCTAAGTGAGCCCGGGGGGAGGGGGAGGTGCAAAGTATGCCGGGAATGTCAAGCGTCAGTGCGTCCTCGTCAATATTACTGTTGTGCGGGTTATAAAAAATGAATGTTTTTTTTTTATTGCACCATAACTGTATTGTTATTATTTAAAATATATCCGTGTGTTTGTGTTTGCTCAATTATATAAACTTTAAGTCTGTTAAATTAAATAATTGGGATTAACCTGTTTTTATATTTTCAATCAATTTTAAGACTGTTAAATTTAATAATTAGGATTATGACCTGTTTTTCACCGTCTAGTGGTCTTTTACTCACCTTTTATAGGCTAATACGGTTTCAAAACGTTAAATTTTCATCTTCAGGTCGTACTATTGGTCAAATCCCGCTGGCTAGGTCGTCACAAAGTTAACAAAACATTGAAACACATATCACAATACTGACTACACAATTACACATTTTTTTAAAACGCAAAACGATAAAATTTAGTTTGCGCAAACATCACTAACGTGCGACGTGTATGTCGGTAACGGTCATTAACTATAGTCCAGCCAATAAGTAAATTTTTTAGTAAATAAATTAAAGTAGAATTTCTCGCGCATGTAGGAGAATTCCCCTCCACCTCCCTCCAACAGTCCAGTGACACAGAATCTGACTTAACAAACTGTTACTACTCTGCGATAGTAAAGAAAAAGGAGGGAACTATAGTGAGAGAGTGGGGACTCGACCTCTCACTCACACATTTTTTTTAAAACGCAAAACGATAAAATTTAGTTTGCGCAAACATCACTAACGTGCAACGTGTATGTCGGTAACGGCACTATAGTCCAGCCACTAAGTAAACGGCCTGCGCTAGAATTTCTCGCGCACGTAGGAGAATTCCCTTCCACCTCCCTCCAACAGTCCAGTGACACAGAATCTGACTTTACAAACTGTTACTACTCTGCGACAGTAAAGAAAAAGAAGGGAACTATAGTGAGAGAGTGGGGACTCGACCTCTCACTCACACATTTTTTTTAAAACGCAAAACGATAAAATTTAGTTTGCGCAAACATCACTAACGTGCGATGTATGTCGGTAACGGCACTATAGTCCAGCCACTAAGTAAACGGCCTGCGCTAGAATTTCTCGCGCATGTAGGAGAATTCCCCTCCACCTCCCTCCAACAGTCCAGTGACACAGAATCTGACTTTACAAACTGTTACTACTCAGCGACAGTAAAGAAAAAGGAGGGAACTATAGTGAGAGAATGGTGACTCGACTTCTCACTCACACATTTTTTCTCTCTGTCCCACTGGAGTTTCTAAGCGGCTGACCTATAGCGGGCATTAAATCAGTTAAATGAGATGACGTTATGGAGATCTGTTCTATTATTCTTATAAATCTCAAACTCTTTGATCACATACATTGCTTTTATTTAATAAATGTAATATCTCCATGTTGGATGTCTTCGAATTTATCCATGAGATGTTCTGCTAAAGCCGAGTTTTTAGGTAAGTTTCTTTTAGGTATACGTTCCCTAAATCTTTTTTTTAAGAATGCGATGTCTGACCGATATAAATACTTGGGCAATCACTACATTTAATGTTATATATACCAGTTCTGTCAAAGTTGTAACCAATCGTCCACATATAAGGTGAGTTAAAGCCCATTAGACTGTAAAAAATAGGCCGTAATCCTACTTATTTAAACAGTAGCTGTGTTGCAATAATGAAATTGAATTTATTTAACGGTGATTATGATTGGTGGCGTCACACATTTCAAAAAAATATTTCCCAAATTTGCGATTTTGAATGAACGCTATGTTTAAAAAAAAGTGGCAGTCGCATGACTGCCGTCAAAAGTGACTACTTCTTATCACGGATTGTGGCTATATATTTTACACCACAAAATAAATGATTAGGATTATATACCTATTCGTCCCGTCAGTAGTCTGATAGGTACCGCGTAGCCTTTATGAGGTGAGTTGATAGACCACTGACGGGAAGAATAGGTATATAAATAATCCTAATCATTTGAATATGTAGTCCGGTGGCTATGTTACAATAATGAAACACAAAATAAAATTTATAGTCGATTTTCAAAATCATGAATACGTTCATTTCAGTTTAATATTTTTTTTTTTTTTTTTTTAAGCGAAAAGCACATTAAGGCTATCATCGCCTAAATACAACTACTAAAGAAAAGAAACAACAGAGCGATAAAACGTAACATTACTTACAAACTAGATAACAAGAATAAATAACTTAAAAACAAAACAATATAAAGGTGGACTGTAAAGTGGTCCTTATTAAACAGGAAGATAATAAATATTTTGAAACAATAAAATTTCCTAAAACTAGTTAACAAGAATATAAACTATAAAGAATATATAAATACTAAGGAAAAAATTAAATATATTGATATATATGCAAGCGTCTCAGGAAGGCCAAAACGCGTTCAATGATCGCCGAATCGTCCCCCAAGATCGCCTGCATACAGTTTCCTAATCCATATATTAAACGCATGGTTCTCAAGCAATCGCAGTCTAACATCAAGTGTTTGACTGTAATGGTTTCTCCACAAAGTTGGCATGTAGGTGGCTCCTCGCGTCCCATTAAAAAACCATGTGTCAACAACGAATGACCAATGCGGAGGCGTGTAACGACAACCTCCTCCCTTCGACTTGTTCTTAGAGACGACCCCCAAGGGCGAACAGTATGTTTATTAATATATTTCTAAATACAATATTATATGATTTTATGGTTTTCTGCCAAGACATAGATTTTTGCTACTCGACACTAGAATAGGCTATAACTGACCATGGGAGCACGGAGTTCCAAATATATTACTCCTACTCTTAATATCTGACCCTGTGACTTATTAATTGTCATTGTAAATGCCAATTTCAATGGAAACAGCAATATTTTAATTTGGAAAGGCAGGTTGTTTGGAATTATAAGATTGTTTCAATTAAAATCTTTGTAAATGTAAGCTTATAAACAATAATTTTATAATAAATAATAACAGGGACTCAGATTTTTAAAACGGGAATACATCTATGTCCATCTCAGGTACCTAAACCATGTTCATTTTAAATTCCATCTCAATCGGTCCAGTAGTTAATGTGTGATTGAATAACAAACAAAAACACACACATAAACTTTCAAATTTAAAATATTATATTAGGAAGTATAAAATATTATTAAAACGTCACTGTTGTAGCCTACAGTTAACACATATCACAAAACTGAATACTAAATAATTCAGTTGCACCGGGTAAGTAGTATAATGGCATTTAAATATTTATTATTCACACCTACCAATATATAATAAACGTATAAAACGTCACTGTTACACAGTTAACACTTGACACAAAACTAAATAATTAAGTTGGACTGGGTAAGTAATATAATAGCTCGAACATACAAGTTTTCACTTCAAAAATACATTTTAAAACAAAAATATATCTAATAGCGTTATGCGTGACGGCAAACTGAATTTTTTCCCCGTGCAAAACATACATCCATACCCCGCCATAAGTAGTCACTTCAAAAATCTCGTGTATCCAAATATTTGTTTGATAGATTTTGGAAATTAATTCAACGAATCAGCTGCAAGCCGCGATTGTTTGAATAGAAGCAGTCAACTCTGATAGATTCACAAAGTTTAAATGGCACGTCAACGCCAGTACAGTGGAGATGAAGGTATTGTTTCGCATCCAACTCGTGGCATCAAATGTAGCCAGGATATTAATGAGGTACGACGGACGGACAGTAAGACATGTCCAAAGATAATGGCGCGTAACTTTACACTGCAAACGCATTACTCAATCCGCCTGAGAAAGCTTCGGCTTTATAATTCTAAATAACAGCGTAAATAAGATCGCCGATATTTTTGCATCAACATTTTTAAACGTTTGTTATAAAAAATTTTAAATACGTCCTTTCATCAGGATTTTATTCTTTTCTGCTCAAAACGTTAGGTTAGGTAAAGGTTAAGTTAGGTTAGGTTAGGTAAAGGTTAGGTTAGGTTAGGTAAAGGTTCAGTTAAGTTAGGTTACGTAAAGCTTCGGTTAGGTTAGGTTAGGTTCGGTTAAGTTAGGTTAGGTTAGGTAAAGGTTTAGTTAAGAATAGTTAAAGGTTAGGTTAAGGTAGGTTAGGTAAAGGTTCAGTTAAGTTAAGTTAGGTAAAGGTCCGGTTAAGTTAGGTTAGGTAAAGCTTAGGTTAGGTTAGATTACGTAAAGCTTCGGTTAGGTTAGGTTAGGTTAAGTTAGGTTAGGTAAAGGTTCAGTTAAGTTAGGTTAGGTAAAGGTCCGGTTAAGTTAGGTTAGGTAAAGATTCAGTTAAGTTAGGTTAGGTAAAGGTCCGGTTAAGTTAGGTTTGGTAAAGGTTCAGTTAAGTTAGGTTAGGTAAAGCTTAGGTTAGGTTAGATTACGTAAAGCTTCGGTTAGGTTAGGTTAGGTTAAGTTAGGTTAGGTAAAGGTTCAGTTAAGTTAGGTTAGGTAAAGGTCCGGTTAAGTTAGGTTTGCTAAAGGTTCAGTTAAGTTAGGTTAGGTAAAGCTTTGGTTAGGTTAGATTACGTAAAGCTTCGGTTAGGTTAGGTAAAGGTTCAGTTAAGTTAGGTTTGGTAAAGGTCCGGTTAAGTTAGGTTAGGTAAAGGTTCAGTTAAGTTAGGTTAGGTAAAGGTTCTTGTTAAGGAGTCGCAGATTTCCAACTGTCGTACCATTTACTTGGTATCGATCAACTACATCGCTGGCGGTGTGGTTTTTATTTACTATAGGGTAAACAAAAAATTAATTTCGAAAAAACCAAAATAGCGGCCACAGAGAAAACTCATTATTTACTTTAAGATGAGGATCATACACAGCTATCATCCCTTCCGAATATACTGATGCAGAAAAGGGAGACCCAACCTTGGTATGCATGAGTACCAACTTCAGAAAACTGACATCATTAAAAAGAAATTATACATAAGTGGACGCCTACTTGTTTACACATTTATAAATCTTTTACAAAGATTGGAATAGACACAGATATACCAAACTTATCTGTATCTCCAACCAAATTTGTAATATTCAGGAAACAAGCCTGAATAATTCTCTCAAATGAATTTAAAAAACAACTAATAACTACGGAATACAATTTAAAATTAACAGCATTGCTTCCACTGCAAGCTTCCATTGTATCTGGCTTGTTAGTTTGAATCATTAGCTATAAACGTACTGGAAGTACAGCCACAATTATAAAAAACGTGCTCGATATTAACGGCTAAGTACAAGTAATTGAAAATACCAAAACCGTATTGACTTTCTCGTACAGAAAAGTTAGGTAATGAGGTGCAATGTTATCACTGTTTGGAAATAAATCAGCGAGACAGATGCGTGCTGTGGTTACTTATATTTATTATTAAGTATTTTTACGACTGGAATAAAACGCCGACATTATTACCGTTAATTTCTCTCCGCTCCCAACACTAGATCCGTAACAGCAAATTACAAAGTTTCCACATTTCACGTCTGGTAGGCTAATTAAACAATAACTTGTAATACTTTATATTTCACCCTTTTGTTTCAGCTTTGCTATAAATATCTTTTAATCTGGACTTATATTGTTCTTTTCCGCTGCAATGAAGTTTCATTTCTTAAACAATAATTTCTTTTTCTTTTGTAGCTTCCATTCATTCTATAAGATTTTAATCTAACGTTGTGTTTTTATTAAAAGTTATTCGTTGACATAACACGTCTGATAAAGCAAAACTCTATGTCTTCTCACACACACACACACACACACACACACATATACAATATATATATATATATATACACATTTTTTTGGTGTTTAACGTCTGACTATTGTGCACACTTGGGCTAATGCAGACGATGGGATGATTTATAGCGTATGAAAATACCAAGCCCTGGCCGGGAATCGAACCTGGGTCCTCGGGGTGAAAGCCTAGTACGCTATCCACTAGGCCACCGAGGCGGCATAAATTTGTACAGTTCAAATGTATTACCCATTTTTAAATTAGCGATTGAGTTTAAATTAGCGTACTATACAACGCGAATAGTTTTGTATTTCGGCGAAAATTCGTTTTTCTGAATTACTCCAGCCCACAGATTGGTTTTTGTGTCCCATATTGTTTAATTTACACTTTTCTTTCTTGTACCGACCGTAACCGCAGACTATGAATAGATTTACGCTGGGAATCAAACAGTAAAGCAATATTACATGAAAAGCAGAGTGGCTGGTCTTGCAGCCATACAGCCTATACGAGGGTATCGGCAACACTCTGTGAATACGTAATACAGAACTGTACTGTATATGCTTCCATAAATCACCACAAAACAGAACAAAACTAAAAATTCCACTTCGACCGGCAAATATCCCTTGTTTGTCTAGTTGAAAACTAGTTAACTGATACAGAAATATTCACTATGCTTCCAAAAATAACCTAAACCGACATTTTATTTTCTTTGGTGCAGCAACGAATTTTCCCAAAACTAACAACACTGAATAGGAAATTTGGATAGAATAATTCCCCCTCCACTCCCTCCAACAGTTCAATAACACAGAGGCTACCAATGCGAGTACACAAACTGTTATTACTCAGCGATAGTGAAGGAAAAGAGGGAGGTATGTGGGACTCGACCTCTCACTCGCACATTTCCTGTCTGTCCCACGGATGTTCTTAGCAGGCGGTTTTCTAAGCGGCAACGCTGAAGTGATGAAGAACACTTAAAAAAATTATAATTTATGCACATTTTAACTCTGCATATCCTCCTGTAATTATGTTTTCAAAAAATTATGATACAATCGTTTATTATTATTATTATTTTATTTATTTATTTTTGAAGTTTTAAAACTGTGAGCGAAATTTAGTGAGTGACAAACGTCACCAAGGGATTACCAAAACACATTTTCCGTCACTGGATTTTTCGCATATCGAAATGTTGTTTAAAAACCGCTTCCATCACGTCCGTGAGACATCTGCGTGCTCCGATTATTCCCGTCTGCTATCTCGTTTTAATATAAGAAGCAGACAATTTATCCGGTAGTTTCTGTTTTATAAAAACGCTTAGATTTTTTTTTAACGCTTAGAAGAACGTTAACGTAAGATGGGATTAAATTTGAAATCAATGGAAACCGATTACCTAAGAGCTGCAACATGGCACGCGAAGAAGTGATTCTAAGATTGTGTTTCACTTAACCGATCTTCCGTTTCCTGTTAGCTGCTCACAGGGGAGTGCATACATGCTTTCCTACTTCAAGAGCAAAACACATAAGCACTCATTTGCAGGTGCAGCTCAGAAACAAATACTTTGTTAACCCTATGTCCTATATGATCTTGAACCTGCCGGCAATTTCAGTCTACAAAAATTGTCAAACTTTACCGTTATTTTTACTGTTCGATACATTTAAATATTGCTCTTACAAATATTTTAAATTTCTACACTTGTCGTCAAAATGGAGGTAATTAAAAATTATGTCGAAAAAATCTGATTAAGAATGCAGTAGATTATAAGTAAAATGTGTATCAAGTAACTAATATTTAAATTTTGTAAACTTGGAGTAAAAGTGGAGGAAATCAAAAATTACGTCAAAAATCTGATTAACAATACTTAACAATACAGTAGATTGTAAATAGAATATGTACCAAGTAACTAATATTTTAAATTTTTAAACCTGGCGTAAAAGTGGAAGAAATAAAAAATTACGTCACAAATCTGATATATCAGATTTGTCTTGAGGATTTTGTCTTGAGATTTGTCAGATAAATCCTTGAGGAGGTAGGATTATAAACAGATATGTACCGAGTAACAAATATTTAAAAATTTTAAAACTTGGAGTAAAAATGGACGTAATCAAAAATTACGTCGCAAATCTGATTAAGAATACAGTAGATTATAAACAGATATGTACCGAGTAACAAATATTTAAAATTTTTAAACTTGGAGTAAAAATGGACGTAATCAAAAATTACGTTGCAAATCTGATTACGAATACAGTAGATTATAAATAGATATGTACCGAGTAACAAATATTTAAAATTTTTTAACTTGGAGTAAAAATGGACGTAATCAAAAATTACGTTGCAAATCTGATTACGAATACAGTAGATTATAAATAGATATGTACCGAGTAACAAATATTTAAAATTTTTTAACTTGGAGGAAAAATGGACGTAATCAAAAATTACGTCGCAAATCTGATTAAGAATAGAGTAGATTATAAACAGATATGTATCGAGTAACAAATATTAAAAATTTTTAAACTTGGAGTAAAAGTGGAGGAAATCAAAAATTACGTCGCAAATCTGATTACGAATACAGTAGATTATAAACAGATATGTACCGAGTAACAAATATTTAAAATTTTTAAACTTGGAGTAAAAATGGACGTAATCAAAAATTACGTCGCAAATCTGTTTACGAATACAGTAGATTATAAACAGATATGTACCGAGTAACAAATATTTAAAATTTTTTAACTTGGAGTAAAAATGGACGTAATCAAAAATTACGTCGCAAATCTGATTACGAATACAGTAGATTATAAACAGATATGTACCCAGTAACAAATATTTAAAATTTTTAAACTTGGAGTAAAAATGGACGTAATCAAAAATTACGTCGCAAATCTGATTACGAATACAGTAGATTATAAATAGATATGTACCCAGTAACAAATGTTTAAAAATTTTAAACTTGGAGTAAAAATGGACGTAATCAAAAATTACGTCGCAAATCTGATTAAGAATACAGTAGATTATAAACAGGATTTTTACCAAGTAACAAATATTTAAAACTGTTAAACTTGGCGTTAAAATAGAGGAATCAAAAATTACGTCTCAAATCTAATTAAAAATACAGTAGATTATAAAAAGAATATGTACCAAGAAACAAATATTTTAAATTTGGTAAACTTGGCGTTAAAATGGAGGAAATCAAAAATTACGTCTCAAATCTGATTAAGAACACAACAGATTACAAATAGAATATTTATCAAGTAACAAATATTTAAAACTGTTAAACTTGGCACAAAAATGGAGGAAATCAAAACTTACGTCGCAAAAATGATACACCAAGTAATGAATATTTCCAAAACACTCACACGGTGTTTTCATTTTATCCGAAAATTTTAAACTACTAAAGAACAACATTTTTGCAGGAATAACGTGCATGCTTTGAAGACCTTACGCTACGGACATAGTTCAAAAGAACAGTGATAACAGTGATGGTCGCTTCGGGAAATGGAACATAGATTTTGACTACAAAGAACGGAAAATATATTGCGAATGTACGTGAGAGGATTCTAAGCAGGATGTTGGGACAAGAAAGATCAATGAGAGCGGGAAACCCAGAAACAATGAAAAATTATACTGCATTTAAAACAGAAATTTGTTTTCTACGTTAAGGAAATATACTTCTGGTTAAACTATGGAAGAGGTAATAGGACTGCTGGGTGTAGGAAATCGGCGAAACACGTTTATAGCTTATTATTCAAATTTGGAATCTGGAAAATGATTAATTTACACTGTTTTATAGTCGGTAACAAAGATTTAATAAATGAGTGCACTAAAACTTGTATATGTGATAATAGTATGATTAAATCACTGCCACTATCATGCTCCAATGTAACGAATCTGTGAGTGGAACTTGTAGCGAATCTAGTCACGTTGTGTTCTTTCTAGAGGTTCAGTCGCCACTAGCGGTGGGGCAGAAAACACCAAACTGTTTTTTCACACGGAAACAAGCAGTTTGATTTGAACTGGTTTATGATTTGTTAAACAAGGAACGGACTTTCCCCACTACCACACCCATGTTCTATTCGAAAGTTGCCGCAAGCGCTAAAACTGTTTTCCTGCTAACTGCTTTTCTTCTACATACTTTTATGCTTTTTCCCTTTATTTCAAAGTTGCTTGTTGCTTGTAGTGAAGTAAGAACTGTTTGGTCGATGTCAACGTTTATCTCTATTTTGTTGCGAGTTGTAGCAACATCTCACATTGTGTAGATACAGAGCCTAATTTTATTTAAACATATTTTTTATATTTATTATCAATCGTCAATATTTTTTAATCAATTAAAAATATTCTAAATCGTTTGCATTTTGGTAAATACGCGAAGGACTATTTAATTTTTAAGTAAAAAAAAGAATGCTTCTATTAGAAATTCATCGCATTTTGTACATAAAATGGCATACATAATTATTACGTTTTGATAATGTAATTTAATTATTACTACACTTGTAATGATTATTTTTATCCTTCCTAAATGCTTTATACCCAAAAACAGTTTAGGACATGGTGGTAATGGGAATGAAAAAGTAGTCTTAGAAAACTGAACGTATGTGCTTTATGTTTTAGCTGCTAATACAACTTTGAGTTTCAGTTCTCTAAACCTGTTTTTTCCAACTGTTTTAAAAAGCAGCTTTTTTCCTCAACAAACAGTTTATTGACGTTTTGTAAAAACAGCAGAAACTCCCACCTCTAGTCGCCACTGACTTGTCTGGGGAGAGAAACCCTCCATGTGACCCATAGGATGGCACCCCACCTCCAACTAACTGTAAAATACGCTTCAACACTCCGCCCACCTTGAAAGTGTGGATTTTCAAAAAAAAAGTATTAAAGTTTCATGACGAAAAATATAGTGTCAGTGGTACAAAGAAATAATAACTGAACGCACTAAAACTTGTATATGTGATAATAGTATGATTAAATCAATGCCACTATCCAATCCTCTTGGTGCTCCAATGTAACGAATCTGTGACTGGAACTTGTAGCGAATCTAGTCACTTGTGTTCTTTCTAAAGGTTCAGTCGCCACTGACTTGTCTGGGGGGGGGGAGAAACCCTTCATGTGACCCATAGGATGGCACCCCACCTCCAACTAACTGTAAAATACGCTTCAACACTTCGCCCACCTTGAAAGTGTGGATTTTCAAAAAAAAAAGTATTAAAGTTTCATGACGAAAAATATAGTGTCAGTGGTACAAATAAATAATAAATGAGTGCACTAAAACTTGTATACGTGATAATAGTATGATTAAATCAATGTCACTATCCAATCCTCTTGGTGCTCCAATGTAACGAATCTGTGACTGGAACTTGTAGCGAATCTAGTCACTTGTGTTCTTTCTAAAGGTTCAGTCGCCACTGACTTGTCTGGGGGGGGGAGAAACCCTTCATGTGACCCATAGGATGGCACCCCTACCTCCAACTAACTGTATGTCACAGGAAGGTGAGATTACGACAGGTAATCTGAAGAAAAGACCATTATGGAAAAGGAAAATACAGGATAAAGAATACTATTACGGTTGTGGCGGCTTATGTACGACGTCATCTTCGGATAATGGTAAGAGTACAATACAAAACATACGTTTACACTAATACGCAGACAAGTTATTCTTGAGTTTTAAAAGCTTCAGTACCACAGTTGCATTATAAAAATCAAAATTTACGGTAACACAAGAGACTTCAAAAGTTGAAACAAAAGACCAAAGTTTGTTCACTTACCAAACCACACTTGAAGTTCCAAAGTAAGTTACTTGTAATGACAAGCCAGTCCTCACAAGTGTACAGGTAATTGACTTACAAACAACTAAACCACCGCTAACTAAAGACTACTCCGGCTAATAAAGTTGCAAGTTAACTTTTGTCTCTTACCTACTGTTGCTCCCTTAAAATCTAGGTTAACTGTTTTTACAAGCAAAGACACAGACAGATCCTAACTCGGACAATAACCGTCAATTTTACAGTCCATTAAATTTAGGTTAGGGGCTTCAAAAATGTGATTTTGTTCACGTACCCGTATCGTAAAAAATAACCTTCCATAAGCCCAATTTCACGGAACAATATTCAAAATCCTCAGATATGTTCATATCTTATTGGGTTAGAATCAAGTTGAAGCTTTTCTTTATTAATAATAATAGTATCTAGCGCTACAGCCCATCTCTAGGCCTTGGATTCCTCAACTCGTTTCTGCCAGTCCTCTCTATTTAATGCAGCAACCCTCCAGTTCCTTAGCATCCCACCCATCTCAGTCTGGGCCTGCCCACTCTCCTGGATGTAATTCCTCCCTTATGAACCTCTTGGGTATCTCCTCTGTGGACAGCCTAACAACATGGCCCGTCCATCTAAGCCTGCCGAGTTTTATTATTTTGGCAAAGTCCGCTTCTTGAAAAAGCTGCTGTAGTTATAATTGTAATAAACTTGTAATAAATTGTTCATTAACTTCAGATTAATATTAATAATTAAAGATTATGTTAGAAGAGGAAATTGGCTACTTTATTTAAACAACGCTTAAGAGATTTCCTTAAGGTTATGCGATCAACAAAACTTGTTTTTTGATATTTTGGCTTAAAATAACTCACACATGTTTGAAGACATGTTATTTTCACATAAAAATTTAAAAAAAGTATTTTTAAAGCGTTTTGGGTGTATTAAATGACCTTTCTTGAGGTTTAGTCAATCGACACCCACGTGTAAACGGAAGAAACAATTTAAACCAAACTTTGGGGTTATATTCTACTAAACATGCCCAACGCCTCAATGAACCTCATTTTGTCATATCGGACATTTTTTTAAATGTTTTTTTTTTTAAAAAAAAATATAAAAAATATGTTTCTTATTGAATCAAAATTTAAACTTCATAGCGAGGTGCAGATAGGTCTGAAGGTCATTTTCCAAAAAAATATATCTGTTCTAGACGAAATCTTTTAGCCGTGAGGGTGTTTTAAAAAAATTGGCTTACTCCTGCAAATGTAACGAAGCAACCCGCAATCTTCGTTCTTTGTCTCAAAGTCGCGCTCTTTCTTGCCTCCCTCTCCTTCTCCAGCTTGTCAATTCCCCCACTACTTAGTCAGTCACTCGCTACATTCGTCAGTCAGTTCTTTCCTAAAACCGTCTACTGTTAACTGTTCGATTGCCTTGAGATAAAAAACAGCCCGCAGAGCGAGTGGCCTGCGATCTAGGGGACAAAGTTTGTCAGCAGACGTGATCGCACAACCTTAACGGAGCTGGACTCCGCTCTGCGTAGCTTCGACTCTGTCCAGGTTCGGTTTTTAACCTGATTATGCTTCCCCACCACGAAAATTGAAAAGGCGTTTTTTTAAGAATATATCGAAAGTATTATGTCCAATTTCGATGATATTTACAATCATTTTGCCCTTATTTTCTAGAATAATATTTTGGATCAAATTTTGCATAAATTTTGTCCACAAGTACCCGAAAATTATGGGTTGCTGTATCACCAAAAGTCCGGTTATGAAACTATTGAAAGAAAATCCGGAAAATTAATTTATAAGAATATAATAAAAGAAATTAATCCCAGAGAGGACTGGCAGAAACGAGTTGAGGAAGCCAAGGCCTAGATAGAGATGGGCTGTAACGCTAGATATTATTATTAATAATGAAAAACTTCAACTAGATTCTAACCTAATAAAATATGAACATGTCTAAGGATTTAGAATATTGTTCCGTGAAGTTGAGCTAACAAAAGGTTATTTTTTACGATACAGGTACGTGAATAAAATCACATTTTTGAAGTCCCTAACCTAAATTCAACGGACTGGAAAACCTGAATCGTTTTTTTCCAGTTAAGTGCAACCACTTAATAATAATCTGCCGAACTGATAAATTATTTCTGATTTCAAACTTTCTACCAGCCAAACGTTAGTCATAATATTCTCCGTATAGTAACTCCGTACTACAGGGTGCGGCAGTCAATCCTACATTTTTGAAAAAGCTGTGAAAAATAAACGGATCCATTTTCCAAATTTTTATTGCTACCATCGTATTATACATTAAAAAGCATTTCAGGAACATAAAACAATTATTTAATGTTTAAAAATAACATTGATAAGATGATGTCCTTCCCGATTAATGCATTCTAGCAAGCGATTTCTATCGCGTTGTTCATCACCATAACAGATCACAAGCTGAAGCATTTTCTGAATATCCAGGCGGATACTTGCCTTGAGTAACAACTGTACGAGGTCGTTCTTTGTACACTTTACTCTAGATACCCCCACAAGAAAAAATCGCACGGTGTGAGGTCGGGTATGCTGCATAACTACTTTGGCATTTGGTATGCAGCTTAGACCACTGTTCCATGGTAGTGGTGGGCAAAAAAAAACCAAACTGCTAAAAAAACTGCTTTCCTATAAATGACAAACAAACTGCTTTTTCAAACGGAAACAAGAATTTGGATTTGGACTGGTTTATGATTTGTTAAACAAGGAACGGACTTCCCACTACCACACCCTCGTTCTACTCGAACTTTGCCACGAGCGCTAAAACTGTTTTCCTGCTAACTGCTTTTCTTCTACCTGCTTTTATGCTTTTTCCCTTTATTCCAAAGTTGCTTGTTGCTTGTAGTGAAGTAAGAACTGCTTGGTCAATGTCAACGTTTATCTCTATTTTGTTGCGAGTTGTAGTAACAACCTCTCACATTTTGTAAATACAGAGCTTAATTTTATTTAAACATATTTTTTATATTTATTATCAATCGTCAATATTTTCTAATCAACTAAAAATATTCTAAATCGTTTGCATTTTGGTAAATACGCAAAGGACTATTTAATTTTTAAGTAAAAAAAAGAATGCTTTTATTAGAAATTCATTGCATTTTGTACATAAAATGGCTTATATAATTATTACGTTTTGATAATGTAATTTAATTATTACTACACTTGTAAGGATTATTTTTATCCTTCCTAAATGCTTTATACCCAAAAACAGTTAAGGACATGGTGGCAGTGGAAATGAAAAAGTAGTCTTATAAAACTGAACTTATGGGCTTTATGTTTTAGCTGCTAATACAACTTTGAGTTTCAGTTTTCTAAACCTATTTTTTTCCAACTGTTTTTAAAAGCAGCTTTTTTCCCTCAACAAACAGTTTGTTGACGTTTTGTAAAAATAGCAGAAACGTCCACCTCTATTCTACTGCGACCGAAACGCTTTGAGGCGGGGAACACAATGGTAACCTTGCCAACTACCCCAGCCCATTTTCTAGCCTTCCACAGCCTTTTCAAAAATGCAGGTTTTACTGCCACACCCTGTATAACAAACTAACAAGATTCTAGAAGGAACCACGGAATTAACTTGGGAAATAAAACAAACCAAAGACTTCCTCTTCTCATAATCGTGTACAAAGTGTATACACGCCCTGGGGTAATTCAACGAACAATATAAACAATTTATCCAAGATCCTTCACTTGGCCGAGCAAGGGATAAACTTAATTAATATTTAACGTAAGGGTGGCGTCACCCAGTTCATTTAGTCCATCAAATTGCCTTACACGCCGTGTTTAACTAGCCTATATCATCTATAGAAAATTAAAATTGTCTACCACAAATAAACCACATTTATTTAAAAGAAAAAAATGGTAAATGCCATGAAATGTACGAGGTGTGTTCAGAAAGCAACGAGAGTTTTTAAATTTCGCGGGCTTAGAGAGTCTGATTGTCAAACATTTTTTTTGTTATGTTGGTATACATGCCCTTGAAGTATGATAAACTTTCAGCTGTTTTCATTGTTGACTTTGTCTATGACAGCCACTAACGTTACACATATTTTTATGAGATCGGCGATTTTCGTTTGTTAAAAGAAATGGATCAAAGAACTTGTATCAAATTTTGCGTAAAAAATGAAATAAAGTGCAACAAAATGTGTGAAATGTTAACGAAAGCCTATGGTGAGTCTGCTATGAGTAAAGCAAGAGTTTACGAGTGGTATCAGCGTTTCCAAGAAAGCCCTTGACGCCCCAGCACATCAACAACCGATGAAAACGTGGAAAAGTGAAAGAAATGGTTATGAACAATAGCCGAATCACAATTAGAGAGGTCGCTGATGATGTTGGCGTATCGATTGGATCATGTCATGACAATGTTCCCAGTGTTTTGTGTATGAAACGCGTGGCAGCAAAATTCGTTCCAAAATTGTTGAATTTTGAACAAAAACAGCGGCGAATGGAAGTTGCTCAGGAGTCATTAAATGAAGTCAACGACGATGCAGAATTACTGAAACGTATTATAACAGGTGACGAAACATGCGTTTACGGATATGACGTCGAAACTAAGGCTTAATCATCCCAGTGGAGGCATTCTGGTTCGCCAAGACCGAAAAAGGCTCGACAAGTGAGGTCGAACGTGAAGGTTATGCTCACTGTGTTCTTCTATATTAATGGCATAGTGCATCATGAATTCCTGCCACCAGGTGAAACGGTCAATAAGTAGTACTACCTACAAGTTCAACGCCGTTTGCGTGAAGCAATCAGAAAAAAACGCCCGGATCTGTGGAAAAACAATTCATGGCTTTTGCACCACGATAATGCACCAGCTCACACTTCATTGCTTGTTCGTGAATTGTTGGCCAAAAACAGTACCGTAACAATGCCCCAGCCTCCATATTCGCCAGATATGGCTCCGTGTGACTTTTTCCTATTTCCAAAAATAAAGGGAACCTTAAAGGGCGTCGCTTTACAGCCGTAGATGACATTAAAAGCGCATATCTGAAAGAGGCTATCTCAAAGATCGGGTTTGAGAAGTGTTTCGAGGATTGGAAGAAGCGCTGGCGCAAGTGCATAATCTCCAATGGGGACTATTTTGAAGGCGACAACATCAATGTAGAAGAATAAATAAATGTTTTGTTCAAAAAATTAAAATTCTCGTTACTTTCTGAACACACCTCGTATACAGTATTTGTTGAACTGCATGTAATAGTAATGTTCCCTATTATCAAAGATTCTGGTATCAAGTTCTGAAACATATTTTAGTATTCACATTTTTAATTTTGAGCAGCGCTTTTATGATCACTGTCAGCTTATGTTTTCTTACTTCGTACACCAACTCCACATACTGCAAACACAAATAAATGGGACAGAAGGAAATGAAAAACATAACATTATCATTTACGCCATTAAATCCGGCAGAGGCAGTTAATGGGTGTAGCGATCCCGCCGTACCTTACCCACTGTACTTGCAGAGCTTCAGGAACGTCCGACTAATATAAAATGCCAAGCCCTTTATTCCAACAACATAAAATATACGCTATATTTATGAGCTAGAGCTCATACCATTGAATATAAAATATACTAGAATGATAAATGAGAGCTTTGTGATGTGAGCGCTCGCTGTTGATGGAATATTGCGGCAGAGTGTTCAACTACAGTTAATTAAATAATAGTACTGTCTATTTCTCTAACTTCTCCACTCCTGTCCTTGCAGCTAGCAGTGATCGCAGTTAGTTCAATTACATGAACGTTAGCCGCTAATATCGAGCATGCTTTTTTAATGGTGGGCGTATTTTAAATCAATTTATAATCAAAGCTCATAATACTCTTACAAGACTCACGCACTAATTAGCTAGCTTGGTTAAGTGTAAAACGATCCGTGCTGATGGAATCAAACACACCGGCCTAATGGTGTATCAAACAGAGCCCTGGATACCTCCCAGTGTACCCATGCATGCAGGGCTCTGTATGGGCGGACCTAACGTCCCTATGTACGTTATCCCATGAATAAGAATGAGCGGGATCTCATAGCACAACAAAAAGCTGGCCGAATCGGGCACAACCTCCGTGAAGGTTGTGACCCTTAGGTCAATAGTAAGGGGGGGGGGAGAAACTGAAAGGTAATTATCATAGCAACTATCGCAATAATGAATTGGGAAGTCAGCAATTATAATACAGCCTTAGTAAACGACCTGCGTGAGCATTTCTCGCGCATATAGGAGAATTCCCCTCCAGCTCCCTTCAACAGTCCAGTATCACAGAATCTGCCAATGTGAGTCTATAAACTGTTACTACTCAGCGATAATCGAGGAAAAGGAGGACGTAGTGGTGAGAGAGTGGGGACTCAACATCGCACTCTCACATTTTCTCTCTCTGTCCTACTGGTGTTCTTAAGCGGCTGACCTATAGAAGTGGTAGTATTACCTACCTTGATTCCGACGCAAATCCTAGACTTTATAAAGAGACTAGTAATACAGAAGGCTTGATAAACGGCCTGCGTGAGCATTTCTCTCGCATATAGGAAAATTTCCCTCCAGCTCCCTCCAACAGTCCAGTAACACAGAATCTGCTAATGTGAGTCTATAAACTGTTACTACTCAGCGATAATCAAGGAAAAGGAGGGAGCTGTGGTGAGAGAGTGGGGACTCAACATCTCACTCTCACATTTTCTCTCTATCCTACTGGTGTTCTTAAGCGGCTGACTTATAGAAGTGGTGGTATTACCTACCTTGATTCCGACGCAAATCGTAGACTTTATATACGCGTAAAAGTATATATTCTAGTCGCGTAAAGTATATATACGCGTAAAAGTGTATATAGTCTACGCAAATCGTAGACTAGTAATACAGAAGGCGTTGTAAATGAGCATCTCAGGAATATTAGTGGTGGGGCAGAAAACACCGAACTGTTAAAAAAACTACTTTTCTATAAACGACAATCAAATTGTTTTTTCAAACGGAAACAAGCATTTTGATTTGGACTGGTTTATGATTTGTTAAACAAGGAACGGACACTTCTATTCGAACGTTGCCGCAAGCGCTAAAACTGTTTTCCTGCTGTTTGCCTGCTAACTGCTTTTCTTCTACCTGCTTTTATGCTTTTCCCTTTATTCCAAAGTAGCTTGTTGCTTTTAGTGAAGTAAGAACTGTTTGGTCAATGTCAACGTTTATCTCTATTTTGTTGCGAGTTGTAGTAACAACCTCTCACATTTTGTAGATACAGAGCCTAATTTTATTTATAATATTTTTTATATTTATTATCAATCATCAATATTTTTTAATCAACTAAAAATATTCTAAATCGTTTGCATTTTGGAAAATATGCAAAGGACTATTTAATTTTTAAGTAAAAAAAGAATGCTTCTATTACAAATTCATTGCATTTTGTAAATATAAAATGGCATATATAATTATTACGTTTTGAGAATGTAATTTAATTAATACTACACTTATAAGGATTTTTTTATCCTTTCTAAATGCTTTATGCCAAAAAAAATTTAAGGACATGGTGGTAATGGGAATGAAAAAGTAGTCTTAGAAAACTGAACGTATGTGCTTTATGTTTTAGCTGCTAATACAACTTCGAGTTTCAGTTTTCTAAACCTGTTTTTTTATAACTGTTTTAAAAAGCAGCTTTTTTTCTCAACAAACAGTTTGTTGACGTTTTCTAAAATAGCAGAAACGCCCACCTCTAAGGAATATAGAAATGGGGAACAATAAAGCTACAAGGTCGCAGTGCAACAGAAAGTCTACAGTCATTCATTCACACGTCGTATAATCTACGTGATAGACTCTACTGACGTACCTAATTCTGCAGAGAAAACATATGAAAAATCGAATTTTTTTAAGGAAACAATTTGCTGTCGCTTTATTTCGGCTCTGCAAGTACAACTGCCACTCCGCATAATCCTTCGGCTTACCGAAAGTGAATTGCCGACAAACGTTTGCGTTCCAAAAATGATTGTAACGAATTGCTTCTGTGCGTGTTCAAAAAACCGGGCGGATTTACCCGGCTTAAGTGCGTCATTTGACGCGTTACATTAATTCAAAGCCGCAGCGCTGTGCGTAATTGTCAGTTTTAAAACAAATTAAACACAACCTCTGGCGTTAACCGTTCATTAATACATATTATCGGCGCTGACAACCAAGATACGTTCTCTGGCTTATTGTTTTATAATCGTATTTCAGCGATAAAATATCCAATTCAGCGCACCTAATTTCGTTTTTGAATAATCACAATTTACATGCAGGCCTACGCTAATAACACTGTTGAATATTTGGATTTTGTAACGAAACTTTTAATGTTAGCGAGAGGAGTGAAGAGAAAAAAATGTCCCGAACGGGAAAATGAAACGGAAATATAAAACGTTTTCTTTGTGTTTAACATCCGACTATTGTGCACACTTGGGCTAATGCAGACGATGGGATGATTTATAGCGTATGAAAATGCCAAGCCCTCGCCGGGAATCGAAACCGGGTCCTCGAGGTGAAAGCCTAGTACTATATCAACCACCGAGGCGGAGTTTACTTATTTATTTGTTGTAAATATACAATATACATACGAATATAGAACAAACGAGCAAACGAATTTCGTCTGTATTTCTGTTCTTTTTTTCTTCCTCCTTTTCGAAAACAGTACACGCGTATTGTGTGAAAAGGATTTGTTGCTTTGGTTTCGGTATTTTTGATTAGTTGAAGAACACGTGCACGTTGTAACCGTTTATAATACGTTCCAAATTAATATAAACGTTTATAACAATTGTTGTTAATATTGCTACTTTTTAACAACATAACCTACAACTTATTACAGCCTCTCAGCTGTTCAATGAAATCAGCTGATCGTTATGAATTAATATAATCAACTGATCTTTTACTATAACTACAGTAAATATCTAGCTAGGTTCACGTATTTATTTATTTACCAATAAGAAACTAGTCTAACAGTGTTATCGTATTTCTTTGATGTGTAGACTAATGCAAAAATATAATTGACAAAGCGAAACGACATCTATGTTATCAACTCGTCCGTTCGGCATTGATTTGTGTGTTTGGCCAAATTAGCGCACTGACTTATGCAGTTTTGGCCAAACGCATTGACCCATAGCTTTGAAATTTGGTACGGCGGTATCTTGTAGAAAGCCCAAGTGACGTATGTGTACGATTTTTCACCATTTACATCTGTTTCAAGATGGCGGCCTCTGAGTTAACGATGATGTGACGAAATGCATTGATCTATAATTTTGATTTTTTTTTTTTTTAACGTCCGACTATTGTGCACACTTGGGCTAATGCAGACGATGGGATGATTCATAGCGTATGAAAATGCCAAACCCTGGCCGGGAATCGAACCCGGATCCTCGGGGTGAAAGCCCAGTACGCTATCAACTAGGCCATCGAGGCGGCTCGATAGTTATGAAATATGGTACGAAGGTACCTTGTATAAAGCCTTTCCCCATTCACAACCGTTTCAAGATGGCGGCCTCAGATTTACAATAACGAGTTACGTAGTTTTAGACAAACTCACTGGTCGATTGTTTTGAAATTTGGTACGATGGTACATCGTATCAAGCTCAAAAGACACTACAGTGAGATTTTTTCCTATTAACTTCCGTTTCACGATGGCGGGCTCTAATTCAACGTTGAGTGTAGTTGCTGTTTATTTCCTATAATACTGGCCGAACGCATAACCTATCATAATGTTGACCGCTTCATAGAGAAAGATCGTAAAACTTCGAATAAACTTGACCCAGGAGCATTTTCCGTAATATTACGATTACCCGTTAAATTGTCTGATCAGGAGAACATAGGGGTTAACCCCAGGAAAACTACTCTGGTTCCTTTTACTAGAAAGAGGATTACCCCGTATCTAGGAGGACTTAAGCTCTTTGGGGAGACAATTCCAGTTGTAAACGAGGTGAAGTATCTAGGCTTGGTGTTGGACACTAAGTTTACCTGGAGGCATAGGGGAGTTGAGGGTAATGAGGAGGCAGACCGACTGGCTGGACTTGGATCTGCATCTGAGTTTATCGGACCTGAGCCGGCTTTAGGGATTTCTCTATCGTTGGCCAGGTCCGCCATTAACAGGTGGATTACAAGTCAACACCAGAAGATGGGACAACCTTCATGGGCATCCCCATAGGAAACGTCTCTTAAGCAAAGTTCCTTTTAGAGGACTCAAAGGGGCAGCAAATGTCCTGGGCAGAGCACAGCTCAGGAGGATCATGGGGCTCATAACAGGGCACTGTGGTCTAAAGGTGCACATGAACAGGATAGGTGTATACCACGAAGAAACCGTGTGTAGATTGTGCAGGAAGAAGGAAACTGCAGGTCACATAATTTATGATTGTGAGGCTCTTGCTAGTAGGAGTCTACGGGTTTTTTGTTTCCGAGACCCTAGGGATCTTCAGCAGAGTGAGCTAGTCAGTGGGTTGTTGGAACTTATTAGGGTCACCAATCTGCTGAACTAGGTATTTTAAGAGGTTAAGTTGCACAATAAGTCAATCGATCGCAGTGCCTGGGGTTGTATTATCCCTTCCTCTCGTATATAATCTTAATCTTAAATTGCCTGAAAAAGTTACGAGCGTTGTCGTGGAGCGTATTGTACATTAATCAGTTAGCAGTGAATGCTCTGAGCAGTTAAATGAAAAGTAACAGTGATTGAAAGTAACAGTGATTAATCACAGTTTAAGGAACAGTTTACTAATAAGACAACGCTGCGCTTACTGCTCACTGTTGTTTATTACGCTGGTAAATTTCTTACGAAAATATTTATTGCAAAATTTTAAAATGAAAACAGTTATATTATGAAATTAGCTTAAGTGCAGACAATTTATTATTGTGCAAAAATATGTATACAATTATAAGCTACCGGACCTAACGTAATAATATATGCGAGGTCTCTGTTCCTTGAACGATAGTAAGACAATGTCTGTAACAACCTTACAAGATGTTTTGAAAGCTTTTATATTGACTAAAACAAAAGTATCTAACCATTGGTCGACATAACTACATCCAAAACGTATGTTAACATCCCTTACTGTGACGATTCTAATTGCCTGTTTCGGCCCAAACTACATCCAAAACGTATGTCAAAATCCCTTACTGTGACGATTCTAATTGCCTGTTTCGGCCCAAACTACATCCAAAACGTATGTCAACATCCCTTACTGTGACGATTCTAATTGCCTGTTTCGGCCCAAACTACATCCAAAACGTATGTCAACATCCCTTACTGTGACGATTCTAATTGCCTGTTTCGGCCCAAACTACATCCAAAACGTATGTCAACATCCCTTACTGTGACGATTCTAATTGCCTGTTTCGGCCCAAACTACATCCAAAACGTATGTCAACATCCCTTACTGTGACGATTCTAATTGCCTGTTTCGGCCCAAACTACATCCAAAACGTATGTCAACATCCCTTACTGTGACGATTCTAATTGCCTGTTTCGGCCCACGCAAACTTATTCCTTTTCTGGGAACCCGTCGAGTATGGGTAAAGAACCGTTCACTGTGCAACCCTATCTTGCAACCCTCTTGGAAGCAATTACGTGCGGTGAAGTCACGTATATCGATCCCAGAACTAAATACGTGGGACTTACGGGCCTACTAGGGAATACCAATCGTAATCCTTGAGGTCGGATTGAAAATATAAAACCTGTTAAGTCAGTGCGAAGAATGATTGATTCAATTAATGAATCTCTCAAAAATGTAACCTAACCTAACAAAACTTTACATCATCTTATTTATAGAATCAAATAAATTTGTAACTCGCGACAGCATTAAAGCTTTTGGAAAAAATACTTTTTAAAAGTTTAAGACCACTAATCGAAAATAGATTAATTCCTGAATATTAACTTGGATTTAAGCGAAACATTCTATAATAGGCCAAGTGCATCGTACAACTGACATCACAGTAAGAGCTTTGGAAGGAAAACAAATTAGTTCGGCCATATTTCTTCGTGGCACAAGCTTTCGATAAAGTTTCGAATCCACAAATTAAATAAAATACCACCAGTACAATTAGTGAAATTCTTATATCGTATATCTTTAATAGATTATTCAGAATCAAACAAGAAGAGAATTCAGAACTGAAAGAAGTGAAGGCAGGAGTACCACAAGGAAGCGTTCTGGGCGCGGTGCTCTGTTTGGGACTTGCCAGAGATGGATAGTGGCATCTATCGCCGATGACACTGCTCCGAGAGCGGTAAGACAGACTGTTGATATTGCTTCTAATAACCTACAAAAACAACTGATGAAACGTATAAGTGGACAAAAATTTGGAAATTTAACCTAAGCGAGCCGAAATACCTCGGGAAGAAGAGCAATGAAGATACTGAACAGCATCACATAGGATCAACAGATATCGAAAATAAATAAACACATAATATACAAGTAGGCTACAATAATTATATTCTCGTATGGAAGCAAAGTATGGCTACTGAAACAAAACAGATTTGTTTTCATTATTGTAACATAGCCACCGGACTACATATTTAAATAATTAGGATTACGGCCTATTCTTCCCGTCAGTGGTCTATCCTCTCACCTCGTAAAGGCTATCGCGGTTTCGAAGATATTTTTTAATTATTACTACT
The DNA here is from genome assembly GCA_022606455.1 of Callitettix versicolor. Classification (NCBI taxonomy): domain Eukaryota; kingdom Metazoa; phylum Arthropoda; class Insecta; order Hemiptera; family Cercopidae; genus Callitettix; species Callitettix versicolor. The sequence continues at coordinate 10,598,451 of CM040183.1, forward strand.
TTAAGGCGAAAAACACATTCAGGCTATTATCGCCTTCCTAACTGTAACTTAAGTATGAGTGTAAAGTGTTAAAAGTTTTTTTTAAGGCGAAAAGCCCATTGAGGCTCCCTAAATGTAAGAGTGAGTGTAAAGTGTTAAAGTCGTAAGTGTGTGTGTTAGACTCGGGTACCGCAAGGGACGTCTAAATCCTCGCAATAGGTGCAGCTAGTCTGCATCCAACTGCGGGAAAAGTGTTAGTCATAAGTGTAGTGTTGTAAGTGTTAAGTGCGTGTTAGACTCGGGTACCGCAAGGGACGTCTAAATCCTCGCAATAGGTGCAGCTAGTCTGCATCCAACTGCGGGAAAAGTGTTAGTCATAAGTGTAGTGTTGTAAGTGTTAAGTGTGTGTTAGACTCGGGTACCGCGAGGGACGTCTAAATCCTCGCAATAGGTGCAGCTAGTCTGCACCCCCCTGCGGGAAAAGTGTTAGTCATAAGTGTAGTGTTGTAAGTGTTAAGTGCGTGTTAGACTCGGGTACCGCGAGGGACGTCTAAATCCTCTCAATAGGTGCAGCTAGTCTACACCCCCCTGCGGGAAAAGTGTTAGTCATAAGTGTAGTGTTGTAAGTGTTAAGTGTGTGTTAGACTCGGGTACCGCGAGGGACGTCTAAATCCTCTCAATAGGTGCAGCTAGTCTGCATCCCCCTGCGGGAAAAGTGTTAGTCATAAGTGTAGTGTTGTAAGTGTTAAGTGCGTGTTAGACTCGGGTACCGCGAGGGACGTCTAAATCCTCTCAACAGGTGCAGATAGTCTGCACCCCTCCCCTGCGGGGGAAACAAAACAGAAAAATGTCTTGAAGCTACATAAGTACAAAATTGATGAAGAGCAGCAGGTCGGTCCAAACGGGAAAAAACACCAAACGTAAGAATCCGTGAAATCATGGATTCAAAGTACACCATTGTAGATGATATTAAGACAAAACAACTTCAATGGTTTGGCTGTGTCCAAAGAATGGACAAAAATCGACTTCCCAAACAGATCCAAAATGAAAAACCAAATGGTCGCAGAAAATGAGGATGACTGAGACTTAGTTGGAGAGAAGGGATCGAATTGACAGAGAAAAATAGGAAGCTGGTAATCGGAAGACGTCGGAGAACGTTTTAAAAACTAGTTTTAAAACTAATTAAAAAAATTAACAACAATTATAATAAACGTTTATATTAATTTAAAATGCACTACAAAAGGTTACAACGTGCACGTGTTTTTACATTAAGAAAAAATACCGAAACCAAAGCAACACAATTTTTCATATGATACGCGTGTACTGTTATCGAAAAGGAGGAAAAAAGAGACAGAATTAGAGAGGCGAAATTCGTTTGTTTCCGTTACAGTAAAAACGTTCGGCACTTTCATCTCTACTCACCAAGGCTAACATTAAAAGCTTCTCTTAAAAAATTAAAAAAACTATTTATAGACAGTTACTATTAACAAACCAGCTTATAGAACAAAATAAAAAATGACTTCCTACAATAAATTTTAACGTTTTGAATAAAATTGGATTTTATCACGGGATGCTTGATCAGGCCTACGCACTGCCTCAGGCATGATTCATTGATCAGTATTCATATCTGCAAACGTTTACGTTATGACTTTCGTTATTATTCTATTGTAAAATAAAACAGTTTATCACATGCTTTAATAGCCCGTAGGCGCCTTGTTTCAGACATAAACTACACATTAACAACAATGGATCAGCTGACTTTTGAGTCGTCTACAGTGCCACGACACGGACTGTACCGCTTATAGCGTATGATTTTGTGTACGTATTTCGAAACGAATTTGACGCGCAAAAATAAAAATGTTTTCTTTTACTTAATTTTACCCGCACTGCTGAAGGCTGAGCGGCGTAAAATGCTTTTCAAAAATGCTCGCTTCAAAATCATACGTTTCAAAAAATAAAACGTATGATTTTGAAGAGCCAATCAGAAGTGAGCACGTCAGGTTTAATATACACGTGTTGAATAGAGGAGGGGTACGAGGCGGAGATAGAAAATTATAAATAGGACGGGCCATAATATTGGTGACCAGTATAGATATAGTTTTTGAAGATGGAGGTTTTCCGAAACGCGTCAACGAAAGTAGAATTGACGAAGCTAGGGAAGGCAGATCATTATACTGAACACAGTGATAATAATCATAGCAGAAAAGAAGAATATAAAAAGAATTTGGTTATCTTTTTTGGAAAATACGATTCGGAGAGCTAATAGCTGTATTAAAGCAAGTATTTTGAAAATTAAAATTTTAAAAAAATTAACTACAATTGCCGACACGTTAAAAAAAATAAATAGGTTTTTTCGTAAAGCATTTATTCAAGGTGTAATCAATATGAATGTTTGCGCAAAGTTTGACTACAATTCGGCTCATACAAGCACGCATTTTAACTACTCAACAGGTATTTTACGGTTTGTACTCATTCCACAGTCAATAAAAGCTCATTTTCGCATGGAAATTCGCCGACAAGTTGCACTGTTTAGAATTCGCTACTGAACTAAACTATTTGTTTCACGAGAATACATTGCTAGCAAGTCATCAACTAGACTAGTCAAGACTAAGGACTAGGGAACTCACGGTATCGAGGTCAATGCTGCTCTTCTTTGATGTAACTGAGCACTTAGAGGGGTTATCAAGTTTGTGGATACGTTTTATAGCCGTTGTTAAAACCCTGCCCCGTGCTGGTGCAGGTGTACGGGGGCGTCATACTGTAGTTCAAAACCATGTATAAATTATCTACGTGTTGTTTAAAAAAAAACTGTATGAACCTAAAATTGCTGATTGTTCAAATTTTAGTAATTTTTCGAAAAAATCGAAAAAGCAAACAACCCGAGGCGTCAGGACATATTTTCCAGTTTATTCAATTTACTACCTGACCGCTTGTTTTTCTATTTCACTGATGTGTTAATATATAACCAATTTTGAAGGGAGGAAGACAGCGATCTATACATTTCCTTCAAGTGCTTACGTATATAGGCTACTACAATTGGAAAAAACCTTTTTTTTTTTAACGTCCGACTATTGTGCACACTTGGGCTAATGCAGACGATGGGATGATTTTAGTCAATCGACACCTACGTGTAAACGGAAAAAGCAATTTAAACCAAACTTTGGGGTTATATTCTACTAAACATGCCCAACGCCTCAATGACCCTCATTTTGTCATATCGGACATTTTTTTAAAAAACTGTTTTTTTTTAAATATAAAGAATATATTTCTTATTGAATCAAAATTTAAACTTCATAGCGAGGTGCAGATAGGTCTGAAGGTTATTTTCCAAAAAAATATATCTGTTCTAGACGAAATATTTTAGCCGTGGGGGTGTTTTAAAAAAATTGGCTTACTCCTGCAAATGTAACGAAGCAACCCTCAATCTTCGTTCTTTGTCTCAAAGTCGCTCTCTTTCTTGCCTCCCTCTCCTTCTCCACCTTGTCAATTCCCCCACTACTTAGTCACTCGCTACATTCGTCAGTCAGTTCTTTTCCTAAAACCTTCTACTGTAACTGTTCGATTGCCTTGAGATCAAAAACAGCCCGCAGAGCGAGTGGCCTGCGATCTAGCGGACAAAGTTTGTCAGCAGACGTGATCGCACAACCTTAACGGAGTCCGCTCTGCGTAGCTTCGACTCTGTCTAGGTTCGGTTTTGAACCTGATTACGCTTCCCCCGCCAAGAAAATTGAAAAGGCGTTTTTTTAAAGAATATATCGAAAGTATTTTGTCCAATTTCGATGATATTTACAATCATTTTGCCCTTATTTTCTAGAATAATATTTTGGATCAAATTTTGCATAAATTTTGTCCACAAGTATCAGCGAATTATGGGTTGCTGTATCACCAAAAGTCCGGTTAGGAAACTATTGGGAAAGAAACAGGAAAATTAATTTATAAGAATATAATAAAAGAAATTAATCCCAGTCAGCCGTTGTAAATCTGATATAATTTTAAAACAATATAAATAAATTTGATTTAATATTGTATCAAGGATTTTAGGAAAGTTAGGAAAAGGAAAGTTAAATGTTTTCGCAACACTTTAAGAGTATTTTCTCGTAAATCATTTTGCCCTTATTTTCTAGAATAATATTTTGGATCAAATTTTGCATAAATTTTGCCCACAAGTACCCGAAGATTATGGGTTGCTGTATCACCATTTAGTATTTTTTTATTTTATTTTATTTTTTTAAATTTTTTTTTAAAGTCCGACTATTGTGCACACTTGGGCTAATGCAGACGATGGGATGATTTTAGTCAATCGACAGCCACGTGTAAACGGAAGAAGCAATTTAAACCAAACTTTGGGGTTATATTCTACTAAACATGCCCAACGCCTCAATGAACCTCATTTTGTCATATCGGACATTTTTAAAAATGTTTTTTTTTTTTTTAAATATAAAAAATATATTTCTTATTGAATCAAAATTTAAACTTCATAGCGAGGTGCAGATAGGTCTGAAGGTTATTTTCCAAAAAATATATATCTGTTCTAGACGAAATATTTTAGCCGTGAGGGTGTTTTAAAAAAATTGGCTTACTTCTGCAAATGTAACGAAGCAACCCTCAATCTTCGTTCTTGTCTAACAGTCGCTCTCTTTCTTGCCTCCCTCTCCTTCACCAGCTTGTCAATTCCCCCACTACTTAGTCAGTCACTCGCTACATTCGTCAATCAGTTCTTTTCCTAAAAACCTTCTACTGTAACTGTTCGATTGCCTTGAGATCAAAACCAGCCCGCAGAGCGAGTGGCCTGCCATCTAGCGGACAAAGTTTGTCAGCAGACGTGATCGCACAACCTTAACGGAGCTGGACTCCGCTCTGCGTAGCTTCGACTCTGTCTAGGTTCGGTTTTGAACCTGATTACGCTTCCCCCACCACGAAAATTGAAAAGGCGTTTTTTTTTTTAAAGAATATATCGAAAGTATTATGTCCAATTTCGATGATATTTACAATAATTTTGCCCTTATTTTCTAGAATAATATTTTGGATCAAATTTTGCATTAATTTTGTCCACAAGTACCCCAAAATTATGGGTAGCTGTATCACCAAAAGTCCGGTTAGGAAACTATTGGGAAAGAAACCGGAAAATTAATTTATAAGAATATAATAAAAGAAATTAATCCCAGTCAGCCGTTGTAAATCTGATATAATTTTAAAACAATATAAATAAATTTGATTTAATATTGTATCAAAGATTTTAGGAAAGTTAGGAAAAGGAAAGTTAAAATGTTTTCGCAACACTTTAAGAGTATTTTCTCGTAAATCATTTTGCCCTTATTTTCTAGAATAATATTTTGGATCAAATTTTGCATAAAGTTTGCCCACAAGTACCCGAAGATTATGGGTTGCTGTATCACCATTTAGTATTTTTTAATTTTTTTATTTTATTTTATTTTTTTATTTTATTTTTTTTATTTTTTTTTTAAAGTCCGACTATTGTGCACACTTGGGGTAATGCAGACGATGGTATATAGCGTATGAAAATGCCAAGCCCTGGCCGGGAATCGAACTCGGGTCCTCGGGGTGAAAGCCCAGTACGCTATCAACTAGGCCACCGAGGCGGGAAAAAAACTTTATTCGCATACGTTTAAGCGTTAAAAGACAATCCCATTACAAATGTTACTTTTTGTATAACGTGTTTAGAACAAAAGTCATTACAGAAAAACGACTTACTTAAAAGTCATTAAACTTATAGGTTATAGGACAGTCCCCTATTCCTGCCCGTCGTACAAGCCGGGGCAAAGAATTTCGAATACCAAACACATGTTTTGGACACTGTTTTTACACAAATACATTTCTCATTTCTCCTTCCATCGTGCATTTATCTATTGTCAATACGGACATCATAATATACCGAGTACAATAAAAATGTCAAAATAGAGGTTATCAAACATGCCTTTTCAATTGACTAGAAGACATATTAAAATAGCGTTTGCTATCACTATAAACAAGTCGCAGGGACAAACACTTCAAAGAGCATGATTGTATTTACCAAATACCAAAAGCCTTTTCAAGGATAACTAAATCAATTATGTTTGTATCCACTGAAGAAAATGAAAAACAAAAAGAACAAGAAAATACATAAAATATCGTTTACAACGAGGTATTGTAATGCCCTGTAAAGATTCAATTAAAAAACTGTTATCTGTATTGAAATGTATATACTACAGTGACACATAAATTTGTGATTATTATTTCAAACCGATCTCTTTTCGATTTATTTTTTAAACATGTTTTCCTTTTCTTCCAATTACCGCCCTCACCCCAACGACTACTCTTATTCAAAAGGCTGTGTTTACTTAACACTTTCATAGTGCGAAATTTCGCAAGTGCCCCCTGTTTATAAATAAAAAAATTTTAACTGTTTTTTTTTCAAAACTATGCGCTACGATCCCTTCAAAGCGAGATTAAGGATATTGAGCACCTAAAACTTCCTTACGCTCGAGAATATTGAGCACCTAAAACTTCCTTACGCTCGAGAATATTGGACACCTAAAACTTCCTTATGCTCGAGAATATTGATCACCTAAAACTTCCTTACGCTCGAGAATATTGAGCACCTAAAACTTCCTTACCCTCGAGAATATTGAGCACCTAAAACTTCCTTACGCTCGAGAATATTGAACACCTAAAACTTCCTTACGCTCGAGAATATTGAGCACCTAAAACTTCCTTACGCTCGAGAATATTGAACACCTAAAATTTCCTTACGCTCGAGAATATTGATCACCTAAAACTTCCTTACGCTCGAGAATATTGAGCACCTAAAACTTCCTTACGCTCGAGAATATTGAACACCTAAAATTTCCTTACGCTCGAGAATATTGATCACCTAAAACTTCCTTACGCTCGAGAATATTGAGCACCTAAAACTTCCTTACGCTCGAGAATATTGAACACCTAAAATTTCCTTACGCTCGAGAATATTGAGCACCTAAAACTTCCTTACGCTGGAGAATATTGAGCACCTAAAACTTCCTTACGCTCGAGAATATTGAACACCTAAAATTTCCTTACGCTCGAGAATATTGATCACCTAAAACTTCCTTACGCTCGAGAATATTGAGCACCTAAAACTTCCTTACGCTCGAGAATATTGAGCACCTAAAACTTCCTTACGCTCGAGAATATCGATCACCTAAAACTTCCTTACGCTCGAGAATATTGAACACCTAAAACTTCCTTACGCTCGAGAATATTGAACACCTAAAACTTCCTTACGCTCGAGAATATTGAGCACCTAAAACTTCCTTACGCTCGAGAATATTGAGCACCTAAAACTTTCTTACGCTCGAGAATATTGAGCACCTAAAACTTCCTTACGCTCGAGAATATTGAGCACCTAAAACTTCCTTACGCTCGAGAATATTGAGCATCTAAAACTTCCTTACGCTCGAGAATATTGAGCACCTAAAACTTCCTTACGCTCGAGAATATTGAGCACCTAATTCCTTACGTTCGAGAATATTGAACACCTAAAACTTCCTTACGCTCGAGAATATTGAACACCTAAAACTTCCTTACGCTCGAGAATATTGAACACCTAAAACTTCCTTACGCTCGAGAATATTGAACACCTAAAACTTCCTTACGCTCGAGAATATTGAGCACCTAAAAATTCCTTACGCTCGAGAATATTGAGCACCTAAAACTTCCTTACGCTCGAGATTATTGAGCACCTAAAACTTCCTTACGCTCGAGAATATTGAGCACCTAAAAATTCCTTACGCTCGAGAATATTGAGCACCCGAATCCTTGCTCCCATAAATTCGCGCAGCTATTCAATTTTAAAACTTAAAAGTCTCTTTTGGCGAAGATGACTTAAATATGGGTGAGCAAAATCATGAAATACTGATTTTTGTCAATGAACCCAATTTACAACTGAGCCAAAAACCTTACATAAAGTTGAACCCGGGACGAAGTCTATGAATGCGGACGACTATCCGGCATTAATGGTAACGAACGCCAAGAGCGAAACGTTTTTTTCGTTACAACCTGCTGAACCTTTCACAATTTTAACCGCTATACGGAAAAAAAGCATAAAATTTCCAAAATAGTAACATTGTTTTTGGAAACATTACAGTTACTGGTTAAACTGTTGGATTAAGATTTGAGAGCACGTCAGTACGTTACGTATAGCGGAGTTAATTAATAATACACTGCCAGATACAGTGGTACCTTGACATACGAGTTTAATTCGTTCCGTAACCTTGCTCGTATGTCAAAGCAATTTTCCCATTAAAATTAATTGAAATGCCATTAATCCGTTCCAGCTCCCAAAACACCACCTCAGTAGTTTTTGTTACGTGTTTTTGAATAAGAAAAATGTATTTACAAGATGAAACATTTATTTATAAATACCAAATACATATTCTATGAAAACATAATAAAAGAAAAAGTGCTTACGAAAGCGCTTAATTTTCGTCACTGGTCTTTGCATTTTTCGTCACATATTGCTCATTTTCACCTGCAGATCGTTTAAAAAAACTGCCCAAGGAGGTTTGTTTCTTCCTCTCTTTCAGGATATTGCAGAAATGAGTTATGCAAGTTTCGTTAAACAACTCCGATGCACGACCAGTTGCAACTTTTTGGGGGTGATTTTTATCCACAAAATCTACAACTTTCTCCCACATTCCCAAGATCTCCTTTATATCTCTTGTAGAGATAACCTCCTCCATCTTTGGCTCCTCTTCAAAACTAATTTTTCGTTGAACCACCGTATGCTGCTGCGCATGTAGATCGTGTAACTCCTCGGTTGTCAGCTCCTGAGACTGTTCCTCGACGAGTTCGTTCATATCTCTCTCATCCACCTACAGACCCATGGATTTTCCTACAGAAACAATCTCCTCTACCACAGACACTTCGAGTTCCAATCCTTCGAAGGCCCTTTCAGCTACAGTTTCAGGCCACAGTTTCTTCCATGCAAAGCTTAAGGTCCTCGTTGTAACACCCAGCCAGGCCTGATCAATAATTCTTAGGCATATCACGATGTTAAAGTGGTCCTACCAGAACATACGCACACAGACTGAGATTTAATTTGAAGTGGGAGAAACTATTAGAAGCTGCACACGACACCAACATGCGCCCCGCTAAAAATATAGCTCGCTCGGCGGCTCGTATCTCAAAACACTCGTATATTAGAGCACTCGTATATCAAGGTACCACTGTATAGTATATCCTGAGGAAATATTAACTCCCCTGTTTTTAAAATCACAATTTATTTAAAACTATTATACATGGGTAGACTCAGACAACAAACCTTTTCTGACATATTTTACAGACTCTAATGGAGTGGGGATCTAATCTGAGGTGTGAGAAACTGTTAGACGCTGCACACGACACAGCGGTGTGCAGCGGTGCAATGTGCGATTCCTCGTATCTCAAATCTTGCTCTCATCTCAAAGCAAAATATCGCTCGCTCGGCGGCTCGTATCTCAAAACACTCGTATATCGACGTACCACTGTACACTGTTACTTAAACTACTATTTATAAGTACATTTAAGTTAAGTTAAAATAAATAATAATAAATAACTGTACTCACGATGGAATGGACAGCAGATATTGCAGTAAACGGCGATAGTCCTCGGGTTTAGCGCGTTCCCTCCTCGGAGTGGCCGGGAAGGAGAGGACAGGACCGCCTCTTCGGTCCCTGCCTCCGCTCAGCAACGCCAAGCGTTCCTGCAACAACGCAGCCACGTCTAATGCTCGCAGCCCGTCCATCCTATCGCCTGTAACACAACATGAAATATAGATTTTAATGCTCACTGTAACTGAGAAATAAGATTTTCAAAATGTCAAACAAAAACGAAATTTACCGAACCAAAAATATAAATCAATGTTTTTAGTGTATAATCCGCAAATACTCTTTTTTCATATTGCAGAATTAATGTTTCTCCTGCTTCAAAAGTCCGTGACGTTTTAAATTGTACGCAACGGAAAAAACGGAAGGAATAATGTGACGCAAACAGGAAATGATGAATTTTGAGGTTATGCCTAGAGATGGACGTTTCTGCTATTTTTACAAAACTTCAACAAACTGTTTGTTGAGGAAAAAAGCTGCTTTTTAAAACAGTTGGAAAAAAACAGGTTTAGAAAACTGAAACTCAATGTTGTATTAGCAGCTAAAACATAAAGCACATACGTTCAGTTTTCTAAGACTACTTTTTCATTTCCATTACCACCATGTCCTTAACTGTTTTTGGATATAAAGCATTTAGAAAGGATAAAAATAATCCTTACAAGTGTAGTAATAATTAGATTACATTATCAAAACGTAATAATTATATAAGCCATTTTACGTACAAAATGCGATGAATTTGTAATAGAAGCATTTTTTTTCACTTAAAATTAAATAGTCCTTTGCGTATTTACCAAAATGCAAACGATTTAGAATATTTTTAGTTGATTAAAAAATATTGATGATTGATAATAAATATAAAAAATAGGCTCTGTATCTACAAAATGTGAGAGGTTGTTACTGCAACTCGCAACAAAATAGAGATAAACGTTGACATTGACCAAACAGTTCTTACTTCACAACAAGCAACTTTGAAATAAAGGGAAAAAGCATAAAAGCAGGTAGAAGAAAAGCAGTTAACAGGAAAGCAATTAGCAGGCAAACAGCAGGAAAACAGTTTTAGCGCTTGCGGCAACGTGAGTGTGTAGTGGGAAAGTCCGTTCCTTGTTTACGAAATCATAAACCAGTCCAAATCAAACTGCTTGTGTCCGTATGAAAAAGCAATTTGTCGTTTATAGAAAAGCAGTTTTTTTTAAACAGTTTGGTATTTTCTGCTCCACCACTAGTTATGCCTACGTATTTTGAAAATATTTGTCAAAGATTACAACAAGTCACAGATTCATCACAGAACAGTTAAATTTATTTCATCACATAAATTTGACGTTCCTATGATAATTACAAAATAATATGCGCCTAATTAAAGCACATGTTACACAATTATAAAACAAATTGTACTGTTTAGGTAAATTAATATTCGGTCTATAATTTACAGGCGATACAAATTAACTGAATTTGTATTTTCAATAAGTCCATTCACGAATATTAATTACTTCAAATATCCAATTACTTATTTGATTTGCAAATTAATTATCAAACGCGCATTGACTGTATTGTAAAACTTCATTTGGTCAGTGAGCCGTTAAAACACGAACGATTTTAGTTGACCTATTCATAAGCTACTGCAAAACTTTAACAGAAACTTGTACAAAACATATTAAACCACATTAGTTGAGAAATGGGCGTAAAAATTATTAATTTTAAATAATTTTATTTAACATATCCATTGCAAAACTGTTTATGTTTTAATGTCGGTCCATTGGGGATGTGTAATAGCTTAGAAATTTATTAACTTAGAGAATCGTTTTTCCTTCGACAGTACCGTGTTATAAGTTAGAGATCGACCTGTGTAATAAGATAGAGGTTCCGTACTGTGTATTAACATAGAGACTACAGTTCCGTCAAGTGTGTTGCACCGTGTGTATATGTTGCCGACGCCGCTGCTTGCAGGCGCTTCAGTATCTTTTATCTAAGTATACCAGCCTAATCATCACTATTTTGTTTTATAGTTTACAGTTGAATATATTGTCAATACTATGGTCAACAACATATCTAAATGTTTATTTTTGACAATTATCTGTATAGAAAAATAGAAATATTGGTGTTTTATCGAAAAAAAAAACAACGTAAGTTTATATGAATTCATTAATTTATGGCTGTTTTCTTAATTCAATTCGGATATGGTTTGAATAAAGCAGCCTTCAAACAATATTTTAATATTATTATTACTATTACTACTACATATGTAAATTATTATACATTTACAGCATTGTACATAAGCCTTTAAGAACAAAACCTACCCAAATGAATTTTATATTTAAAAATATATCTTTCTTTAACTAAGCGAATTCTACTTGTTAGATAAAAGATACTGAAGCGCCTGCAAGAAGCGGCGTCGGCAACATATACACACGGTGCAACACACTTGACGGAACTGTAGTCTCCAAGTTAATACACAGTACGGAACCTCTATCTTATTACACAGGCCGATCTCTAACTTATAACACGGTACTGTCGAAGGAAAACCGATTCTCTAAGTTAATATATCT
>CM040183.1:10618092-10673092 GCA_022606455.1 Callitettix versicolor
CTTTGAAGGGATCATTACGTATAGTTTTGAAGAAATCAGTTAAAATGTCTTTATTTCTAATAGGATTAATTTTCGAGTCACGTGTTTCAGTGAATCCAGCACTTAAAATTAGTAAAGCAGCATTAGGAGCAAGCGCGGCATTAAAATTTGTACTTACAAAGGCTTCCTTTGCAAAATTGATTCCTGCAAACTAGCAAACTTCATTTAAGTTAAGTCAAGTCATAACGAGATTTCCTATCATAGTTTGGAACATCCTCGCTGATTACATTTAGTTCAACGACTTCCTTCGCCTCTGAAGTAACTGCATTGGCTCTAACGGAATTGATTTTTGTTTATCCTGTTGATTCTCAGCACAGAATGTGAGGAAAATATATACGAAGGATTAGTGGAGATATTAAACATAATATGTGTTTCATGTTCTTTTATTGTTGAAAAGAGGTTCAATTAAAACACCCTAAACAAAACAAAAATATACGTTCTTTTTTGAATAAACGTTGGTTATCCCTTCAAATTAATCCGTTTAAGCTGCTACTGACAAAATTAGATTGTCAGATTTTGTTCAACTGTATACATTTTTATTCATAACTCAAGTCCGTGTTCAAAATTTGAAATTTGACTGCTAACTGAAACACACCGCGGAAAGATGTCGGATAATTAATACTCGTATGTCAGGAAGGCATGGCTTGTAGTCTGTAATTAATACACTTGTACTGGTTACTTGCTGTAGTACTGGCTAAAAGGCAAAGCCGAACATAATTTTGACAGCTTCATGGAGAAATAACATAAGATTTCCAACAAATTTTGTAAATATGAAGGGGACTCGGTAGTCGATGTGACTAAAGCACCGATTAGTCTGCTGCGTCTCTGAACTGCGCACCTCAAGGTTCTCAGTTCAGCCCGCACTTACTCCTTTTGCTTTTCCCTTACCGTTAACACTGACCCTCTCGTCTTCATTAGTCTTAATTGGCATAAAGTATGGACGTTAAGTAATATATATGTAACATTAAGATTATTTACTAGAGGAAGGGATAGTTCAACCCCAGGCACTTCGATCGACTGATCTATTGTGCAACTTACCTCTTAAAATACCTAGTTCAGCAGATTGGTGCCCCTAATAAGTTCCAACAATTCACTGACTAGCTCACTATGCTGAAGATCCCTAGGGTCTTGGAAACCAAAAACCCATAGCCTCCTACAAGCAAGAGCCTCACAATCATAAATTATGTGACCTGCAGTTTCCTCCTCCTTCCTGCACAATCTACACATGGTTTCTCCGTTCATGTGCACGTTCATCTACACCTATCCTGTTCATGTGCACCCTCAGACCACAGTGCCCTGTTATGGACCCCATGATCCTCCTGAGGTGTGCTCTGCCCAGGACATCTGCTGTCCCTTTGATTCCTCCAGAAGGAACTTTTCTTAAGAGACGTTTACTATGGGAATGCCCATGAAGGTTGCCCCATCTTACCTGGTGTTGACATGTAATCCACCCATTAATAGCGGACCTGGCCAACGACAGAAAAATCCCTAAAGCCGGCTCAGGTCCGATAAACTCAGATGCAGATCCAAGTCCAGACAGTCGGTCTGCCTCCTCATTACCCTCAACACCCCTATGCCCCGGAACCCAATGAAGAGTTACCCGGTTATCCCAGGACAGAATGTCAAGGTTCTTCACACACTCCCAAACCAGCTTGGACCCGCAAGTGCTTTTATTGCTGCCTGACTATCGGTATGAATATGAATAGTGCCTTCTTGAAGCCCAGATCCAAGTTCTCCCGAACACAGTCATTAACGGCCATCACTTCAGCCTGAAATACTGTTGTATGCTGTCCCAGGACCTTTAACCCCGGTCTTAGGCCGTACACCCCAGCACCAGTGCCTGACTTTGTCTTGGAGCCATCTGTATACCATACTATGTCTCCAGGTTTTTCCAATACACGATCTCTCCCCTCAAAGGCCAAGTTGACATGAAAGGGTCTAGATACTATGTGCCATTTAACCATCTGATCAGTCCTCATCATCAAGATTGGGTCAAAGATCTTGTCTGTGATTCTAGAATGCCCATAAATAGAGGGCCGCCAGCCACCACTACCCTGCAGTCTGTAAGCTGCTTTACGTGCCTCCCCCATGACAAAAAGGTCAATAGGGGGAAATCCAAGAATGATCTCCATGGCTGCCGTTGGTGCAGTGTCCATACAGCCAGTGACACACAGGCAGACCAACCTCTGCAACTTAGTCAGAGAATATATACATATATTATATATAAATTGGCGGAAAAAGTTAATTAAGAATATTAGGCGAGCGGGTAGCCCTAATTAGACGCTTAGAAATCGAAAAAGCGACCACGAAAGCAGAGTCGCTGAATTTTATCTTAATTGATATCAGCATCGCGACACCTTCAGTTACGCTTATCTCGCGCTAGTCTGGTAGCCGAGCGTTCTCGATAATCAAAACTGAATAACTTTTGGTCTCTTGCATATTAAGAGCTGAAACTTTCCAGAAAACTTTTTTATACCTACAATTTTAATATTGTCTGGGTTAAAAATTAAAACTCGAAACTTCGTCACTCATCTTTTCGTCTCCAGTCACGAATATCGGACGGAAAATCTTAAAAAACCCATATCTTCAACAAAACTAATAAAAACACTTCGAAAAACTGTTAATTTCTTAAAAAATCTTTGAAACCCTGTCGAAAGTTCGTAAAAAAAATATTAAAATTTACTGAAGTTACCGCGAGTTAAATTTGAAAAAAAAACATTTGTTTTCATTACTGCAACATAGCCACCGGACCATATTAAAAAAATTAAGTTTACGACCTATTTTCCGTCTAGTGGTCTACTTACTCACCTTGTAAAGGCTACCGCCGTTTCGCAACCTTACTGTTTCATCTTCAGACCGTAATACAAAATGTCAAATCCCTTTGTCGAGGTAGTCACAAAGTTAAACAACATTGAAAACACACGTCACAAACACTGAACACGATTAAAATACACACGACAGAATTTGGTTTGGCCAAACGATACTTGCAGCTCGTATATCGTTACATTCCTGACTGCGGAGTCTTCATCAGTAGTAGCGGTTACGGTGCGTATGTTAGGTTTATATAATTTATTTAAATCACGTATCCTTAGAGCTGTTTTACATTAAATTTTATTTAAATAAGAGTTTGTCATTCAGGAGTTTATGGGGTTCTGATTTTTTGTTCTTATAAATTTCAAACTTTTCAATCGCATCCGTATAACTGCTTTTATTACATAAATGTAATAGTGCCGCCTCGGTGGCCTAGTTGATAGCGTACTGGGCTTTCACCCCGAGGACCCGGGTTCGATTCCCGGCCAGGGCTTGGCATTTTCTTACGCTATAAATCATCCCATCGTCTGCATTATCCCAAGTGTGCACAATAGTCGGACGTTAAACACGAAAAAATACATAAATGTAATATTTCCATGTTGGTATGGATATCTTCGAATTTTGTCCATAAGGTATTCTGAGAAAGCCGAGTTTGTAGATAATGCACTTCTGGGTATGTGTTCTTTAAATTTTTGTCCATTTTTGACTAAAATCGCGTTTTTGACAATTCAGTTAAAAACAAATGTCATATTCGGATTCAACGATCCCAAAAACAAGACCCACGGATGCTCTTCTTAGTCTGGTCGGTATAAACCATGCCTTCGTGATAAACCAGTATTGCCCGAAATTTTCCCGCGGTGTATTTCAGGAAGCAGTCAAGACTAGCTAATGAATGATGCCATAACATATGGTAGCCCGGTGAAGTGGCGGTGAAGGGTAAAGGGGGAGAACAGCTGGGTCCTACCAAGTGTGCAATCAGATAAGGCACGTGTTCGTTCTGTTTGGAATTTAAACATAGTTAAATAACCGCTAACCGGATTGCGATGAAAATACGGTAAACATATTTTTAAGACCGGTATTCATACGAGGTGTGTTCAGAAAGTAACAAGAATTTTAATTTTTTGAACAAAATATTTATTTATTCTTCTACATTAGTGTTGTCGCCTTCAAAATAGTTCCTATTGGAGATTATGCACTTGTGGCAGCGCTTCTTCCAATCCTCGAAACACTTCTCAAACTCGATCTTTGAGATAGCCTTTAGTTCTTTCAGCGATGCGCTTTTAATGTAATCTGCGGCTGTAAAACGACGGCCCTTTAAGGGTCTCTTAATTTTTGGAAATAGGAAAAAGTTACACGGAACCATGTCTGGAAAATATGGAGGCTGGGGCATCGTTACAGTACTGTTTTTGGCCAAAAATTCACGAACAAGCAGTGAAGTGTGAGCTGGTGCATTATCGTGGTGCAAATTCCATGAATTGTTTTTCCACAGATCCGGGCGTTTTTTTCAGATTGCTTCACGCAAACGGTGTTGAACTTGTAGGTAGTACTCCTTATTGACCGTTTCACCTGGTGGCAGGAATTCATGATGCACTATGCCATTAATATCGAAGAACACAGTGAGCATAACCTTCACGTTCGACCGCACTTGTCGAGCCTTTTTCGGTCTTGGCGAGCCAGAATGCCTCCACTGGGATGATTGAGCCTTAGTTTCGACGTCATATCCGTAAACTCATGTTTCGTCACCTGTTATAATAAGTTTCAGTAATTCTGCATCATCGTTGATTTCATTTAGTGACTCCTGAGCAACTTCCATTCGCCGCTGTTTTTGTTCAAAATTCAACAATTTTGGAACGAATTTTTGCTGCCACGCGTTTCATACACAAAACGTTGGAAACAGTGTCATGACATGATCGAATCGATATGCCAACATCATCAGCGACCTCTCTAATTGTGATTCGGCGATTGTTCATAACCATTTCTTTCACTTTTTCCACGTTTTCATCGGTTGTTGATGTGCTGGGGCGTCCAGGGCGTTCGTCATCTTCATGGCCTTCTTGGAAAAGCTACCACTAGTAAACTCTCGCTTTACTCATATCAGACTCACCATAGCCTTTGTTAACATTTCACACACTTTATTCCATCTTTTACGCAAAATTTGATACTAATTCTTTGATCCATTTCTTTTAACACACGAAAATCTCCGAGCTCATAAAAACACGTCTAACCTTAGTGGCTGTCACAGACAAAGTCAACAATGAAAACAGCTGAAAGTTTTATCATACTTCAAGGGCATGTATACCAACATAATAAAAAAAAATGTTTGGCAATCGGACTCTCCAAGCCCGCGAAAAATTCTCGTTACTTTCTGAACAATCCTCGTACATAATGTGGTCAGTACAGCCCTAAGTTAGAACTTACACCCAACTGTGTTATTTTCATTTATTTTTTATTATTTTCTTTAACATAAAACAAGAAGGTAACTTTCCTCTGGCTTACATAAGTTTTGTTCTATTTTTGTTGGACATGCCCAGCACGTTAGTTAATTACTGTGTCCAGTAAACAGTTCACAAAGTTAATGTCAGATTTTTATTTATTTCTAATATTTGAACTTTTAATTAACACTAGCAGCCTCGGTGGCCTAGTTGATACTGGGCTTTCACCCCGAGGACCCGGGTTCGATTCCCGGCCAGGGCAAGCCTGATAGAAGTGACTACTTTCGGCATGCCTGACTGTATACGTTTTCACTATTACGATTTAATTATTGTTATTAAAATTAATATGCATGCAGGAAAGAGCAATTCTTGAAAATTATTTTCGTATTAAATTTCGCGTGTGTGTAGGTACACAACTTAAAAATTAACTGAAACTGTCACAGACTATGAATTTGAGTATCTTAGGCTATATAAGGGACTGTAATAATTAATCAGTTTATAACCCTACTTTTGACAGTTATACTGTTTACAAATAAATGTAATATTTGTGATTCTGTCGTTCAAAAATGTGTATTGATCATGTACAGTAAAAAATTTAACTACACAATACACATTTTAAAAATTAATAAGAACAATAAACATAACCTCAAATGAAATGATATTGAAGCTATTGTGCGAAATCAGCTGTTTAGAAGTAGTCACTTCCAGTCTAGATATTACAAGAACTGTAAGGTATGCATTACGGATTCAAGCGTGACGCAAAAGCAAATGTTTACACCCATGTTTTTTCAACCGCGATCGTACAAGTTTTCACTTAAAAATACATTTTATTAATCACTAAACAAAAATTAGATCTTCCCGTGACGGCAAACTGAATTTTCTTCGTGCGAAACATGCACCCATACCCCGCGATAAGAAGTAATCACTTCAAAAATATTAGATATGTCTATTATTTCTCTTTGTTTTAGTTTTTCTGTTTTGTTTTTGGGTTTGTTACCACTGGAAGCCATTGTTTTGTACATTTGTAGCAACTCAGTTTATCTCCGAAAGGATAGGTTATTGTTCTTTAAAGTACGGTGTCAATAAAGTTATTGAATTGTTATTATCTGTCTTAGTGTTAATTTTTTTTTTTTTTTTTTTTTTGTAACGTCCGACTATTGTGCACACTTAGGCTAATGCAGACGATGGGATGATTTATAGCGTATGAAAATGCCAACACCTGGTCGGGAATCGAACCCGGGTCCTCGGGGTGAAAGCCCAGTCGCTATCAACTAGGCAAACGAGGCGGCCAAACTACGTAATTAAAATATTAATCAGCTGTTACTTGTTTATAATAGAAAACACAACTTGGTGCAACTGATTCAATTTACTTTTGACACGCCGTTTAAAAATAAATAATAGTGCACGCAACAGTCTCGCTAAAGAAATGGAAAGAAATTATCAAAAACGATAAAAATATTCAATGATACATAAATGTAATAAGACTGAAAATTGCAAAAAAAACTGAAAAATCTATAAGCGATTTTTTAAGATTTTGAGTGGCCGCCATTTTAAGATATTTTATTGGGTAACGAACTTACCTAAACTCTTTTCAAAAACAAATTTTTGTTCGAGGTGAACAACTTTCAAATCGCGACTGGCAAGAGTGCCAACATACAAACATTAAACGTTTTTAAATACCTCAGTAAACGTGATTTTAAAGGTCAGGTCCGAGCACATTCACGTACACCTTACCGTGATGGCGCCTAAAGAAGTTATTTTCCAACAAAAATTCTTCACACAAAATTTGAGTTCGTTTAAATTACCTGGAATAATAAACAGAAGTCATCCCAAACACGTATCCAGAACACTGCACTGCACTGAACACCTCAACTCGCCGCACCGAACACTCCTAACGTTGACTACTAATTGTTTGGGAACTCCACGAAACAATTATCTGGCTTGGTGTCGAGAGAACGGATTTTAATATTGCAGCTGTCAACCGGGGTTTGCTATTTAGGGGAGCGACAGAGAGGGGGAATATTCCCCTATATATAGGCCGCGAGGAGGTGACAACGAATTCTAACCTCACTCTCGGCAGCGCGGTGAGAACAGCTGTTTTATCATACTCAGCCAACAGATGACGTCACTAAGATGTCCCGAATACCTCGCGTACCGATATGATAAGCGTACCATTTAGAAACTAAAGGCTAACATTATACAGAATTAAAGCAATTAATTGGTCGATTAAATTGTTTAAATGATTAGGATTATGACCGTCAGTGGTCGATCCACTCAACTCATAAAGGCTACCGCGGTTTCGAAACTCTATCGTTTCATCTTCAGGCCATACAAAATGTTAAATCCGTCTGTCGAGGTCGTCACAAAGTCAAATAAAACATTAAAACATACATCACAAACACTGAGCACAATTACACGTTTAAAATATTCATCATGAAATTCGGCTTGGCCAAGCTACACACGCGACTCGTACGTCGTTACATTCCGGACGTCGACAGAGGGATTTAACGGCATTTTGTATAACGGCCTGAAGATGAAACTATAGAGTTTCGAAACCGCGGTAGCCTTTATGAGGTGAGTGGATAGACCACTGACAGGAAGAATAGGTCATATTCCTAATCATTTGAATATGTAGTCCGGTGGCTCTGTTACAATAATAAATTGTTTTAAATTATTAACGATGGTAATAATAATAAAAATATATTGGTATTTATGCTTTGTAGGTTGCTTTTTTCAAACAGTGATTTTTGAATATTTTTTCCTATTATTACATGCCTAATTATACAATTCACCAGTGGGAAATAATTTTTTTAAAGATTACTAACGATTTTAGGCTGTTTTTTACGAAACTGTATTAGTACAACTGTTTACATAGTACTGTCAATGAATACGAGAGCACTGTCAATGAATATACACGGACTAGAAGTACAACCACCATTATAAAAAACTTGCTCGATATCAGAGGCTAAATTCCATGTCAGGCTAGGCTAGCTGCCGCTACGAACGCTGCAAGCTGCTCAAATGGTGGAAACATTTGAGAAAATAGACATATATATTTAAATGTAGTAGAATACTCTACCGCAAGATGCCACCAGCAGCGAGCGCTCACATATCTCTCATAAGGGTTGTCATTAAAGTAAGTTTACATTCAACGGCACTGTGAACCAATCAGAAACGAGTACTGGTTGACGGGAGAATTGCGAATTAGGTTCGCAGGCGTAGGCTATTTGAAAGCCGGGAGGGAAGTTCGGAAATTTAGCGTGGATGTTTTTCATTGTTGACAAGCCCAACTAGGTTGTGCAACTCAGTTGCTATGTCGTTTAGGCGATGGCGATGTGGAGGAAAATATGAGCAAGCTATTCTAATGTGTCAAATCGCACCTACAACAAAAACTGAACCTAACGATATTATTTACTGCATAAATATTTTTAGTAAGGAAGCGAAATCCGCTTATTCGTTTCAAAATAACGGTTATTTCTTTTTTTAAACATAACACTTTTACTATGTTCAGTATAATGATCTGCCTTCCCTAGCTTCGTCAATTCTACTTTCGTTGACGCGTTCCGGAGAACCTCCATCTTCAAAAATTGTATCTATACTGGTCACCAATATTATGGCCCGTCCTATTTATAATTTTCTATCCACCTCTTACCTCTCTTCTATTCAACACACGTACATTAAACCTGACGTCTTCCTTTTTCTGCCATAAGTAGGACCTTCATTGAGTTACATTGAGCGGCAGAAAAAGGAAGACGTATGAACATTTTAGAGAACTTGGAAATTTTTAAATCTAAATTAAAGGGAGGAAACATAATAAATGAACAGATATCGTCGCAAGCAGATATTACGTTTAAAAATCTAAAAATTTTCAAAAATTAACAGGAGGGACGACCGTTGAAGAGAAAGTTTGAAAGGAGCCAATCAGAAGCGAGCGAAAACGTATGGTTTTGAATTGCCAATCAGAAGCGAGCACGTCACGTTTAATGTACACAAGTTGAATAGAGAAGGGGTACGAGGTGGAGATAGAAAATTATAAATAGGACGGGTTATAATATTGGTGACCAGTATAGATATAGTTTTTGAAGATGGAGGTTCTCCGAAACGCGTCAACGAAAGTAGAATTGACGAAGCTAAGGAAGGCAGATCATTATACTGAACACAGTGATAATAATCCTAGCAGAAAAGAAGAAGAATATAAAAACTGTTACACTTTTATAAAAAGGCGAGATACCACTTTTATCTCGCATTTTTTGAAAATCTTATTTTACAACCGTGATCAGCGTTGAAATTTGTATATTGGGATTGCACTTTTCCGTTTTTTAGAAAATAAAACGAAAAAGTCTTCAGTATTACTGAAGAAGAATTCAAAGAAAGTAAGTGGACACTTTACTGTAAAGTCCGTTGGGAATTAACTTACAACTTTAAAGTAATGCAGGCGTGTTACCAAAACTTTAAGAGTTACTGTACTTCCATCTGCACTGCAAACTTTTGTGAAAGCGATGGGGTCACGTGACCAAAAGACCATACAACCAAAAGTTGATTCAACAAATTCTATACTAATATTTTGGCCCAATGAACTTTTGGTCATATGACCCGTGTTTTTAAGAGGCGAGATCATATGACCAAAAGATCAAACAACCAAAAGTTCATTCAACCAAATTCTATACTAATATTTTGGCCCAATGAACTTTTGGTCATATGACCAAAAGTGTTTTTAAGGGGCGAGATCATATGTCCAAAAAATCAAACAACCAAAAGTTGATTCAACCAAATTCTATACTAATATTTTGGCCCAATGAACTTTTGGTCATATGACCCGTGTTTTTAAGAGGCGAGATCATATGACCAAAAGATCAAACAACCAAAAGTTCATTCAACCAAATTCTATACTAATATTTTGGCCCAATGAACTTTTGGTCATATGACCAAAAGTGTTTTTAAGGGGCGAGATCATATGACCAAAAAATCAAACAACCAAAAGTTCATTCAACCAAATTCTATACTAATATTTTGGCCCAATGAACTTTTGGTCATATGACCAAAAGTGTTTTTAAGGGGCGAGATCATATGTCCAAAAAATCAAACAACCAAAAGTTGATTCAACCAAATTCTATACTAATATTTTGGCCCAATGAACTTTTGGTCATATGACCTGTGTTTTTAAGAGGCGAGATCATATGACCAAAAGATCAAACAACCAAACGTTTACTCAACCAAATTATATTTTAATATTTTGGTCGATTGAATTTTTGGTCATATGAACCTGGTTGTGATTATTATTATGTTTTATGTTTTTATTATTATTTTATACACCATCATACTACTTACCCCGTCCAACTTCATTATTTAGCATTCAAGTGTTAATTCTATAACAATGACGTTTTATACTTTTATTATACGAGTAATAAAAGTATGAGAATGACGTTTACATTATTTTAAACGCCATCATACTAGTTACCCAGTAGTGTAATGGCGTGTATTATTAATTTAAATATCAGTATTGACACTGATCTATATGCAATAATAAAAAAAACCAGTGTTTTACAAAATATCCTCCTTCGAAGGAAATACGAATCTCGATGTAAATAAATCTCTAAGTTATTACACAATTTTGGTTCAATGAACCTTTGGTTGTTTGATTTTTTGGTCATATGAACGGCTCTGTTATAAACATGGTTCATAGGACCAAAAGTTCATTCAACCAAAATATTTTAAGTATAATTTGGTCGAATGAGCTTTTGGTAGTTCAGCCTGTTAAAGTCAGGTCACTCCTCTCAATTGTTTTTCTAAGTTATTAAGGTGGCCTAGGATGCAACGGAAATTTTCTAGCTGGTGATGCGATGTAGGTAATGTTTACCAGCTGATTTTGCACCTCAACTGTTCCTTCTTTCGAATTGAGCTTGATTTTATCACTACTGTTCACGACTAATATAAACAATAACAAACGTTATTAATTATATTTTATTTGTTATTGAAAACTAATCGCTGTATTGTTTCCGTATCGAACGCAATTGTTTCGCTGACGTGATAGAAGCGAAGTTTTCAAAAACGTACCCAAACTTAACATCACAAAACGAACACTTTGAACGTGTTATTTTCCCTTCGCAATCTGCATTAGTACTTGAAATTTTCAAATTACGCTTGACACACGAAAATGAATTGTGACCACTGATACGTGCACAATTCGACTCTGTTTACTCTGTAAAATTATATTTTAAAAAAAAGTGTAACATAAAAAATTGTAAATATTTTGCTGAACAAATTGGTTTGTCCAAGCATTCACCAAAATAATTTTTTTTTTGCCAAGTTTGATCAAATCTAACCAAAATTGCAAACGGTAGCGTGATCTCTCTCTCTCTCTCTCTCACACACACACACACACACACGACACACAGACACAAGACACACATACACAGACATACACAAACACACAGACACAGAGACACACACAGACACAAGACACATAGGCACAAGACACCCAGACACACACAGACACAGACACAGACACACACACACACACACACACACACACACACACACACACACACACACACACACACACACACACACGACACACAGACACAAGACACACATACACAGACATACACAAACACACAGACACAGAGACACACACAGACACAAGACACATAGGCACAAGACACCCAGACACATACACACACACACACACACACACACACACACACACACACACACACACACACACACACACACACACACACACACAAAAGACACACAGACACACAAACCACACACACACACACACACACACACACACACACACACACACACACACATAAATCACACACAGATACATACACAGACACACACACGCACGCACGCATGCTCGCACACACGTACGCACACGCAAACGCGTGCGCGCGTGCACACACACACACACACACACAATAATCTACCCGGCAAAATAAAGTATATAAAGTATAAAGTAGAACTGTTTTTGTTAATTTTTTTCAAAGAAAATTTTATTTTTTAATTATTAATTTTTTTAATGTAATTAGATACAAACTAATTAAAGGAAAACTAAATAGCAATGAACATTTCATAAATCAGATCTGTTCGAACTGGAAACCATCTGCACTGATAACAACCCTGCAGTACAGTGAGATATTTAAGAGGGATAGAATTTATTTATTTTGGCCGCCATTTTGTTTCTACAAACAGCAGCCAGACGAAATTCTCGCATACTATTTATATTACCTTTCTTAAAAATTATGTATAGTTTCAAAATGATCAATGGAGGGATGAGAAAATAATGGACGACCAAATGCGTAAACCTTTTCGTGACACACACACACACACACTGTACATAGAATTTAGAGCCGCCTCGGTGGTCTAGTGCAGGGGTCTCCAAACTTTCCAGCCTTAGGGCCATACTGATTACTCCAGTAAGTTCCGAGGGCCAAAACCATATTATCATTGTTGCCGGTGGTAAAAAGTGAAATAGTTCACTGATGAAAAAAAAAGTCCGAAAAAGTACGCAACGTTTAAAAAAGGCTGCAAATCGGACTAAAGTCCGCAAAACGGCAACACTGCATATTATTAATTTTCCTCTCATTATCTGTAATTTCTAGATTAGTCGTAGAGTACGAGCCATGAGGAGTAACGTGACACGACATCTGGTGGACACAAGCGGAAATAGGTAGTACCTTCTATCGCTAACAGATGGCGCTAATAGCACGTACAGAATATATGTTCTGTACAGAAAAATATGTTCTCTAAAAGGAGTTGTCAAGTATGCTAGCTCTCCGCGGGCCGGACAAAATCTGTCCGCGGGCCGGATGTGACCCTCGGGCCGTAGTTTGTAGACCCCTGGTCTAGTGGATAGCGTACTAGGCTTTCACCCCGAGGACCCGGGTTTGATTCCCGGCGAGGGCTTGGCATTTTCATACGCTATACATCATCCCATCGTCTGCATTAGCCCAAGTGTGCACAATAGTCGGACGTTAAACAAAAAAAAAAAAAAAAAAACAGAATTTAGTACTGAAAACACAATTTGTTCAGGAGTCATATTTAAGCAGACAACCAATATTATTTTCTTACATTATTTTTATTTGCCTCATCTTTGAATATCCAATATTTATATTCTGTGCTGAGATTTGTTTACCGAAATATTGCCCAGTACTCAATTAGACGGAAGCACAAAGTCTTATCGCTCGCCCTAAGGCTATTGCCTCCACATAAAATTTGTTGAGCAATGAAATGTCCATAACAAGGTATGGAACGAAAGTACGCAATTTAAATCCCGTTTAAACATTTACTACTTTGCCGTATTTAAATCATCTGAGTACCATGCTATAATGCGTACGCAGTATGGTAATAAATGTTATGGCAGACATAAAACAATAAAATGTTTATTTCTGTCTATTAACGACGACTAAACTGTAAACGTATGAATTCAATTTCAGGAAATGCTACGGGTTTTAATTACTGTTTTGTTCAAAGTTATTATTCAATTTTCTTTTTTATTTATTTAATACTACAACTTATCCAGTAGTTATAATTGCAAATATGTCACTGTCACAGTATTAGTTAGAAAACACTCCTATGAATGGTTCCGAACACTCTGTCATACGGTAACATATAATCACTGCACCAGGTCTTCTTGTGTCTATAATGTCTCACTTGTTTAATGGACTCAGACTAGCTGCACCTATTGAGAGGATTTAAACGTCCCTCGCAGTACCCGAGTCTAACACACACACATACACTTGCAACACTATACTTACAACTTTTAACACTTTACACTCACGCTTAAATTTAGGGAGGCAATAATAGCCTCAATGTGATTTTCGCCTTAAAATAAAAAAAAATATATTCGTTTTTCGGCAAAAAAACAATTGCGATTCCAAGATTTCTATTTTAAAAATATTTCTTATTCGTTTTTTAAAAGAAAAAACAGTTGTAATCACGATTTTTAAAACATTTCGAATTCGTTTTTCGAAAGAAAACAGTTACGATTCAGTTTCTTAAAACATTTTCCTCAATGTTAAAAAAAATCACATGAACTTTAACCGATTTTTATTTTCCTTAAACAATATTTAAGCGCAGTCACTTATAAACGAATAAAACATGCATGTTTTCGGTAAAAAAAACAGTTGCGATTCTCATTCTTAAAATATTTCGTAGACTATTCGTTTTTCGGGAAAAAAGTTGCGATTCCCATTCTTAAAATATTTCGTAGACTATTCGTTTTCCGGGAAAAAAACAATTGCGATTCCGATTCTTAAAATATTTCGTAGACTATTCGTTTTTCGGGAAAAAAGTTGCGATTCCCATTCTTAAAATATTTCGTAGACTATTCGTTTTCCGGGAAAAAAACAATTGCGTTTCCGATTCTTAAAATATTTCGTAGACTATTCGTTTTTCGGGAAAAAAACAATTGCGATTCCGATTCTTAAAATATTTCGTAGACTATTCGTTTTTCGGGAAAAAAGTTGCGATTCCCATTCTTAAAATATTTCGTAGACTATTCGTTTTCCGGGAAAAAAACAATTGCGTTTCCGATTCTTAAAATATTTCGTAGACTATTCGTTTTTCGGGAAAAAAACAATTGCGATTCCGATTCTTAAAATATTTCGTAGACTATTCGTTTTCCGGGAAAAAAACAATTGCGATTCCGATTCTTAAAATATTTCGTAGACTATTCGTTTTTCGGGAAAAAAACAATTGCGATTCCGATTCTTAAAATATTTCGTAGACTATTCGTTTCTCGGAAAAAAACAATTGCGATTCCGATTCTTAAAATATTTCGTAGACTATTCGTTTCTCGGAAAAAAACAATTGCGATTCCGATTCTTAAAATATTTCGTAGACTATTCGTTTTTCGGGAAAAAAACAATTGCGATTCCGATTCTTAAAATATTTCGTAGACTATTCGTTTTTCGGGAAAAAAACAATTGCGATTCCGATTCTTAAAATATTTCGTAGACTATTCGTTTTCCGGAAAAAAAACAATTGCGATTCCGATTCTTAAAATATTTCGTAGACTATTCGTTTCTCGGAAAAAACAATTGCGATTCCGATTCTTAAAATATTTCGTAGACTATTCGTTTTTCGGGAAAAAAAGTTGCGATTCCAATTCTTAAAATATTTCGTAGACTATTCGTTTCTCGGAAAAAAAAAAAACAATTGCGATTCCGATTCTTAAAATATTTCGTAGACTATTCGTTTCTCGGAAAAAAACAATTGCGATTCCGATTCTTAAAATATTTCGTAGACTATTCGTTTTTCGGAAAAAAACATTTGCGATTCCGATTCTTAAAATATTTCGTAGACTATTCGTTTTTCGGGAAAAAAAGTTGCGATTCCCATTCTTAAAATATTTCGTAGACTATTCGTTTTTCGGGAAAAAAACAATTGCGATTCCGATTCTTAAAATATTTCGTAGACTATTCGTTTTCCGGGAAAAAAACAATTGCGATTCCGATTCTTAAAATATTTCGTAGACTATTCGTTTTTCGGGAAAAAAACAATTGCGATTCCGATTCTTAAAATATTTCGTAGACTATTCGTTTTTCGGGAAAAAAACAATTGCGATTCCGATTCTTAAAATATTTCGTAGACTATTCGTTTTCCGGGAAAAAAAACAATTGCGATTCCGATTCTTAAAATATTTCGTAGACTATTCGTTTCTCGGAAAAAAAACAATTGCGATTCCGATTCTTAAAATATTTCGTAGACTATTCGTTTTTCGGGAAAAAAAGTTGCGATTCCAATTCTTAAAATATTTCGTAGACTATTCGTTTCTCGGAAAAAAAAAAACAATTGCGATTCCGATTCTTAAAATATTTCGTAGACTATTCGTTTCTCGGAAAAAAACAATTGCGATTCCGATTCTTAAAATATTTCGTAGACTATTCGTTTTTCGGAAAAAAACATTTGCGATTCCGATTCTTAAAATATTTCGTAGACTATTCGTTTTTCGGGAAAAAAAGTTGCGATTCCCATTCTTAAAATATTTCGTAGACTATTCGTTTCTCGGAAAAAAAAACAATTGCGATTCCGATTCTTAAAATATTTCGTAGACTATTCGTTTCTCGGAAAAAAAAACAATTGCGATTCCGATTCTTAAAATATTTCGTATTCGTTTTTCGTAAAAAAAACAGTTGCGATTCCAAAATTTCTATTTTAAAAATATTTCTTATTCGTTTTTAAAAATAAAAAACAGTTTTATTCCCGATTCTTAAAACATTTCGAATTTGTTTTTCGAAAAAAAAAAAAAAAAAAAAACAGTTACGAATCAGATTCTTCAAACATTTCCTCACTGTTAAAAAAAAAATCACATAAACTTTAACTGACAATATTTACGCGCAGTCACTTTTAAACGAATAAAAAATGCATGCGCTACGGAAGATTGGCAAAATTATTTAAGCAGATTATAAAAGCACGCCCAGTAAAATAGAGCGGCCTAAGTGAGATTAATGAACGCGAGGCGGGAGTTCGCGGCTGTTTAATTTAACATAAGAAACTGTTACCCGTTAATTTATCAACTTGTATCAATTCTGAACTTTGCTTACGATAGCAGCGGGTCTCTCTAATTTTTTTAATTAACAAAGTTTAATCACATCTAACCTAACTAGAGATAGGCTACTATCTTATGAAAACCCTATAGGTTCCCAGATTTCTAGGACCTATATTAGAGGCGGGCGTTTCTGCTACTTTTACAAAACGTCAACAACTGTTTGTAGAGGAAAATAAGCTACTTTTTAAAACAGTTGAAAAAAACAGGTGTAAAAAATTGAAACTCAAAGTTGTATTAGCAGCTAAAACATAAAGCACAAACATTCAGTTTTCTAAGACTACTTTTTCATTCCCATTACCACCATGTCCTTAACTGTTTTTGTGTATAAAGCATTTAGAAAGGATAAAAATAATCCTTATAAGTGTAGTAATAATTAAATTACATTATCAAAACGTAATAATTATATAAGCCATTTTATGTACAAAATGCAATGAATTTCTAATAGAAGCATTCTTTTTTTTACTTAAAAATTAAATAGTCCTTTGCGTATTCACCGAAATGCAAACGATTTAGAATATTTTTAGTTGATTAAAAAATATTGATGATTGATAATAAATATAAAAAATATGTTTAAATAAAATTAGGCTCTGTATTTACAAAATGTGAGAAGTTGTTACTACAACTCGCAACAAAATAGAGATAAACGTTGACATTAACCAAACAGTTCTTATTTCACTACAAGCAACAAACAACTTTGGAATAAAGGGAAAAAGCATAAAAGCAAGTTGAAGAAAAGCAGTTAGCAGGAAAACAGTTAGCAGGCAAACAGCAGGAAAACAGTTTTAGCGCTTGCGGCAACGTTCGAATAGAACAGTCCGTTCCTTGTTTAACAAATCATAACCAGTCCAAATGAAACTGCTTGTTTCCGTTTGAAAAAGCAGTTTGTCGTTTATAGAAAAGCAGTTTTTTTTTAACAGTTTGGTGTTTTCTGTCCCACCACTAACCTATATTTCGTTAGAAAGCTCTAAATGCGCTGGCTACGGGAAATAAAAAGTACTGAAAAGTAACTCTCTTTAGCTGATTGGCTGATTACCAAGCAACGACTGCTAACCGAAAATATATCATACTAACTGTGGGTACCGGTGTTAGATTAGATTACATTATATTTTACAGGAAGGGATTATAAAACCTCAAGCACTGCGATCGACAGTGATCCAATTGTGCAACCTCTTCAGTACTAGTTCAGCAGATTGGTGCCCTTAGGAACTTCTAACAATCCACTGACAAGCTCATCCTGCTGGAGGTCCCTAGGGTCCTCCAAACCAAAACCCTTAGCTTGCTGCCAGCAAGAGCCTCACAATAAAAAATTATGTGTTCTGCATTTTCCTCCTCTTTACTGCATAACCTACACACGGTTTCTCCGTGGTACATGCCAATTCCGTTCTTGTACACCGTCGGACGACAGTCCGAGCCCCAAGATTTTCCTGAGCTGTGCTCTGCTCAAGACGTCTGCTGCACGTCTAAAACCTCCAAGAGGAATCTAACTCAAGATGCGCTTGTTGTGGGAATGTCTATGGAGGTTAATCCACCTATTTATAACAGACTCAGCCAACGATAGAGAGATAACTAAAGCTCGGATTCGATAAATTCACATACAGATCCCAGTCCAGTCAGTACTGCTTCCTTATTACCCTCATCCCACCCCCACAATGTCCCGGTGGTAACGGTGTTGTTCGGGTCTGATTAGTAGACCTTTTTTCGTTAACGTTAATAATTTATGCCAATTAGACTAATGAGGACGAGGGATCAGAGTTAACGGAACGGTAGCAACTGCGGCTCAACTAAAAACTTTGAGGTGCGCAGTTGAGTGACGCAGTAGACTGACGGATGCTTTAGCAACTTCGACCACCGAGCCCTATCATTGCTAGACTTTACAACAATAATTACGAGAAAAAACGGTCGTTAAAATTGAATTATTTTTTAATTTTAGATTCGAACATTAAGCGGTAAGAAAGTGTTTCGAGATTAAGGATTTTTTTTTTATTATTATTATTTTAAGGCGAAAGCACAATGAGGCTATTATCGCCTTCCTAAATGTAAGTGTAAGAGTCATAAGTATTATAGTCATAGGTGTGGTATTGCAAATGTAAGTGTGTGTTAGACTCGGGTACCGCGAGGGACGTTTAAATCCTCTCAATAGGTGCAGCTAGTCTGCACTCCACCTCTGTGGGTTTATATATATATATATATATATATATATATATATATATATATATATATATATATATATATATATATATATGTATATATATATATATATATATATATATATATATATATATATATATATATATATATATATATATATATATATATATGTGTGTGTGTGTGTGTGTGTGTGTGTGTGAAAATCATAAAAATTAATTGTTATTATTTTATAACAAATATTTATATATAAGGCTATTATTAGAATTTATAATAACTATACAAGAAAATTTATAAATGTAAAATTTTAATATAACTTTGGTTATTATTATTAAAAAATATTGTTTTAACAAATTTAATACAAAAACATTAATTATTAAAAATTGTGAACCAGATATTTGAATAAAACGACTACATCTGAATTTATTAATTTTTAAAAGAAAATAGAAATTAAACTCAAGGCCAAAAACATTGAAAAGTTTTATACTGAATGTATATTAAATGAAATACAAGCTTTCGGAAAAGTACAACCGACCACGAGATACCTTCTAAACGAATAATAAACGCATAATGAATTATTAACAACAAAATCGATAAAATGCTTGGACCGATTGTAGAATAATATTATCGACACTACGCGATCAGTTAAGCTTGCATTTCATTAGGCTATACATTATAGTTAGGCTGGTTTCCATTATACCTTTGTGTTAGTAGGGAACAGAGGCAGGCAGGCAAAACAAAATATACAACATCTACAGTGGGCTTCTCCAAACCTGAAAATAAACAAACCTGCCTAGCCTCTGTAAAGCATGCACAGAGGGAAGCGAGGAAAGGTAATGTGGAACTCAAGGTCAGCTGGCATATCGGGCACTAACTAGCACTCACCCCGCTGCTACAAAAAAACCTGGGAGTGAATCCTCGAGATTAAGGAGAGGTGGGGGGGGTGTGAGAAGGGGGAGTTGAGTGTGTTTGGAGAAATTTTAAGTCTCAACATCAAATTGCTAAAGATCGCGCACAAATATATCTTTCTGTTTTGAACATATCACTGAATTGAGAATATAGCGATTTTGGGGATGGGTAGGACTGATAGATCTCTGCCCCACACAGTCTAATGGACACTAAACAACCTTGTGTGAATGTATCAAAAGAAAATATCCACACACACGCACACACACTCACGCACGCGCGCGCTCAGAGAGAGAGAGAGAGAGAGAGAGAGAGAGAGAGAGAGAGAGAGAGAGAGACACAAACACACACACACACACACACACACACACACACACACACACACACACACACACACACACACACACACACACACACACACACACACACACACACACACACACACACACACACACACACACACACACACACACACACACACACACACACACACACACACACACACACACACACACACACACACACACACACACACACACACACACACGTTTCATTGACCGAATGTGGTTTAAATTTATAATTGGTTAATTTAATTTTTTTAAGTGGCATTTTTAGAATCTTAAACGATATCTCGTACCACAAATAAAAATGTTTTTATATTTTTTTATTACTTTCAATTAATAATTTACATTACGTATGGCTTAATATATAACAACAGCGGTTACATAATGTCTGTAATCGAATATTAATTTAATTTATTCAAACCAACTGTTTCAGTTTAATCTTACTCGCTCGCTACGCAAGACCTAGGTATTTCGAGCTAAAACCAAAGCAAAAAGGCAACGACGACAGGCTAAAGATAATATTTAAATTAATTTACAGTTAACAGCTGTTTCTAGAAAATCTGATATCCTTGTTTCAAACGCTAACACGAAAAATCAGCTGAGTGAAATTGAAATTGACGCAATAAAACAAACATCTCAAATGCAGTTACGTCACTTTCCTTTCGACCTATATAAAGTAAAAGTTATGAAATATCAGGGCAAAAAAGCATGACCTTCATCGTGTAAAATTAAAATTATTTCGTCTTAAAATTTATGACATCGAACTTTAACGTTATTGGCATGTTTTTAATTAATTTAAGAACAATTAATTGGCATGTATATATTATTTTTTTTTTTTTTTGGTGTTTAACGTCCGACTATTTTACACACTTGGGCTAATGCAGACGATGGGATGATTTATAGCGTATGAAAATGCCAAGCCCTGGCCGGGAATCGAACTCGGATCCTCGGGGTGAAAGCCCAGTACGCTGACGATGGGATGATTTATAGCGTATGAAAATGCCAAGCCCTGGCCGGGAATCGAACTCGGATCCTCGGGGTGAAAGCCCAGTACGCTGACGATGGGATGATTTATAGCGTATGAAAATGCCAAGCCCTGGCCGGGAATCGAACCCGGGTCCTCGGGGTGAAAGCCCAGTTATCAACTAGGCCACCGAGGCGGCTGTATATATTTAAGAACAAAACAAGTATGTCCAGAGTAAATCACCAGAGAATTAAATATGTCACTTGTCGTCTCTATTAAATAACTACTGTTATTACGTGCCTTTAAGTAATTAATGGCTGAATATAAAGCTTTTCTTGTCAAGAACCTCTCATCAGATCCTTAAAGCACTTTTGTTTAGAGGTATCGTCGCAGCATCCTTACTGTATATTTACATGTTTTATTCAACACAAAACTAAATATGTTCTAAAATGACACATCAAGAACTCAAGAACCCGTAAATACATTTCCTGAGATTGACATCATTACGTTTTCTCCGATTATATCCTGAGTACGCTTAAAAGCCGGCCTGCCAGCTATGTTAACGATTCAAATCTGTACAGTCTCAAATTTGTTGACATTAACATCGTGTTACACTCTTAAAAAATAGTTTTCTTTCTAAAACATATTATTATAGGCTTTTTAATTTGAATTAATTAATAAATTCAACACTTACGGAAATAAATTACGGTCTTCTTTTTTAAGTACAACTTCTAATTTTAATTGTTTTTAACATCCGCACTTTATACGCCGGTTAGACGAATAAGGACGAGAGATCAGCGATAACGACAAGGTTAAAGCAATGGGAGCGGCTCGAACTAAGAACCTTAAGATGCGCAGTTCAGAGACGCAGCAGACTGACTGGTGCTTTAGCCACATC
Source organism: Callitettix versicolor (assembly GCA_022606455.1). Taxonomy (NCBI): domain Eukaryota; kingdom Metazoa; phylum Arthropoda; class Insecta; order Hemiptera; family Cercopidae; genus Callitettix; species Callitettix versicolor. The sequence goes on from CM040183.1 coordinate 10,640,192, forward strand.
GACCACCAAGCCCTTTTAATTTTAAATAAAATGTTGCTCGTTATATTAAAAATACAACAGATAATTAATTTCCATTTAAAAACACACACACACACACACACACACACACACACACACACACACACACACACACACACACACACACACACACACACACACACACACAAGGGGGACGAGGGAAGGGAGAGAGGGGAGAGAGAGAAGCCGTTAGTACTTGGTAGAAATCCATTATATTAATGAAATAATAACACGTTTGTATGTTTCACTGCTTTTTTATTTGAGTCTTACCAACCAAGGTTTCACTCGTAACAGCACTGTCAAGGCCACTTAAAAGACTAAAGCTAAAACAGCTAGTACAACTCTATATTTTTGTTAGGTTTTTTTTGTGTTTAACGTCCGACTATTGTGCACACTTGGGCTAATGCAGACGATGGGATGATTTATAGCGTATGAAAATGCCAAGCCCTCGCCGGGAATCGAACCCGGGTCCTCGGGGTGAAAACCTAGTACGCCACCGAGGCGGCTATTATTTTTGTTAGGGAAACTCCACTGTACAGACCTAATAACTAGGAAGTTAGGATACTGACCTACATAATAGTTTTAAAAGAAGTGAATAACCTAAGTAAACATCCTTTTTCTCAGCACATACTGTTCGTACAGGCATAAATGAGGTATCTTTAGAAAGATTATTTAACCGGCTTCTAACACTGCGAAACGGTTTTCCCCTAAAACTTATTGTCTGTGGAAAATGTTAACGTAAAAGACACTTTTAACTGTTAAATTAATTTTTAAAATAAAATTTAAATAATTTATAGGGAATTTAAAAATAAATAGTTTAGTTTCAAATAAATCTGTATTAGTTTTACATGAAAAATGTAATGGTGTACTAGCTGTTTTAGCTTTAGTCTGTTATGTAGCTAACGAGTGAGACCTTGGTTGGCAAGACTCAAATAAAAAAATGCTCAAACATATAAACGTGTTAAGTCAGAATCGGTGCAAATCCCACAGAATGGGCCTCACCACTCTAACCCAATAGTAATTCTCTAAAAACTGTAACATATCATTGTTTTTACAATTTTACGTTTTTATAAATAATACAGAAATGATAATAACGAGCTTTAAATTAAAGCTGGCCCTGAAAACGTGTAATCAATATGCACCGACTCGCTACAGTGCAAATCCTGTCGACTGACACAAAGTCACGAAAAAACCCACTGACCCTAATTCTCGCGACACAAAAGTCATTAAAACGCTACTCGACATAGCAACATCAACCAGCAAACGTAAATTTGCCCAGATTGGAAAGCGAATCCAGTATTACAGCGAGCACAAACAAGTTGCCTAATTAAATATCACCCATTTAATCACGTACCTTGGAGATTTCATTGTGTACAACACGCGCACACGAGTCTATTGATCGCGCGAATAATAACTCTCATTAAAAGTCGCTAATTAAAGACACCTCGGCCACAACTGCCGAGCAGGAGTCAGGAATGTGTTATAACACGGGTCGTCTGTTGTTCTGTCGGATAGGGCTCGCGGGTATTGTGGACGCTCTATTCATTACAATTGTAAAGCTTGGCCGTGTAATGGAGTGTCTGTTTGCGCAGCTCCGGAGAAAATCAACAAAATTAAACACGACCAGAATTACACAAGCTGCTTTGTGTACAGTTTTCCTACATACAGGTTTAAAAAAGTTTAACCCTGAAGGGGTGCAGCCTGATTGCACCTATTGAGAGGATTTATACGTCCCTCGGCGGTACCCGAGTCTAACACACTTACACTTACGACTTTAACACTTTACACTCACACTTACATTTAGGGATTTGCTGTTCTTGTTCCGTTACGTCTGGGAGTGGCGATTCTGCTTGGTTTCCTTTGGCGGGGCCAAGTATGTGGAACCTCATGTGCCTAGCACTGCCGAGGACCTCTGATGGGACAAGTTCTGGGAAGTAGCAGCCTATATTTGATAGTCAACTTCTTAAGAGACATAAATTTGATACAAATCCAAACAAACTGATTTGAAAAATGTGGCTGATTCCAACTTCCATCATAGCTTCTTAACGGTATTTTTTGGGAAATTATTACATACTTTACGTTTACATTTGAAAAAATTTGATCAAACCATTACAGTCGGTTTAAAAAGTCCGATTTGTAAGTGTTTACAATACACTTCGTACAATGCAAAAATCCGTACTAACCTTGGTCAAAAACATTGCCTATCTCCGCAGTAAGAGATTACACCTTAACTTTTTAAAACCGCACTTAACTTGAAGTTGAGTTGAATACAGTATTTAGGAATGTTAATGGTTGTAATACACCGTGGTATTCACCCTGTGTGTCAGTGGACGTGCGACGGTTCATGCTTGCAGACCTCTAGCCTCCCTCTTGGTTACAGTGAGGCGCCAGACCCACTTCGTACACTGCAAAAATCCGTACTAACTTGGTCAAAAACATTGCCTATCTCCGCAGCAAGAGATTACACCTGAACGTTTTAAAACCGCACTTAACTTGAAGTTAAGTTGAATACAGTATTTAGGAATGTTAATGGTTGTAATACACCGTGGTATTCACCCTGTGTGCCAGTGGACGTGCGACGGTTCATCCTTGCAGACCTCTACCCTCCCTCTTGGTTACAGTGAGGCGCCAGACCCACTTCGTACAATGCAAAAATCCGTACTAACTTGGTCAAAAACATTGCCTATCTCCGCAGCAAGAGATTACACCTGAACGTTTTAAAAACGCACTTAACTTGAAGTTAAGTTGAATACAGTATTTAGGAATGTTAATGGTTGTAATACACCGTAGTATTCACCCTGTGTGCCAGTGGACGTGCGACGGTTCATCCTTGCAGACCTCTACCCTCCCTCTTGGTTACAGTGAGGCGCCAGACCCACTTCGTACAATGCAAAAATCCGTACTAACTTGGTCAAAAACATTGCCTATCTCCGCAGCAAGAGATTACACCTGAACGTTTTAAAACCGCACTTAACTTGAAGTTAAGTTGAATACAGTATTTAGGAATGTTAATGGTTGTAATACACCGTGGTATTCACCCTGTGTGCCAGTGGACGTGCGACGGTTCATCCTTGCAGACCTCTACCCTCCCTCTTGGTTACAGTGAGGCGCCAGACCCAAGTACTGTACTAGCGTAGCTGTAACTATAAAACGAGTCTTGTTTTTGTGATGTTTTTATTCTACAGCATAAACTTTAATAACTGCCAGAGTTTTGCCTGGATATAAGCTCGGACAATTAATAAGACCGCCAAGTTAAATAATTCCACCTTATCGTGTACATTTCAACTAGAAAGATACACATACAAATCGGCAGTCAGATGCTCACGGGAAAACGTACGTGCTCATTATACATACAGTCTTAAAATATTCCGTATTCGTTTTTCGGGAAAAAATAGCTGTGATTCCGATTCTTAAAAACGTCGTATTCGTTTTTCGGAAAAAAATAGCTGTGATTCCGATTCTTAAAATATGTGGTATTCGTTTTTCGGAAAAAAATAGCTGTGATTCCGATTCTTAAAATATGTGGTATTCGTTTTTCGGAAAAAAAATAGCTGTGATTCCGATTCTTAAAATATGTGGTATTCGTTTTTCGGGAAAAAAATAGCTGTGATTAAGATTCTTAAAAACGTCGTATTCGTTTTTCGGGAAAAAAAATAGCTGTGATTTCGATTCTTAAAATATTCCGTATTCGTTTTTCGGGAAAAAAATAGTTGTGATTCCGATTCTTAAAATATGTCGTATTCGTTTTTCGGGAAAAAAAATAGCTGTGATTCCGATTCTTAAAATATGTCGTATTCGTTTTTCGGGAAAAAAATAGCTGTGATTTCGATTCTTAAAATATTCCGAATTCGTTTTTCGGAAAAAAATAGCTGTGATTCCGATTCTTAAAATATGTCGTATTCGTTTTTCGGAAAAAAAATAGCTGTGATTCCGATTCTTAAAATATTCCGTATTCGTTTTTCGGAAAAAAATTAGCTGTGATTCCGATTCTTAAAATATGTCGTATTCGTTTTTCGGGGAAAAAATAGCTGTGATTTCGATTCTTAAAATATTCCGTATTCGTTTTTCGGAAAAAAATAGCTGTGATTCCGATTCTTAAAATATTCCGTATTCGTTTTCGGAAAAAAAAATAGCTGTGATTCCGATTCTTAAAATATGTCGTATTCGTTTTCGGAAAAGAAATAGCTGTGATTCCGATTCTTAAAATATGTCGTATTCGTTTTTCGGAAAAAAAATAGCTGTGATTTCGATTCTTAAAATATTCTGTATTCGTTTTCGGGAAAAAAAATAGCTGTGATTCCGATTCTTAAAATATGTCGTATTCGTTTTTCGGGAAAAAAATAGCTGTGATTTCGATTCTTAAAATATTCCGTATTAGTTTTTCGGGGGAAAAAATAGCTGTGATTTCGATTCTTAAAATATGTCGTATTCGTTTTTCGGGAAAAAAATAGCTGTGATTCCGATTCTTAAAATATGTCGTATTCGTTTTTCGGGAAAAAAATAACCGTGATTTCGATTCTTAAAATATTCCGTATTCGTTTTTCGGAAAAAAAATAGCTGTGATTCCGACTCTTAAAATATTCCGTATTCGTTTTCGGAAAAAAAAATAGCTGTGATTCCGATTCTTAAAATATGTCGTATTCTTTTTTCGGGAAAAAAAATAGCTGTGATTTCGATTCTTAAAATATTCCGTATTCGTTTTTCGGGAAAAAAATTGCTGTGATTCCGATTCTTAAAATATGTCGTATTCGTTTCTCGGGGAAAAATAGCTGTGATTCCGATTCTTAAAATATGTCGTATTCGTTTTTCGGAAAAAAAATAGCTGTGATTCCGATTCTTAAAATATTCCGTATTCGTTTTTCGGAAAAAAATAGCTGTGATTCCGATTCTTAAAATATGTCGTATTCGTTTTTCGGGGAAAAATAGCTGTGATTCCGATTCTTAAAATATGTCGTATTCGTTTTTCGGAAAAAAAATAGCTGATTCCGATTCTTAAAATATTCCGTATTCGTTTTTCGGAAAAAAAATAGCTATGATTCCGATTCTTAAAATATGTCGTATTCGTTTTTCGGGAAAAAAATAGCTGTGATTCCGATTCTTAAAATATTCCGTATTCGTTTTTCGGAAAAAAAATAGCTATGATTCCGATTCTTAAAATATGTCGTATTCGTTTTTCGGGAAAAAAATAGCTGTGATTCCGATTCTTAAAATATTCCGTATTCGTTTTTCGGGAAAAAAAATAGCTGTGATTCCGATTCTTAAATATGTCGTATTCGTTTTTCGGAAAAAAAAAAGCTGTGATTCCGATTCTTAAAATATGTCGTATTCGTTTTCGGAAAAAAAAATAGCTGTGATTCCGATTCTTAAAATATTCCGTATTCGTTTTTCGGAAAAAAAATAGCTGTGATTCCGATTCTTAAAATATGTCGTATTCGTTTTTCGGAAAAAAAAATAGCTGTGATTCCGATTCTTAAAATATGTCGTATTCGTTTTTCGGGAAAAAAATAGCTGTGATTTCGATTCTTAAAATATTCCGAATTCGTTTTTCGGAAAAAAAATAGCTGTGATTCCGATACTTAAAATATGTCGTATTCGTTTTTCGGGAAAAAAATAGCTGTGATTTCGATTCTTAAAATATTCCGAATTCGTTTTTCGGAAAAAAAATAGCTGTGATTCCGATTCTTAAAATATGTCGTATTCGTTTTTCGGAAAAAAAATAGCTGTGATTAAGATTCTTAAAATATGTCGTATTCGTTTTTCGGAAAAAAAATAGCTGTGATTCCGATTCTTAAAATATGTCGTATTCGTTTTTCGGGAAAAAAAATAGCTGTGATTCCGATTCTTAAAATATGTCGTATTCGTTTTTCGGAAAAAAATAGCTGTGATTTCGATTCTTAAAATATGTCATATTCGTTTTTCGGAAAAAAAATAGCTGTGATTCCGATTCTTAAAATATGTCGTATTCGTTTTTCGGGAAAAAAATAGCTGTGATTCCGATTCTTAAATATGTCGTATTCGTTTTTCGGGAAAAAAATAGCTGTGATTCCGATTCTTAAATATGTCGTATTCGTTTTCGGAAAAAAAATAGCTGTGATTCCGATTCTTAAAATATGTCGTATTCGTTTTTCGGAAAAAAATAGCTGTGATTTCGATTCTTAAAATATGTCATATTCGTTTTTCGGGAAAAAATAGCTGTGATTCCGATTCTTAAAATATGTCGTATTCGTTTTTCGGAAAAAAATAGCTGTGATTCCGATTCTTAAAATATGTCGTATTCGTTTTTCGGGAAAAAAAATAGCTGTGATTCCGATTCTTAAAATATTCCGTATTCGTTTCTCGGAAAAAAAAATAGCTGTGATTCCGATTCTTAAAATATGTCGTATTCGTTTTTCGGAAAAAAAATAGCTGTGATTCCGATTCTTAAAATATGTCGTATTCGTTTTTCGGGAAAAAAATAGCTGTGATTTCGATTCTTAAAATATTCCGAATTCGTTTTTCGGAAAAAAAATAGCTGTGATTCCGATTCTTAAAATATGTCGTATTCGTTTTTCGGAAAAAAAATAGCTGTGATTAAGATTTTAAAATATGTCGTATTCGTTTTTCGGAAAAAAATAGCTGTGATTCCGATTCTTAAAATATGTCGTATTCGTTTTTCGGGAAAAAAAATAGCTGTGATTCCGATTCTTAAAATATGTCGTATTCGTTTTTCGGAAAAAAAAAATAGTTGTGATTCCGATTCTTAAATATGTCGTATTCGTTTTTCGGAAAAAAAATAGCTGTGATTCCGATTCTTAAAATATGTCGTATTCGTTTTTCGGGAAAAAAATAGCTGTGATTCCGATTCTTAAATATGTCGTATTCGTTTTTCGGGAAAAAAATAGCTGTGATTCCGATTCTTAAATATGTCGTATTCGTTTTCGGAAAAAAAATAGCTGTGATTCCGATTCTTAAAATATGTCGTATTCGTTTTTCGGAAAAAAATAGCTGTGATTTCGATTCTTAAAATATGTCATATTCGTTTTTCGGGAAAAAAATAGCTGTGATTCCGATTCTTAAAATATGTCGTATTCGTTTTTCGGAAAAAAATAGCTGTGATTCCGATTCTTAAAATATGTCGTATTCGTTTTTCGGAAAAAAAATAGCTGTGATTCCTATTCTTAAAATATGTCGTATTCGTTTTTCGGAAAAAAAATAGCTGTGATTCCGATTCTTAAAATATGTCGTATTCGTTTTTCGGTGTGATTCGATTCTTAAATATTTCGTAGGCTATTCGTTTATCGTACCGCAGGGGGGTGCAGACTAGCTGCAACTATTGAGAGGATTTAGACGTCCCTCGCGGTACCCGAGTCTAACACACACTACACTACAGTTACGACATTAACACTTTACACTTACACTTACTTATTTATTATTTAGGGAGGCGATAATAGCCTCAATGTGCTTTTCGCCTTAAAATAACAACGAAAATAAAACTGAGTTTACATCTAATTTCATTATTACAATTTAGCCATCGGACTACATTTCATCATCATATATATATATTATTTCTCGAGTCAACATCTCTTTTTCTCAGCACATACTATTCGTACAGACATAAATGAGGTATCTTTAGAAAGATTTTTTTAACCGGCTTCTGACATTGCAAAACGATTTTGCGTTAAAACTTACTGTTTGTGGAAAATTTTAACGTAAAAGACACTTGTAACTGTCATAGGCAAAACGATTTCACGGATGCGCATGCGCGGCATCACAAATCAGACATACATTGCATATTTTACGAAGCTAACGTATTAATCACAACTAGATAATCCCGTTACAAATACCACTTTTTTGCATAACGTGCTTAGAACAATTTCAGTATTTACTTAAAAGTCATTAAACATACAGGTTAAGTGGTCCTACTGACAGTCCCCTATCCCAACCCGTTGTACAAACCGGGATAAGCACTTCGAATATCAAACACATGTTTTGGACACTGTTTTCACACAAATGTAGACTAAGTGCTTTCTCCTTCCATCGTGTATTTATCTATTGTTAATACGGACACCATCACGAAGTACAATTAAAATGTCAAAATACGAGGGTTGATCAAATATAAACGAGACTGACTTTCTAAAAACTTTTCCGTTGGACATTGAACTCTAAAGGGTGGGGTTTCAGGTAGCCTGGGAGGTTTGGGACGGGCGTAGACGGGCAACATTTCCGTTCGGACCCTTCAGTATAAAACTATACAATGAGTGAGAGTGAAGTGCACGTTTCCGTGGAGCAGAGAATTATTATTAAGTTTTTGGCCAAGGAGGGGGTCAATCCGACTGAAATCTTTCGTAGATTGACGGCTCAATACGGGGACAGAACCCTGTCAAGAGCTTGCGTTTTTGCTTGGCACAAGGAATTCGCCGAAGGACGGGAAGCAGTAGAAAACCTCAGCCATGATCGTCGCCCGACCACTTCCGTCACGGACGAAAACATTGATGCTGTTCGGAAGCTCCTGGACGAAGACAGACGTATATCGCTGCGATTTATTGCAGATGAACTCCAGTTGAGCTATGGTAGTGTTCAAAAAATCGTTACATCAAACCTGGAACTTAGCAAAGTATCTGCAAGGTGGGTTCCACGAATTTTGACCGACGTTCACAAACGGAATCGTTTGGAGATTTGCCAGCAACTATTGACCCAATTTGAACGAGATGGTGAGGCATTATTAAACCGGATTGTCACCTGTGACGAAACATGGGTTCATCATTACACTCCCGAGTCGAAACAGGCAAGTATGGAGTGGCGGAAGAGGGGAGAGAGGGCGCCTCTGAAGGCCAAATCACGATCGTCGGCCGGGAAGGTAATGGCCACTGTATTTTTCGACAATTAAGGCGCCTTTCACGTCGATTTCCTCCATCAACGACGCACAATAAATGCACAATATTATTGCGATGTTTTAGAGGCCGCAAAACAGTCTTTTCGTAGAAAAAGGAAATCTAAACCGGCGAGAAACGTCATTCTTCTTCACGATAATGCCCGACCACATTCGGCGAACGCTACGAGGCTTAAACTCGATCAAATTGGCTGGGAACCAATGGAACATCCCCCATACAGTCCAGACTTATCACCCTGCGACTATCACCTGTTTGGGCCACTCAAAGTGGCGCTTGGAGGCCAGCGTTTCGAAGACGATTCTGCGGTGGAGACCTTCGTGCTCCAATGGCTCAATGAACGCCCGAGAACTTTTACGAAGATGGAATTAAAAACTTCCAATCCGGTGGGGAAAATGTGTTACTCGTGCGGGAGACTATGTAGAAAAATAAGTTGTATCAAGAATAATTTGTAAGTAAGCAATAAATTTTTTAAAAAATCAGTCTCGTTTATATTTGATTAACCTTCGTACAGTTAGAGGTTATCAAGCACGCCTTTTCAATTGACTAGACGACAGTTACCTATTAAAATTGCGTTTGCCGCCTCGGTGGCCTAGTTGATAGCGTACTAGGCTTTCGCCCCGAGGACCCGGGTTCGATTCCCGGCCAGGGCTTGGCATTTTCATACGCTATAAATCATCCCATCGTCTGCATTAGCCCAAGTGTGCACAACAGTCGGACGTTAAACACCAAAAAAAAAATAAATAAATAAATAAAAAATAAAATAAAATAAATAAATATATAAATTGCGTTTGCTATCACTAAACAAATCGCAGAGACAAACACTTCAAAGAGAAGGATTGTATTTACCAAAATATCACAAGCCTTTTCAAGAGTAGCCAAATCAACCAACATGTTTGTATACATTAAAGAAAATGAAATACAAAAAGTACATGAAGATTACATTCTTACATCAAATATCGTTTACAACGAGCCATTGTAATGCCCTGTAAAAATTTCTATTAAAAAAACAATTATCTTTATCGAAATGTAAATACTACAATGACTCATAAATTTGTGATTATTATTTCAAACCGTGATTATTATTTCGATTTATTTTTTAAACATGTCTTTCCTTTCCTTCCAACTATCGCCCTCACACCAAGACTACTCTTATTCAGGGCTACTCTTACTTAAAATTATGCACAGGCTCCCCTGGTATACGAGTATATTACTTCTCGAGTCAACATTCCTTTTTCTCAGCACATACTATTCGTATAAGCATAAATGAGGCATCTTTAGAAAGATTTTTAACCGTCTTTTGACATTGCAAAATGATTTTGCGCTAAAACTTAATGTTTGTAGAAAATTTTAACTTACATTTTTTTTTTTTAACTTCCGACTATTGTGCACACTTGGGCTAAGGCAGACGATGTGATGATTTATAGCGTATGAAAATGCCAAGCCTTGGCCGGGAATCGAACTCGGGTAAACGGGGTGAAAGCCTAGTACGCTATCAACTAGGCCACCGAGGCAGCCATTTTTTTTTAATTTTAACTTAAAAGACACTTTTAATTATCATAGGCAAAACGGCATCGTGGATGCGCATGCGCGGCATCACAAATCAGACAATATTTTCTATATTTAAATAGAATACTTTCTATATTAATCACGAATAGACAATCCCATTACAAATGCCACTTTTTTGTATAAAGACCTTAAAATAATTTCAATTTAAAAATCATTAAACTTACAGGTTATGTGGCTCTACTGACAGTCCCCTATCCCTGCCCGTCGTACAAGCCGAGACAAGCATTTTGAATACCAAACACATGTTTTGGATACTGTTTTTACACAAATATACAGTATTTGTGATTTCTCCTTCCATCTGTTGTTAATCGATTGATTTTCGATTTATTTTTTAAACATGTTTCCCTTCCTTCCAACTACCGCCCTCACCCCAACGGCTACTCTTATTCAAAAGGCTGTGTTTACTTAAAACTGTCATAGTTAGAAATTGCGCACGGACCCCGTGGTTAAAATTATAACTTTACACGCTACCTTGCTGCGCAAGTAAGATTTTTTTTTTAACGTCTGACTATTGTGCACACTTGGGCTAATGCAGACGATGGAATGATTAATAGCGTATGAAAATGCCAAGCCCTGGCCAGGAATCGAACTTGGGTCCTTGGGGTGAAAGCCCAGTACGCTACTAACTAGGCCATCGAGGCGGCTCGCTCAAGTAAGATAGCATTAATGCACACTAACATGAGTCCATCAATTTTTTTTTTTTTAGGCGAAAAGTACATTGAGGCTATTATTGCCTCCCTAAATGTAAGTGTGTTAAAGTGTTAAAGTCGTAAGTATAGTGTTGTAAGTGTAAGTGTGTGTTAGACTCGGGTACCACGAGGGACGTATAAATCCTCTCAGTAGGTGCAGCTAGTCTGCACCCCGTTGCGTACGAAAACGAATAGTGTACGAAATATTTTAAGAATCGAATCACACCGAAAAAGGAATCGAAATATTTTAAGACATTCGATATATGATTACAATTAAAAGAAATAAGTATTGTTAAAGAATAATAATTTAGTTTGAGTTTGAAATAGGCTACTTTTTTTTTTCTGGTGTTTAACGTCCGACTATTGTGCACACTTGGGCTAATGCAGACGATGGGATGATTTATAGCGTATGAAAATGCCAAGCCCTGGCCGGGAATCGAACCCGGGTCCTCGGGGTGAAAGCCCAGTACGCTACTAACTAGGCCATCGAGGCGGCTCGCGCAAGTAAGACAGCATTAATGCACACTAACATAAGAGTCCATTTTTTCTTTAAGGCGAAAAGCACATTGAGGCTATTATCGCCTCCCTAAATGTAAGTATGTTAAAGTGTTTAAGTTGTAAGTGTAGTGTTGTAAGTGTAAGTGTGCTTTAGATTCGGGTACCTCGAAGGACATCTAAATCCTCTCAATAGGTGCAGTCAGTCTGAGTCCATTAAACAAGTGAGACATTATACACAGACTCTTTTTAGAACCAGTAACTCAACGGAGAAACAGTGACTGGTACCTGGTGACAGAAGACATGTGGACAGCCATGGGGAATCCCAGCAGCCGGGGGGGGGGGAGTGTTATATTTATAGAAAGCGTTACTTCCTTCAGGGCCAAGGTAGTCCCGGCGGAGCTCCTCACTCACAGCTACCAATACGAGGGAAATGTACCGCTACAGAATACTTTTATAAATTTAGAGTTTTGCTGTTTATATCTCGAAATAGTTTTACTTCATACTTCAAATATTTTATAATTTACTTCAAACACCTTTTATTACTTTCCGCAAAGCAAAATGAAGGAATACCCTATAAAGCTGTATTACACTACAAAACGTAGATACTAAGTAAACTTCACTGCTGATTAGAAATAAGGTTTTCTTTAAGTTTTCCACCATTAACGTCATATTATCATTACATACAAAGGGAACATAAACAACTTCTTAATGTTGCTTCTTTAATAAATTCTTATTAACAACATTTTCTTCACGACATGTCCTCCATATTAACAACATTTAACATTCATTCTTAACAATTTTCTGAAATGTTGCAATTTTCGTTAAAATCCTGTTAAAAGTGAAAACATAAAATCGACAAACTTCTCAAAATCTGTTCTTCAGATTACGCTCAACGTTTGTTCATTATTTCTTTTTTTTAGGCGAAAAGCACATTGAGGCTATTATCGCCTCCTTAAATTTAAGTGTGAGCGTAAAGTGTTAAAGTTTTTTTTTTGGTGTTTAACGTCCGACTATTGTGCACACTTGGGCTAATGCAGACGATGCGATGATTTATAGCGTATGAAAATGCCAAGCCCTGGCCGGGAATCGAACCCGGGTCCTCGAGGTGAAAGGCCAGTACGCTATCAACTAGACCACCGAGGCGGCTAGTTGTAAGTTGTACGTGTAAGTGTATATTAGACTCGGGTAAAGCGAGGGACGTCTAAATCCTCTCAATAGGTGCAGCTAGTCTAAACTCCCTGCGTGGATTTTTTCATAAAAATTGCACTATTCAATGCACTAAATTTCGAATTAAAGAAAATTTTGCCGTGAATTAAAAAACAGAACAAATCATTAAAATTTTATTTTCTTGTTTTTTTTCAATTTATCCCTAAACAGTAGATTTCTTTATGTAAAGTTCGAATACTGACTGAAATTAAAATGTATTTCTACTTGAATTAATCCTAAATAAGCTAAAAATTGCCATCACATTAAAATCCATCGAATGTAAACGGACTAGAGGTACATCCACCATTATAAAAAGCGTGCTCGATATTAGCGGTTAAAGTCCAAGTAATTGTACTGTCTGCCGCTACGAACGCTGCAAGGGCAGGGGGAACAACAAATATTTTATAAATTCACATCTTATTCGAACAATACAGTAAAATCGATACAGTAAAATCTCTTTATAACGGAAATCTCTCTATAACAGCAAAATGCGTTGGTCCCTTCCCAATCCTATAGTAAAAATATGTACTTCCTCTATTGAGGCCAATATAATTCCAGGAATCTATCTATAGCGGCGAAACACATATACACTTCCTACTCTGTTTCTGTAGACCCTGTTTCTCAGTATGCCGACACGTCATTCGAATATTAAAAGCTTCAACTGAATCCAGTGTTTTATGACTAGTACATTTTACAAGTAGTGTATTACTTTTTATACTTTTATAATACAGTGTAATGGCGTCTAAACGGAAAATTTTATAGTAAGGTGTACGAGGGTTGATCAAATATAAACGAGACTGACTTTCTAAAAACTTTTCCGTTGGACATTGAACTCTAAAGGGTGGGGTTTCAGGTAGCCTGGGAGGTTTGGGACGGGCGTAGACGGGCAACATTTCCGTTCGGACCCTTCAGTATAAAACTATACAATGAGTGAGAGTGCTGCACGTTTCCGTGGAGCAGAGAATTAAGTTTCTGGCCAGGAGGGGTCAATCCGACTGAAATCTTCCGTAGATTGACGGCTCAATACGGGGACAGGACCCTGTCTAGAGCTCGCGTTTTTGCTTGGCACAAGGAATTCGCCGAAGGACGGGAAGCAGTAGAAAACCTCAGCCATGATCGTCGCCCGACCACTTCCGTCACGGACGAAAACATTGATGCTGTTCGGAAGCTCCTGGACGAAGACAGACGTATATCGCTGCGATTTATTGCAGATGAACTCCAGTTGAGCTATGGTAGCGTTCAAAAATCGTTACATCAAACCTGGAACTCAGCAAAGTATCTGCAAGGTGGGTTCCACGAATTTTGACCGACGTTCACAAACGGAATCGTTGGAGATTTGCCAGCGACTATTGACCTAATTTGAACGAGATGGTGAGGCATTATTAAACCGGATTGTCACCTGTGACGAAACATGGGTTCACCATTACACTCCCGAGTCGAAACAGGCAAGTATGGAGTGGCGGAAGAGGGGAGAGAGGGCGCCTCTGAAGGCCAAATCACGATCGTCGGCCGGGAAGGTAATGGCCACTGTATTTTTCGACAATCAAGGCGCCTTTCACGTCGATTTCCTCCATCAACGACGCACAATAAATGCACAATATTATTGCGATGTTTTAGAGGCCGCAAAACAGTCTTTTCGTAGGAAAAGGAAATCTAAACCGGCGAGAAACGTCATTCTTCTTCACGATAATGCCCGACCACATTCGGCGAACGCTACGAGGCTTAAACTCGATCAAATTGGCTGGGAACCAATGGAACATCCCCCATACAGTCCAGACTTATCACCTGTTTGGGCCACTCAAAGAGGCGCTTGGAGGCCAGCGTTTCGAAGACGATTCTGCGGTGGAGACCTTCGTGCTCCAATGGCTCAATGAACGCCCGAGAACTTTTTACGAAGATGGAATTAAAAACTTCCAATCCGGTGGGAAAAATGTGTTACTCGTGTGGGAGACTATGTAGAAAAATGTTGTATCAAGAATAATTTGTAAGTAAGCAATAAATTTTTTAAAAAATCAGTCTCGTTTATATTTGATCAACCCTCGTAAAAGTTAGAGTTGATAGCGTAATGGGCTTTCACCCCGAGGACCCGGATTCGATTCCCGGCCAGGGCTTGGCATTTTAATACGCTATAAATTATGTCATCGTCAGCATTAGTCCAAGTGTGCACAACAGTCGGACGTTAAACAAAAAAAAAAAAAAAATCTACTGTTGGCACAATGTTGAAAAATAAAAATAAAATAATGAATGCCTATAATTAGGCATTTTAAGAAAATTTGGAAACCAGAATTTAAACGAAATGATGAAGCGGTTCTGCAGTAGTTTCGACAAAACGTTGCCTTTTTCACAGAATTACAGTTTTATATTCATAATAAATATTGTTTTTTACAGACTGTACGTCATATAGTTTTATTTCAACTAACTCTGCATTCAGTACTTCAAACCAAAAATGGTGCAAAACGATTTACAAAGAAAAACACATTTTATACACGTTTTTGTTGAACTCTCTATACAGCGGCGAAAATTAACGTTCCCTTCAATGCCGTTATGGAGAGATTTTACCGTAATTCAATAAATCTACAATACTTACTTTTGCACCCTATTTCCGATTAGTAATAAAAATAATGTACTCTTACCGATGTTTACGGCTATCTTCATCGTACAAAGAGATCAAGTAAAGAGACGTTACTAACCTGAAATCAAAAAAACAATGAGTTTAGAAGAGTTTTAACATTAAAAGCAGGATCAGAATGTTCAAGTTTTCTGGCACAGACAGCTGAGAGTTATGTTATGCTGCAGAATTTTTTATCGTAAATAATGTTAAATAAATAAAGTTGCGTTATTGTAAATGTTCCGGCTGTGTATTGTTCCATGTCAAAGTTATCTACTCATATAAACAAGGCGATGGGGTCATTATGACCAAAAGATCAAACAGCCAAACGTTCATTCAACCATTTTATATTTAATATTTTGGTCGAATAAATTTTTGGTCATTTGAACCATGTTTTTATTATTTTTATGTTTTTATTATTCTTTAAACACCATTATACTACTTACCCAGTCCAACTTAATTATTTAGCATTCAAGTGTTAATTCCATAACATTGGTATGAATAAAAATTTTAACATTATTTTAAACGCCATCATACTAGTCACCCAGCCCAACATAATTATTTAGTATTCAAATGTTAATTGTATAACAGCGACGTTTTATTCGTGTATTATATATTAGTACGTGTGAATAATATATGTTTAAATTATTTTAAACGCCATCATACTACTTACCTAGCCCAACATAATTATTTAGTATTCAAGTGTTAATTCTATAACAGTGACGTTTTATACATTTATTATATATTGGTACCTCTATGCAATAATAAAAACAAGTGAATATATAAAATATTGACAGTATATTCAACTGTAGGCCTAAACGCTAAAACAATATAGTAATAACTGGTCTGGGATATTATATATATATATATATATATATATATACTCAAACATGTACTGTATATGCTACTAAATACAGTAACATTATTAGTGACAATCACAGACACATAATGATCAGATCAATTGGTAAACAGTTTTGTTAAATACCTCAGGCAACTTATGTCAAGGGCTATTTTGCAAAACAATGTACTAAAATTACATACGGTAGTTCAGTCAATGAATATAAACGTACTAGAATGATAACCCTTATGAGATCTGTGAGCGCTCATTGCTTGTGGCATCTTGCGGCAGTGTTCAACTACAGTTACATAGATAATAGTACTGCCTATTTTCTCAAACATCTTCCCCATGTCCTTGCAGCGTTCGTAGCGGCAGACGGTACAATTACTTGGACTTTAGCCGCTAATATCGAGCACGCTTTTTATAATGGTGACTGTATTTCTAGTCCGTTTACATTAGATGGTTTTTAATGTGATGGTAATTTTGAGCTTATGCGGGTCACTTTTATTTTTGATTTCTATCGTACTTCCCGTACGAACAACTTTCCGCACTTGTATATTTTGGATTATTGCTTTTGGGCATGTAATAAAGCGTTTTAGCGATAAAAATATCGAAAAATCGAAAATAACTGAGTTTACAAACTGTTACTACTCAGCGAAAGTGAAAGACAGAAGGAGGGAGCTGTGGTGAGAGAGTGGGGACTCGACCTTTCACTCACTCTGTCACACTTGTTTAGCAGGACGTTTTCTCTGTTCGGTAGCCTAGTGGATAGCGTACTAGGCTTTCACGCCGAGGACCGGGTTCGATTCCCGGCGAGGGATTGGCATTTTCATACGCTATAAATCATTTCTGCAAGCACAATAGTCGGACTGACCTATCTATTTAACTCTAGTTGAACACTCTGCCGCAAGATGCCACCAGCAGCAAGCGCTCACATATCTCTTATAAGGGTTATCATTTTAGTACGTTTATATTCTGTAATACACGTACACGACTATAATACACCCGATTAATAGTAGACTGTCGTGTTCAATGAAGCAGTAACATTAAGGAAACTGGCAAACACGTGTGCAGTTTCAAAACTGTGTTGTTTCTCTTTTGTTAAAATATATTCAGCGCACCGAACGTAGCCTGTAGAAAGTTTGTAATGTAATCTAACCCGAAGCCGCGTTCTATTTAATCTGACTATATGACGTCACTGAATAGAACAGACTAGACGTCAGTTTATATAGAAAATAGCACTGCCTATTTGGTCAAATCTCTCCTCCGTGTACTAGCAGCATGCAGCGTTCGTAGCGGCAGATAGTCCAATTACTTGGACTTTAGCCGCTGATATCGAGAACGCTTTTTACAATGGTGGTAGTAGTCAGTCAGTCTGTCGAAAAAAAACCTTATCACCACTTTCAAAAAATATTTTCTAAACATAATGTTTTAAAGAAAATATTTAGAGCAATTACTACATTCAATTTTACGGTAATCTGATCTAAAATTTTTAACTATAATATAATATTTTTAATAAATATCTGATCATAATTTTTTTTTTTTGCGTTCTGTGTTTACATCTTTTCATTTTACCATTAGGTCATGAGATAATCACATTCACAGAAATGATCCTTTTAGGCCCTTTTTGCCCCTTCCCATGAATAACTATCCACGAAATAACTACATTTAAATGTGACTGTTTAGTAATATAAAATTCAAATAAATTTCATGAAAATCGTATACAGATACGAGTGTTCGTACGATTTTGACACGACAAAAATACTTTCTCCCGAGTTCAAAACAATAAAAAAATATTGTTATATGGTTACAATTGGGTGCAGATTAGTTTACTTTAGGGACGATTAAAAAGCTGTGTTAACTTTTAACTGTCAATGAGATTAAACAATTACAATATGGACATTATCTGTTGTTACGTCAGGTTAGGTGAAAGATAAATGTCATATTTTGAAAGAAAAACATTAACTTAGTAAAAACATTAAACAGATACCCTGGTTGCGGCTTTATCAACGCCTGTAAATTTGCAGAAAACAAGAGGAAAAAATATTTGATAAAAACTAAATCTACTGTTTCCTTTGTAGACATTCATTACAAAGAAGAAAATGGAACAGAGGCTCCCAAAGCCATATCTGCCGGGAGAACTAAATAAGGTCTATATTTAGGGCATTCCTTTGTTTTGTTTTGAGCGGGATAAAGTAGACTTTTATTTACTCTTCGAGGTCGGAATACTTTATAAAACGGGACAGACAAAACACAGGTGAAGTGACGATGCGATTCACAGATTGGCGCTGTTAATGCACTTCTATGCCAAATTGCCGCTGCAATTACATTTTAATGTACCTGACTTCGCTGTACATTGGAAACTGAGCCGTGTGTTTGGAATAGTCATCAAGGTAAAATAATAGAATCAAGGTAACATTTTCCTGATCTCTATTACACATTTAGAGAAGGTTTAAAAAATATATTTATACGAGGCTGTCTGTCTGGAAAATAAGTACTGTTTTGACACATATTTTTTTTCAAAACAAAATTTATTTTTACATGAAAGAGCCTTTCTTAAACTCTCTATAGGTGCCACCATTGTTCAGACAAGTGTGGTAGCAAGGAACCAACTTTTTAATACCCTCTTCACAGAAAGATGCCGCCACTGCCGAACACCGTTTTTCGTCGTCCTCCAAAATCACGCAACAAAGTTCAGAAACAAGTGAACATCAGAAAGAGCGAGATCGGGGCTGTACGGCGGATGATCGAACTGCTTCCAACCGAATTCTTGAATAACGTTTTGAGTGACACTAGCAGAACGGGACGTGCGTTGTTATGGATCAACACAATGCCTTCACTAAGCATTCCACGTCTTTTGTTCCGAATTGCGCGCCGAAGTTTCCTCAATGCTTCACAATATTGTTCCGCATTGATGGTTTCACCTCTGGCAAGAAAATCAACAAGCTGAATGACCTTTCTGTTTCTGAACACAGTCGGCGGGATCAGAAATTGTTTTAAACATTTTGAACTAACAAATTTAAACACAAACAATTCAGCCGTAATTGCGTCAGCTGTTAGACAATGAACCAGAGACGAGTACGCATGCGCGGGACCCCGTCGCTAGCGATGCGGCGGCAGTAGAACGAAACGGTACAGAAATGCATCGTATATTAATACTCAGAGATTTCATAAAAAAGTACCTTTAGTAACAGTTTGGGCACGATCAATCACTACGTAGGAAAGCAATTTCATGATGCCAATCTAGCAGCTATTTTTTTAAAAAAACTTTCATATTACATTTTTTTTATACTGTTATCAGCAATGTGAGTAGCGTTAAATTCTGAAATATCAATGTTTTACAATTTTTAATTTTAAAATATGATTATGAAACCGTCATAAAGGCTAATTTTTATCTTTCTACTTTCTCAGAATACGAAGTATATAAAAAAGTATCGAGATCACGATAAAAAGTGAAATTGAGATTTTGATGTACACGTCCGTTTTTAGGTCTGTTTGAATCTGTGTATCCTCATTGGCGATTTATTTGAGTAATTAAAAAAAACTGTATGTGAAAACATTTTTTTTTTAATCTAACAAAAAGCGAAATTTCTAATGAACTGTCCTCACGATGTAGATTAAATTTTGCTGAAGAATGTTAATATTTATAGAGAAATACATCATTCTAAAATGTTAACTGATATAAACTATTTGGCTTCTGGAACCATGAACACGGACACACACACACACACACACACACACACACACACACACACACACACACACACACACACACACACACACACACACACACACACACACACACACACACACACACACACACACACACACACACACACACACACACACACACACACACACACACACACACACACACACACACACACACACACACACACACACACACACACACACACACACACACACACACACACACACACACACACACACACACACACACACACACACACACACACACACACACACACACACACACACACACACACACACACACACACACACACACACACACACACACACACACACAGAGAGAGAGAGAGAGAGAGAGAGAGAGAGAGAGAGAGAGAGAGAAATAATGAAATCAAATACGATTTTTAAACGATTACCATACTTTCTTAGATATTTCCTACTTAGATACTTTCTTAGATATAACAAAAACACTAACATTAGGTATACAATAAAGTCCTAAGACGACGGAACCAAAACACACAGTACAGAAAATATTCTGAGAACAGGTATGGCTTTTGATGAAAATCCGATTTTTCCTCGAGCTTCTAGTAAGCTATATCTGGATACGATACAAACTGGAAAACTGTCGAGAGCGAAATGAAAAGAAGCTTGTTCAAACACAGCGCTTGACAGCTATTGTCCTGACGTAGTCGTCAGATACGCTGACTACACGCTGAATATTTTCTTACCTTTAAATTAGAACCGAACTTTCTGCTACGGCGGTGAATACCTCATATTTTTTCTTCCATTTTGTCTGCGAAGACACAATTCATACGTAACTCGAATAAAATAAAATTTCAAACTCAATTTTTTCCTAAACATATTGCTACAGTAAAATATATGAGCGTATAAACGTTTTACTTTATGACAGCAGTTAATGTGATTATTTATTTCTAAGTAAACACAACATTTTTACAAATAATCATATACGAGGTGTGTTCAGAAAGTAAAGAGAATTTTAATTTTTTTTAAACAAAATATTTATTTATTCTTCTACATTGATGTTGTCGCCTTCAAAATAGTCCCCATTGCAGATTATGCACTTGTTCCAGCGCTTCTTCCAATCCTCGAAACACTTCTGAAACTCGATCTTTGAGATAGCCTTTAGTTCTTTCAGCGATGTGCTTTTAATGTCATCTACGGCTGTAAGGATCTCTTTATTTTTGGAAATAGGATAAAGTCACACGGAGCCATGTCTGGCGAATATGGAAGCTATGGCATCGTTACAGTACCGTTTTTGGCCAAAAATTCACGAACAAGCAATGAAGTGTGAGCTGGTGCATTATCGTGGTGCAAAAGCCATGAATTGTTTTTCCACAGATCCGGGCGTTTTTTTCGGATTGCTTCACGCAAACGGCGTTGAACTTGTAGGTAGTACTCCTTATTGACCGTTTCACCTGGTGGCAGGAATTCAAGATGCACTATGCCATTAATATCGAAGAACACAGTGAGCATAACCTTCACGTTCAACCGCATTTGTCGAGCCTTTTTCGGTCTTGGCGAGCCAGAATGCCTCCACTGGGATGACTGAGCCTTAGTTTCGACGTCATATCCGTAAACCCATGTTTCGTCACCTGTTATAATACGTTTCAGTAATTCTGCATCGTCGTTGACTTCATTTAGTGACTCCTGAGCAACTTCCATTCGCCGCTGTTTTTGTACAAAATTCAACAATTTTGCTGCCACGCGTTTCGTACACAAAACACTGGAAACAATGTCATGACATGATCCAATCGATATGCCAACATCATCAGCGACCTCTCTAATTGTGATTCGGCGATTTTTCATAACCACTTCTTTCACTTTTTCCACGTTTTCATCGGATGTGCTGGGGCGTCCAGGACGTTCGTAATCTTCAACGTCTTCACGGCCTTCTTGGAAACGCTTATACCACTCGTAAACTCTTGCTTTACTCATAGCAGACTCACAATATTCCTTTGTTAACATTTCACATACTTTGTTACACTTTATTCCATTTTTTACGCAAAATTTGATACAAATTTTTTGATCCATTTCTTTTAACAAACGAAAATCGCCAAGCTCATAAAAACACTTCTAACCTTAGTGGCTGTCACAGACAAAGTCAACAATGAAAACAGCTGAAAGTTTTATCATACTCCAAGGGCATGTATACCAACATATAAAAAAAAATTTTTGACAATCGGACTCTCCAAGCCCGCGAAATTCGAAAATTCTCATTATTTTCTGAACACATCTCGTACAGTGTCTACATGTGACTCTGTCCTATGTGTTGCAATAGTTCCATCCGTAACGATGCAGAACACAGTTATGCACCAATAAAAATAAAAGTACAAAACTATATATATATATATATATATATATATATATATATATATATATATATATATATATATAAAGTGTATTTTATTAACATTTTATTATTATTTTGTTTTTATCTGATAACTGAAATACGAGGTATGGAAAAACGTTCACGGAAGTTTACTGAAAGTACGTATACTATTTTAACCAAATACTCTCCTCCTGCATCTACACACTTCTTCCACCGTTCATACAATTGTTGGAAACACTCCTGAAAGCCGTTTTTGGAAATTTCGTTATTCGCTTCGTCGAATTTTCCATCAACTCTTGCGAATCAGCAAAGCGATATCCCTTCAATATCATTTTCAGTCGCGGAAATAGGTAAAAATCCGGCGGTGTAAGGTTGGGAGAATACAGAGTGTTCCAGAGCGGTAACATTGTACTCGGCAAGGTATTGCTTCACGATCAGCTGTCGATGTGACGGGTCATTGTCATAAAACAAACCAATCCTTCCATGCCCATTTTCCAGATCGTTTTCATCTAACTGCATCCCGTAGGCGTACTGTTTCAACTGTTTTTCTTTCAGGAATAAATTCGTAGTGAATCAAGTTCTGGTAACACCTCCAACACCCTTTAACCAGACTTCTGTCCATGCAAAATTTTCCATTTTTTGGTGATATTTTTGATTTCCATACAGCAGACTGAAGTTTCGTCTGAGGGTAGTAAAGAAGCACCATTTTTTTACCACCGGATTTTTACCCGTTTTCCCGGCTGAAGGCGACACTGAAAGAACATAGTTTTGATGATTCTCAAGAGACAAAGCCGCTACACGGAGTTTCCCAAAACGGCTTTCAGGAGTGTTTCCAGAAGTGTTGCACATTCAGGAGGAAAATATTTTGAGAAAAATAAGGTTAAAATATACGTTACTTTCAATAAATTTTCATTGACCGATTCCGGGAACGTTTTGACCCTAAGTCGTATAAATATTTTAAACTGTAAAAGCTTAACCATTGCTTTAAAAATATCAATTTCATTGTTTAACGGTTTACACAATTCAATTGCTTAACAAATATTTGTTAGTTATTCGTAAATATTATCAAATAAACAAAAAACTGTATACGAATATTAAGAATACATTTTATTCATAACTTCATTAAAATGTCTTTCTAAAGATAGGCGAAGATTATACAAAAGTCTAAAAATTAATTAATGAAGCAGAAATTAGAAGTGAAGATTAGACAAAAGGAAGCTTATTAATAATGACGCTATCGCCCTCACCCAGGCGTCTTGGTTCAATCGTATTCAGTGACGTCATAACCAGATTAAATAGAACGCGGCTTCGGGTTAGCTTACATTATAAACTTTCTACAGGCTACGTTCAGTGCACAGAATATATTTTATCAAAAGAGAAACAACACTGTTTTGAAACTGCACGCGTGTTTGTCAGTCTCCTTAATGTTACTGCTTCATTGAACACGACAGTCTACTGTTAGTCGGGTGTATTACAGTCGTGTACGTGTTATCACAGCATATAAACTACGTACTAAAATAATAACCCTTACGAGAGATATGTGAGCGCTCGCTGCTGGTGGCATCTTGCGGCACAGAGTGTTCAAGTACAGTTACATAAATAGGTCAACCGCTTAGAAAACGGTCTGCTAAGAACACCAGTGGGATAGAGAGAAAACATGTGCAAGTGTGATGTCGAGTACCCACTCTGTCATAACGGCTCAATCCTTTTCCTTCACAATTACTGAAGAGTAACCGTTTTAAGACTCAGACTAGGGTCACTGGACTGTTGGAGGTGGAGCGAAATTCTCCTACTTGCGCGAGAAATGACACACACACACACAGATCCCAGCCCAGCCAGTCGGTCTGTTTCCTTATTATCCTCATCCCCCTATTTTTTTAACATTCATACTTTATGCCAGTTAGACTAATGAGGAGGAGCCGCCTCGGTGGCCTAGTTGATGGCGTACTGGGCTTTCACCCCGAGGACCCGGGTTCGATTTCTGGCCAGGGCTTGGCATTTGCATACGCTATAAATCATCCCATCGTCTGCATTAGCCCAAGTGTGCACAACAGTCGAACGTTAAAAAAAAATACTAATGAGGACGTGGAATCAGTGTTAACGGTAACAGAAGAGCAACGGGAGCAACTGCGGCTCGAACTAAGAACCTTTAGGTTTACTGCGCGTAGGCTGACCGATGCTTTAGCCACTTCAATCACTGAGCCCATGATTTTACTATAATGATGAGGGTGGTAGAATTTACTATAATAATACGAAGAATGGTTTTTAAAACTGAATTATTTTTTTAAATATTAGATTCGAACATTAAGAGGTAAGAACGTGTTTGGAGATTAAGGGGAGATGGGGTGTGGAGAGAGGGATATGTATGTTAGGGAAATTTTAGGTCTCGCGAAGGCCAACAACAAAATGCTAAATATCTTTCTGTTTTGAACATATCACTGAATTGAGAATACAGCGATTTTGGGGATGGGTTGGACTGATAGATCTGCCCCACACAGTCTAATGGACCCTAAACAACCTTGTGCGAATGTAACGTAAAAAGTACAAATATCGCACACGCGCGCGCACACACACACACACACACACACACACACACACACGCACACACACACACGCGCGCACGCATACGCATACACACACGCACGCACACGCACTATTTCATTTTGCATGCTTACACACACGCACGCACAAACAAACACACACACACACACACACACACACACACACACACACACACACAATTGCATTTTGCATGCTTAAACACACGCGCGCGCGCACGCACACGCACGCACGCGCAAACACACGCGCGCGCACACACACACACACACGCGCACACTATTTCATTTTGCATGCTTACTTACACACACACACACTATTTTATTTTGCATGCTTCCTTTTTAGTATGTATAGTACTACATTAGTATGTATAGTTCAATTGTTTTCCCTGACTAGTACCTTCTAGTAAAAAATATATTGTAGGGGATCTATTCAGGGCTTGAAGTGCAATAATTAATTAAGTACGAATTGATACCATGTTCGCAGGACGGCTTGACAGTACGTACCGCCAACTAAAATTAATAAAATAACGTAAACAACATTTCCAGACAGATTGTGATTGAAAGATTAAAAGGGCGTAAATATACGAGTTTTATGAAATGAAATCTCGAGTAAAATATGCGCATTTTCATTTCTCATATTTAATGCATTAAGATAAGCGGGTCGAGCGAAATACTTTTAGCCGTCGTGTACATTATCATAATACAGTGCTTGACAGTTGGTAACACTGGAGTGCAGTGTACATAGAACAAGATGACGTTGGATACAAAAAAATCCATATATTTTAGTTCAGCGTTATTTTTAAAAATTGTGACTACGATTATAACGCAACCTCTAGCGTTTAAACTGTACGTTTGAAAATTATAAAACTCTACAGGTTTGTTATGTTTGAGAACAAAAAAGACATACAGTTTATAGGCAAAATTTCAGGACTGTGGACAATTAAAGCTTGATGATATAATAAGCAGACTAAATAATAAACTAAAGGAACTACATTTTAAAAAGGTGAACAAAATATTATTACAGGAAACCAAAACGGATCTTACATGAATATTTTGCCTATGACACTGAATATAATCGGACTAAATGTACAGCTACCATTATAAAAAGCGTGCTCGATATCAGCAAGTATAATTTGACTATCTGTCGCTACGAACGCTGCAAGCTACAAGGCCATGGAGGAGATGTTTGAGAAAAGAGACAGTACTATTTATAGGTGAACCGCTAAGAAAACGACCAATTAAAAACACCAGTGCTACAGAGAAAAAATGTGCGAGTGGGAGGTCGAGTTCCCACTCTCTCACCACAGCTGGCAGACATCTGTGTCACTGAACTGTTGGGAGGGAGCTGAAGGGGAATTTTCATCCATTCGCGATAAATTCTAGCGCAGGCCGTTTACTAAGTGGCTGGACTATACTTATCCATTTAACTGTAGTTGAGTACTTTACCGCTAGATGCCACCAGAAACGAGCGCTCACACTCTTATAATGGTTATCATTCTAGTACGATTATATTCCATGTCTACAGGCGGAATCAGATAAACAAGGAAAAGATGTGGTCAAGGTATCAACGAGAAATATTTGGAATATTGATTTGAGAAATAATCGCTATGGATCGCAATAGAAAAGATAACAATGTTATCGGTGGAATATTGATTTGAGAAATAATCGCTATGGATCGCAATAGAAAAGATAACAATGTTATCGGTGGAATATTGATTTGAGAAATAATCGCTATGGATCGCAATAGAAAAGATAACAATGTTATCGGTGGAATATTGATTTGAGAAATAATCGCTATGGATCGCAATAGAAAAGATAACAATGTTATCGGTGGAATATTGATTTGAGAAATAATCGCTATGGATCGCAATAGAAAAGATAACAATGTTATCGGTGGAATATTGATTTGAGAAATAATCGCTATGGATCGCAATAGAAAAGATAACAATGTTATCGGTGGAATATTGATTTGAGAAATAATCGCTATGGATCGCAATAGAAAAGATAACAATGTTATCGGTGGAATATTGATTTGAGAAATAATCGCTATGGATCGCAATAGAAAAGATAACAATGTTATCGGTGGAATATTGATTTGAGAAATAATCGCTATGGATCGCAATAGAAAAGATAACAATGTTATCGGTGGAATATTGATTTGAGAAATAATCGCTATGGATCGCAATAGAAAAGACAACAATGTTATCGGTCTACGGACCGACAGATTTTTAAAGAAATCCAATATGGCGACAAGAAGGCGTCATGAAGTTGAACATAAATAAGGCTCTGTTTCACTTGAATACCTAGTTATAACAAAATTAAATAAAACTATAGAAGTTAATGTTCATAAGTACTTTAGAGTAACTCAATTAGTTTCCTGCTACGGTATTACTTTATTACTGAAACAGTTTCCTGCTATGTTATGAAAGGAAATTTACTGGTCACACACTTAATCTCGAAAATTAATAGACATAAACCTAAAATGGTTTATGAAGGCTTAAAATACGAGCTGTGTTCAGAAAGTAACGAGAATTTTAATTTTTTAAACAAAATATTTATTTTGTTCTTCTACATTGATGTTGTCGCCTTCAAAATAGTCCCCATTGGAGATTATGCACTTGTGCCAGCGCTTCTTCCAATCCTCGAAACACTTCTCAAACTCGATCTTTGAGATAGCCTTTAGTTCTTTCAGCGATGCGCTTTTAATGTCATCTACGGTTGTAAAACGACGGCCATTTAAGGTTATCTTTATTTTTGGAAATAGGAAAAAATCACATGTCTGGCGAATATGGAGGCTGGGGCATCGTTACAGTACTGTTGTTGGCCAAAAAATTCACGAACAAGCAATGAAGTGAACTTATCACTGTTTCGTTATACTAAACATTTTGGTTCACCAGAGTTTTAAGCCAGATACAACAACAAACATCTCTTATTGTAATAAATAGTCGTTGGAACTTACAGCGATAGGAGTACAGTACTTTGAAATCGATAAAGGTAATGTGGGCCGGTAACAACAGAAGGCATATATCAATCGGACGAGAAATATGGACTTCAGCTTTTCGCTTTGAGTTATGGTTACTGTAGTCTGACTGTATTGCAGGTCCTTGTACAACTTGGTTCTCGTACAGGCTGTATTACTTCTTGTACTTATATGTCAAGAACAGGTTATAACCAAAGAAACTAACAAACCCTTACAGTATAACCGCACAATAAGGGTAGGTTATTTGTTTAGTTTATCGTTACTCAATCAAACTTTGTTCTGTAAGCGAATTGACAATGAAAATTGTTTATTTTTTACTGTAAGAAGAAAGTATAAGGGGCATATTACACTATCATATAACTTCATTATTGCATGTCTATAATAATGTAACGACGTACGAGTCACGTGGGTAGCTTGGCCAAGCCGAATTTCATAATGAATATTTTAAACGTGTAATTGTGCTTAGTGTTTGTGATGTGTTTTAATGTTTTGTTTGACTTTGTGACGACCTCGACAGAGGGATTTAACATTTTGTATGGCCTGAAGATGAAACTTTAGTTTCGAAACCGCGGTAGCCTTTAGGAGGTGAGTTGATAGACCACTGACGGGAAGAATAGGTATATAATCCTAATCATTATCATATAAGTCAGATTTCTTTGACGAAGTAAATTTGACGGTTCTTTAACGAATCTTTGACAAAGATTATCAAAATACATAAGTAAAGCCTCAAAATTTTGTCATTTCCTGTTTGTGTCACATTATTCCTTCCGTTCCTTTCGTTGCGTACAAAATGACGGCAAAATTTTCAGACTTTTGAAGCAGTAAAAACATTAATTACACAATATGATAAATAAGGGTGTTTGTGGAATACCTACACTAACGCTTACAAAAACCGAGATTTAAAATCATTCTTAAAAATCGATTTAAATCACGTTCTTCTAAATGCAGTTCCTTATTAACAGTGGCATTTACACTTAGTATCCTTCTCCTTTGTATCCACGGTCGGACCCAAACTGGGTTTTTTCGTTTTCCTGCCTTTTTACTTACTACCGCCATAGTAAGGTAAGCGCTTAATGCAGCACTCTATCCATTACAGCTGCTGCACTTGAGTAAACATAACCCTAAAATATATGCAGTTTATAACCCAGCTGATCAAAGAAATTTGACGAATGTAACAATATTTGGCAAATATCTTTGATAGTAAACATGCCTCTAAGGAAAATTTGGCGATTGTAACAATATTTGGCAAATATCTTTGATAGTAAACATGCCTCTAAGGAAAATTTGGCGATTGTAACAATATTTGGCAAATATCTTTGATAGTAAACATGCCTCTAAGGAAAATTTGGCGACTGTAACAATATTTGGCAAATATCTTTGATAGTGAACAATGCCTCTAAGGAAAATTTGGCGATTGTAAAAGCTTTCTATGGATGTATACGTTTTCAGGTCATCTGATTTCAAAAAAGTGGGTTGCATTTGGATATATGACCGTGTCTGAGCAAGTGCGTTTGAGCCCACTATTTTGTAAAAGTATTTTAATTTTTCAAAAAAGAGGGTTCTGAAGCCCAATTTTATTACAAAAAAAAATTACTTATGGCACTTGGGGTATTGCCGACAGAAGTGAAAATTGTTACTCATTAAATAATTTAAATACACAAATTTGGAAAATACACATTTTAAAACAATAACATAACCTAAATTGAAATGATATTGCAGCAACAGCTGTTATTCGAAATCAGCATTTAAGGGCCTGATTTAAGCTGTTTTTGCTGATTAAGCCTGATTTAGCTGTTTAACCTAATAAGAAATTTGACGAATGTAACAATATTTGGCAAATATCTTTGATAGTGAAACATGCCTCTAAGGAAAATTTGGCTATTGTAAAAGCTTTTTATGTATCTACACGTTTTCAGGTCATCTGATTTCAAAAAAGTGGGTTGCATTTGGATATACAACCGTGTCCGAGCAAGTGCGTTTGAGCCCACTATTTTGTAAAAATATTTTAATTTTTCAAAAAAGAGGGTTCTGAAGCCCAATTTTATTACAAAAAAAATTACGCGTGGCACTTGGGGTATTGCCGACAGAAGTGAAAATTGTTACTCATTAAATAATTTAAATACACGAATTTGGAAAATACACATTTTAAAACAATAACATAACCTAAATTGAAATGATATTGCAGCAAAAGCTGTTATTCGAAATAAGCTGTTTAAGGGCCTGATTTAAGCTGTTTTTGCTGATTAAGCCTGATTTAGCTGTTTAACCTAATAAGAAATTTGACGAATATTTGGCAAATATCTTTGATAGTGAAACATGCCTCTAAGGAAAATTTGGCGATTGTACAACCTTTTTATGGATCTATACGTTTTCAGGTCATGATTTCAAAAAAGTGGGTTGCATTTGGATATATGACCGTGTCCGAGCAAGTGCGTTTGGGCCTACTATTTTGTAAAAATATTTTAATTTTTCAAAAAAGAGGGTTCTGAAGCCCATTTAAAAAAAAATTACGCGTGGCACTTGGGGTATTGCCGATAGAAGTGAAAATTGTTACTCATTAAATAATTTTAATACAGAAATTTGGAAAATACACATTTTTAAAATTAATAATAACATAACCTAAATTGAAATGATATTGCAGCAACAGCTGTAAGATATTCGAAATCAGCTGTTTAGAAGTAGTCACTTCAAGTCCAGGCATATACAAGAATATATGCATTACGGATTCAAGCGTGACTCGAAATCAAATCCCATGTTTTGTCAACCGTAAAAATTTTGTAAAAAACTTAAAAATAGGATTTTCTCATAATCAGCTCTAATGACTTTGATCAAATTTTACTTAAATGTAACACTAGTAGCTAGATAAAAAAAATATGTCACTATATACCTGAAAATACTAATTCAAAAGTTATTCATATTGGAAATTAAGTAAATATTTTATGAGTTGCCGGGTTTATCCTTGGTCCCCCTTTAAAGTGGCTGTATCCGCTCATGACGTCATTACAAATTTTCTCTATAAAATCAACGTCAGCTATTGATCCGGTGAGTGGATAATCCAAAATAATGGTTCGCGGATTGCTTGCCTGATGATTTATTGTGCTCTTATCGGTTCCTGGCGCAAACATGGCAACACGTTTATTCGGGTGTAATAAACACGACTTACCATTTATTACACTGTTACTTAGACAGGGCGAGTATTGGCACTAACATCGGCTGTTCCCTATTGACAGCTGTTTAATTGCATTTCATGTCGACACTTACAGCCTACATACAAGATTACAACCTTGATTCAAACGGAATTTGTTCGTTTACAGTTGGTTTGGCAGAGCAAATGGATCCCTTGTTCGGCCAACGCAATCAATAAATTGTTTTTTTATTAACAAAACCGCAGTTATTTTTATTTAAAAAACTGTTTTTTTACCTTAACAGCACTACAAACTTTAAGAAACACTAAAGTTGCTAAAAAATACTTGTTGAAATCGGTATTTTTATAGCGTACAAAGAAGTGAACTACTGTATTTAGAAGTCGTTTAGTGAAAAATGTAGAATCAACAACGCTGGCTGTATCAAAACCTAAGAAACTCATTTTTTGTTGTTGCTCAAACTGTTTGTGTTTTAGAGCTATTTACGTAAATTTTCAAGAAAATCCATCGTTTGTGTTTTAGAGTATTCACGTTAAGTTTCAAGAAAATCAACTGTTTGTGTTTTAGAGTATTCACGTTAAGTTTCAAGAAAATCCACTGTTTGTATTTTAGAGTATTTACGTTAAGTTTCAAGAAAATCTATGGTTTATGTTTTAGAGTATTTACGATAAGTTTCAAGAAAATCCATTGTTTGTGTTTTAGAGTATTTACGTTAAGTTTCAAGAAAATCTATTATTTATGTTTTAGAGTATTCACGTTAAGTTTCAAGAAAATCCACTGTTTGTGTTTTAGAGTATTTACGTTAAGTTTCAAGAAAATCAACTGTTTGTGTTTTAGAGTATTTACGTTAAGTTTCAAGAAAATCAACTGTTTGTGTTTTAGAGTATTTACGTTAAGTTTCAAGAAAATCTATTGTTTGTGTTTTAAAGTATTTACGTTAAGTTTCAAGAAAATCCATTGTTTGTGTTTTAGAGTATTTACGTTAAGTTTCAAGAAAATCTATGATTTATGTTTGAGAGTATTTACGTTAAGTTTCAAGCAAAATCCATTGTTTGTGTTTAGAGTATTTACGTTAAGTTTCAAGCAAAATCCATTGTTTGTGTTTAGACTATTTACGTTAAATTTCAAGAAAATCCATTGTTTGCGTTATATAGTATTCACATTAAGTTTCAAGAAAATCTATTGTTTGTATTTTAGAGTATTTACGTTAAGTTTCAAGAAAATCCACTGTTTGTGTTTTAGAGTACGTACGTTAAGCTTCAAGAAAATCCATTGTTTGTGTTTTAGAGTACGTACGTTAAGCTTCAAGAAAATGCATTGTTTGTATTTTAGAGTACATACGTTAAGCTTCAAGAAAATCCACTGTTTGTGTTTTAGAGTACGTACGTTAAGCTTCAAGAAAATCCATTGTTTGTGTTTTAGAGTACGTACGTTAAGCTTCAAGAAAATCCATTGTTTGTGTTTTAGAGTATTTACGTAAAATTGTGTGTTTTAGCGTCTGCCTATGGTGAGTCTGCTATGAGTAAAGCAAGAGTTTACGAGTGGTATAAGACGACGAACGCCCTGGACGCTCCAGCACATCAACAACCGATGAAAACGTGGAAAAAGTGAAAGAAATGGTTATGAACAATCGCCGAATTACAATTAGAGAGGTCGCTGATGATGTTGGCATATCGACTGGATCATGTCATAACAATGTTTCTGAATACACCTCGTATACCACAATCTAACAAAAACAAAACACGAATACACTCATCTGCCTTTCCTAGCTTAGTAATGTTTTTATTTGTTGACGTCTTTCGCACACCTTCACTACTAAAACTGATACACTACTACAATATGTATTGGAGTAGTACAACAATAAGT
>CM040183.1:10678092-10700592 GCA_022606455.1 Callitettix versicolor
AACACATATATAACATATGTGTGTTTATATATATAAACATATAAATATTGAATGAAACACTAAATAATATTTTCGAAAAGCCTACTTTATCCGTATTTTCACGTATCGTACAGTTATAAAAACAACCTATTCATTCACCTGCAGCCTAAACAGCTAAGCTAGAAACTTATAACCCTTCGTTGTTTTACAAAGAACCCTAACCAAAGGAAAAAATGTCTGTTACTGAAACATAAATAAAAATCATGTACCATGTTTTGTCTTCCTTTTTATTTTAATTACGATAATTTGTTCGAAAACACTACAAATTAGCATAGCTAGTTTTTAACAACATAACCTGAAACTCACTACAGCCTGTCAGCTGTTCAATGAAATCAGCTGATCGTTATGAATTAATATTAAAACAGCTGATCTTTTACGAATACATACTTATCAAAATTAAACTGTAGATTCATTTCATATATTTACATCGGTCGAACTTCTTCTTAGTTTCCATAGTGTAGTGGTTATTACGCGTGCCTCACACGCGCAAACATACTGTTATGTATATGAATTTAAATTTGTGCACTCGCATCGCGCAAAATCAAACATCACAACCAGCCCTAAAACATGATGTTAAAACTAAAACATGATGTTAAAACTAAAACATGATCATGATAAAACTAATTTCTACAAAGTGCGTCGTTTGAAGTGCTTTGTAAAAAACGTTACGTTGATAATTAAGAAAATATATCTCAATTTTCTTAAAAATTAATATTTTTGTTGTTTGCGATCACCCAGATAGTCAAACCTATTTTACCTGATATCTGTTTGCGCTTCACGGAATATCATTTAAAAACACAGAAATACCTTAGCAATATAAAAGGCAATATACAATTACCGAATGAAGCCAGTATACCGAATTTAAAATGAAATAAATTTACGTTCGGGAAATAACGTAAATTCTGACCCAATTTGAAATAATAGTAATTGATTTTAGCAATAGTATGGAAATTTCTTATCCGTGTTCAAAATTATAACTTTTTCCCCACCATCACGATCAGCGTTAAAAACTGTACAAGGTGTGTTCTGAAAGTAACGAGAATTTTATTTTTTTTTTTAACGTATGAAAATGCCAAGCCCTGGCCGGAAATCAAACCCGGGTCCTCGGGGTGAAAGCCCAGTACGCTATCAACTAGGCCACCGAGGCGGCTCTACTATATATATATATATATATATATATATATATATAATTATAAATTGTTATAAACAGGAGAAAGATGCTCGGTTGGAAGGTCGCAGAGAATGAAATCCCAAAGAGAGCAGGGGTAAAATGGACGGAGGAGTGGAAGAGAATCCATGGGGACAGGATGAGGGAGGTGTGGAGGATTAGAAGGAACAAGACATGAGTCGGAGTGCTTTGCGTGATCCAACAGGGTCTATGCGCAAATAATAATAATAATATATAAATTTGTTATTATTATTATTAGTGTAAAATTGGGACACAAAATTGCATCAAAGACCTCATGACGCAAAATTCGCTAAAATTCCCGGTTTGAGAAAATTATAATGTTATTTCTCACATTCTACCGGTTCACTACTTTTGGTCAAATTTTGTTCATACGTAAAGATTTACAATTCAAGACAGTGTTCCAAATTTGAAGAAAACATTTGTCAGAGCTAAAGACTGCTGGGATTAGAATTTCGTGTCCGTTTTAACTAACGTATTCAACGTGTTCTAGAGACCAGGATTGGTGCACATATCGTAACAGTTTCGGATTGTACCGTAACAGTTGATCCAGTTCAATTTTCAAACGGAAGTTCTCCAAACAACACTTAAAATAATTTTCTTTGAAATTTCCTAACTGACTTTCCTTTACAGAGATTAAATTTTGTTCTCCTTATAAAGTGGTATCGATTATTTCTGAAGGACCATCGTCCTTGTTCCCTCAATACTTCAGTTCCCACGCCGCTTTCAGATGTAATCGTCCACTCTTAAGTAGTTAAATATTGACGAAGTGGAACCGTTATAACGTGGAGAAGGAAAGTCTCCTGGAGAGAAAAGGAAAAAGACTTAAGCCTACATCTGCGTTAGGATTTTATTAAATAACAAGTCATGTTGAACACTGCTTCTTTTGTCGTTTAACAAATGCCTCCAATAAGGAGATCCTATTAAAAATTCAAATTTTTAAAAGACTGCGATGAAAAAATGATGAAAAAATTGAAATGAACCTGAAATGCCAAAAGGCGTAATGTGAATGCAACTCAGAACTCAAGATTGAAGGTTATAATTTTTATTGTATATTATTTTGTTGAGTAAACTTATCTGCCTTTACTGGCTTAGCAATTGTTTATTTGTTAAGTGTTACGGATTAAAGGTGCCATCACTTATTGTTGTACTACTCCAAAACATATTGTAGTAGTGTATCAGATTTAGTAGTGGAGGTGTGCGAAACACGTCAACAAATAAAAACATTACTAAGCTAGGAAAGGCAGATGAGTGTATTCGTGTTTTGTTTTTGTTAGATTATGGTATACGAGGTGTGTTCAGAAACAGTGTTATGACATGATCCCTCCATGTTAACGCATGGATTTCTGATGGAACGCGGGGACCCACCTGAATGCGAGTTCTGTAGGGAAACCATCACAGTAAGTCATATATGAGGTGTGTTAAGAAAGTAACGAGAATTTTAATTTTTTTCAAACAAAATATTTATTTATTTTTCTACATTGATGTTGTCGCCTTAAAAATGGTCCCTATTGGAGATTATGCACTTGTGCCAGCGCTTCTTCCAATCCTCGAAACACTTCTCAACCTCGATCTTTGAGATAGCCTTTAGTTCTTTCAGCGATGCACTTTTAATGTCATCTATGGCTGTAAAACGACTGCCCTTTAAGGTTCTCTTTATTTTTGGAAATAGGAAAAAGTCACACGGAGCCATGTCTGGCGAATATGGAGGCTGGGACATCATTACAGTACTGTTTTTGGCCAAAAATTCACGAACAAACAAAGTGTGAGCAGGTGCATTATCGTGGTGCAAAAGTCATGGATTGTTATTCCACAGATTCGGGCGTTTTTTTCGGATTGCTTCACGCAAACGGCGTTGAACTTGTAGGTAGTACTCCTTATTGACCGTTGCACGTGGTGGCAGGAATTCATGATGCACTATGCCATTAATATCAAAGACCACAGTGAGCATAACCTTCACGTTCGACGGCACTTGTCGAACCTTTTTCGGTTTTGGTGAGCCAGAACGCCTCCACTGGGATGATTGAGTCTTATTTTCGACGTCATATCCATTAACCCATGGTTTCGTCACCAGTTATAATACCTTTCAGTAATTCTGCATCGTCGTTGACTTCATTTAGTGACTCCTGAGCAACTTCCATTCGCCGCTGTTTTTGTTCAAAATTCAACAGTTTTGGAACGAATTTTGCTGTTACGCGTTTCATACACAAAATACTGGAAACAATGTCATAACATGATCCAAACGATATGCCAACATCATCAGCGACCTCTCTAATTGTGATTTGGCGATTGTTCATAACCATTTCTTTCACTTTTTCCACGTTTTCATCGGTTGTTGATGTGCTGGGGCGTCCAGGGCGTTCGTCATCTTAACGTCTTCACGGCCTTCTTGGAAACGCTTATACCACTCGTAAACTCTTGCTTTACTCGTAGCAGACTCACCATAGGCCTTTGTTAACATTTCACACACTTTGTTACGCTTTATTCCATTTTTCAGGCAAAATTTGATACAAATTCTTTGATCAATTTCTTTTAACAAACGAAAATCACCGAGCTCATACACGTCTAACCTTAGTGGCTGTCACAGACAAAGTCAACAATGAAAACAGCTGAAAGTTTAATCATACTTCAAGGGCATGTATACCAACAAAATAAAATAAAATGTTTGACAATGAGACTCTCCAAGCCCGCGAAATTTAAAAATTTTCGTTACTTTCTGAACACACCTCGTATGTCTTAGTATTTTTTAATGCTTAATGCAATTTAAAATAGGTACTACTTGTTGTCAGATATTCAACAAACACGTATAATAAAAAAAGTTACGGGTTTCAACGTGGTTACAATTATTTGTATTTTTATTTTAAAATACAGAAGCATTCGCATAGTAAATTTTTTATAGTGACGTTAAATTTTATTACTTTATGACAAATCGCTTATCGCATTGACGAGACAGCTGCGTGTCTCGATTTTTTTAAAATTTAATGTACTTGACCAAACTTTTTGAGAATTCGAGCCAATTTTGAGAAATTATACAGTTTAGATTAAAACTTTTGTGGTTTTTAATTGAATTGTTATCTCTGTGTTCAGTATAATGATCTACCTTCCCTAGCTTCGTCAATTCTACTTTCGTTGACGCGTTTCGGAGAACCTTCATCTTCAAAAACTATATCTATACTCCAGTATCTATAGAGAGTACAGATATAGTTTTTTAAGATGGAGGTTCTCCAAAACGCGTCAACGAAAGTAGAATTGACGAAGCTAGGGAAGGCAGGTCATTATACTGAACACAGTGATAATAATCCTAGCAGAAAAGAAGAAGAATATAAAAGGAATTTTTATCTTTGTACCCACACAAACCAAGTATCTACGTAATATGAATTCAACGGGAGAAGTCTGTGCAATATTTTAGGAATATTCAGCCTAAAAATGGCTTCAAGCGGCACATTTTACAAAAAATTTGATCAAGCTATTTTACTTGGCCGAGACGTATAACGACGATAAAATCCCAAATATTCGTTAAACCCTGGCATTTATTTGGTACGTCGCCAAACATTCTTCGCGTATAAATGGAAAATCAAATTAAATTTCCTGATGAAACAGTACATTAAGTGACTCCGCTCCACATATCACGCAGTCATTGAACACTATAAAATGTATGCCCGATATCAGAGGCTAAAGTCCAAGTAGTTGCACTAATTGCCGCTAGGAGTGCTGCAAGCTGCAAGGAAAGTAGTGGAGACGTTTGAGAAAATAGACGGTTGAGAAAACTGTTGTTGTTGCACTATCACGAGCGCTCACATATCTCCCATAAGGGTTACCATTTTAGTACGTTTACACAGCGCTGTCTGTATCTATTGTACAATACACTGCACTTACTTTCTGCGTAGCATCACGTTCGATGCTTTCAAACTGCAATTTAACTGTTGAACACTGTGCCGCAAGATGCCACTATCTAGTGATGCGCGATTGCGAGATATTTTTACAATCGAGACAATCGATTATCGTACAACAAAACAACCGAGTCAACCATGGAATCCCAGTCGAGTTAAACAATCGAGATGTGTGGCGATTGTCATCGCGATGTTGAGTTTGTTTTTAGCGCAAAGCTTTCCATTTCTTTGACTCGACATCACAAATCGATAAAAACAATTCGTTTTTTTAATTAACTGTAAGTGCGAATTATTATCATTCAATAAAAAGTGCTTTATTATTACAAAAACATATAAAACAAAAATCAAACATCAAATTTTACAAAGTCAACAAACAAAATTTCTTTCGCACGCATTACTTCAGCGTAATCCAAGGGACTATTTTCTGGACTGAAAAGAAATGTTCAGTTTTTGTCTATACAAATAATATCAATAACCACTCGTGCAGAATTAAATTAACAAACAACTACATGTTTATACAAACCAAAAAAAAACGGCCACGACTCATAATTAATTTAAAAAATATACATTTTTGAAGTTAGTAAGAGTGGTCGAACTTGACTTCAAAGTTTTTGAAAAGACACGTTCCGATTGCAAGTTGACGTTTCAATCGATTGTTTTGTCGATGGTTCAGGCAACAAGAGGACTCGGCGAATTGGCGAACTTGGAAAGAAAAACAATCGTCAAATGACGATTGATGAGTCCAACGCAATCGATAAGCAACTTGATCTTTTTACCATCGAAACAATCGACTAAAACGAATCGTAATCGCGCATCACTACCACTATCAAGAGCGCTCACATATCTCTCACAAGGGTTACCATTTTAGTACGTTTACATTCAATGACACAGCGCTGCCTGCATCTACTGTATAAAAGATGGCAGTGGCATGACTGCCGACAGAAGTGACTACTTATCACGGGTTATGGCTGTATGTTTTACACCAAACAATAAAATATATAGTCGATTTTCAAAATCATGAGTAGGCAACAAGAGGACTCGGAGAATTGGCGAACTTGGAAAGAAAAACAATCGTTAAATGACGACTGATGAGTCCAACGCAATCGATAAGCATCTTGATCTTTTTACCGTCGAAACAATCGACTAAAACGAATCGTAATCGCGCATCACTACCACTATCAAGAGCGCTCACATATCTCTCATAAGGGTTACCATTTTAGTACGTTTACATTCAATGACACAGCGCTGCCTGCATCTACTGTATAAAAGATGGCAGTGGCATGACTGCCGACAGAAGTGACTACGTATCACGGGTTATGGCTGTATGTTTTACACCAAACAATAAAATATATAGTCGATTTTCAAAATCATGAGTAGGCAACAAGAGGACTCGGAGAATTGGCGAACTTGGAAAGAAAAACAATCGTCAAATGACGACTGATGAGTCCAATGCAATCGATAAGCATCTTGATCTTTTTACCATCGAAACAATCGACTAAAACGAATCGTAATCGCGCATCACTACCACTATCACGAGCGCTCACATATCTCTCATAAGGGTTACCATTTTAGTACGTTTACATTCAATGACACAGCGCTGCCTGTATCTACTGTATAAAAAGGTGGCAGTGGCAAGACTGCTGACAGGAGTGACTACTTCTTATCACAGGTTATGGCTGTATATTTTACACCACAAAATAAAATATACAGTCGATTTTCAAAATCACGAGTACGTTCATTTCAATTTAATATATTTCTAAATACAATATTATATGATTTTATGGTTTTTTGCCAAAACACATTTTTGCTACTCGACACTAGTACAGGCTATAACTGACCATGGAAGAAGCACGGAGTCCCAAATGTATTCCTGCTACTCTTAATATCTGACCCTGTGACTTATTAATTGTCATTCTAAATGCCAACTTCAATGGAAACTGCAATATTTTAATTTGGAAAGGCAGGTTGTTTGGAATTATATTATTGTTTCAATTAAAATTATTGCAAATGTAAACTTATAAACAATAATTTTATAATAAATAATAACAGGGATTCATATTTTTAAAACGGGAATACATCTATGTCCATCTCAGGTACCTAAACCATGTTCATTTTAAATTTCACTTCAGTTGGTCCAGTAGTTAATGTGTGATTGAATAACAAACAAAAACGCAAACATAAGCATCGTTTTCAATTTAACTTAAGCATAAACTTTCAAATTTAAAATATTATATTAAGAAGTATAAAAAAATATTATTAAAACGTCACTGTTGTAACCTACAGTTAACACATATCACAAAACTGAATACTAAATAATTCAGTTGCACTTAAATGAATATTCACACCTACCAATATATAATAACGTATAAAACGTCACTGTTACACAGTGAACACTTGTCATAAAACTAAATACTAAATAAAGTTGGACTGGTTAAGTAGTATAATGGCGTTTAAAATAATTTAAATATTTATTATTCACATCTACCAATATATAATAAACGTATAAAATGTCACTGTTACACAGTTAACACTTGACACAAAGCTAAATAATTAAGTTGGGCTGGGTAGGTAATATAATGGCGCGAACATACAAGTTTTCACTTCAAAAATACATTTTAAAACAAATATATATATATATATATAAGAGCGTGATGCGTGACGCAAACTGAATTTTTTCCCGAGCAAAACATACATCCATACCCCGCCATAAGTAGTATATAAGTATATGCTCTCTCTCTCTCTCTCTCTCTCTATATATATATATATATATATATATATATATATATATATATATATATATAAGAGCGTGATGCGTGACAGCAAACTGAATTTTTTTCCCGTGCAAAACATACATCCATAAGAAGTGCCATAAGAAGTAGTCACTTCAATACACTGCACTTACTTTCTGCCATGCTTTCAGACTGCAATTTAAAATTTGAGAGGCGACGAACTCTGTAAAATTGGCATTTTATGAGCACACGTGATCGCTTTAGCACTGACAGCGTGACGTGACGCAGACCGTCCTGACTGTAATTTGTTGCCCTTTCTAGTTCATTGTAACTTGCAATGCTTTCACGAACCATCGTACACACAAGTAACTAAAAATATCAGTTCACCAGGGATAAACAACCTTACTGGACTACTCGCTACGTTCGTAGCTGTAAATTCGTGCCGTTACGCAACCACGAAACAATGGTAACACAGAAGGAAAAATGAATTAGTTTGTTTGATGAAAAATACTTGTGGAATTTATTCCAAAATCTAGTTAATATTAACAGAAGATTTAATTGATATTGATTTTAACATGGTAATACTACAGTTTTGTTCGATTTATAATTACTTTTGAATATGCTATTATTTTAGTTTCTATTGTTTAGTTATTGTTTAGTTTCAAGCTTCCTGTTTACGTTTCGGCGGTTTATTTGTTTATTCGAAAATACCATTGTGGTATTAACAAGGCAATATTGCAATTTTGTTTAATTTTTAACTAGTTATGTTTCTTCTATCCTTTTAGTTTCTATCGAGTTATTGTTTAGTTTCAAGTTTCCTGTTTACGTTTCGGCGGTTTATTTATTTATTCGAAAATACAGTTGTGGCATTAACAAGGCCATACTGCAATTTTGTTTAATTTTCAACTCATTATGTTTCTTCTATCTTTTTTAGTATCTATCGGGTTATTGTTTCGTTTCAAGTTTTTTGTTTTTGTTTCAACAATTTAGTTGTGATATTAACAAGACAATATTGCAATTTCGTTTAATTTCTAACTAATTGTGTTTCTTCTATCTTTTTAGTTTCTATCGGGTTATTGTTTAGTTTTAAGTTTTTTGTTTTTTTTCAGCAATTTAGTTGTGATATTAACAAGACAATATTGCAATTTCGTTTAATTTCTAACTAATTGTGTTTCTTTTATCTTTTTAGTTTCTATCGGGTTATTGTTTAGTTTCAAGTTTCCTGTTTTTGTTTCAGCAATTTAGTTGTGATATTAACAAGACAATATTGCAATTTCGTTTAATTTCTAACTAATTGTGTTTCTTCTATCTTTTTAGTTTCTATCGGGTTAATGTTTAGTTTCAAGTTTCCTGTTTTTGTTTCAGCAATTTAGTTGTGATATTAACAAGACAATATTGCAATTTCGTTTAATTTCTAACTAATTGTGTTTCTTCTATCTTTTTAGTTTCTATCGGGTTATTGTTTAGTTTCAAGTTTTTTGTTTTTGTTTCAACAATTTAGTTGTGATATTAACAAGGCAATATTGCAATTTCGTTTAATTTCTAACTAATTGTGTTTCTTCTATCTTCTTAGTTTTTATCGGGTTATTGTTTAGTTTCAAGTCAAGTTTTTTGTTTTTGTTTCAGCAATTTAGTTGTGATATTAACAAGACAATATTGCAATTTCGTTTAATTTCTAACTAATTGTGTTTCTTTTATCTTTTTAGTTTCTATCGGGTTATTGTTTAGTTTCAAGTTTTTTGTTTTTGTTTCAACAATTTAGTTGTGATATTAACAAGACAATATTGCAATTTCGTTTAATTTCTAACTAATTGTGTTTCTTCTATCTTTTAGTTTCTATCGGGTTAATGTTTAGTTTCAAGTTTTTTGTTTTTGTTTCAACAATTTAGTTGTGATATTAACAAGACAATATTGCAATTTCGTTTAATTTCTAACTAATTGTGTTTCTTTTATCTTTTAGTTTCTATTTCTAGTTTCTGTTTTTGGCAATTTAGTTGTTATTGTTGCAAGTTTCTAAAGTTTCTTTTCTTTTTAGTTTCTGTTTTTTGTTTCAAGTTTTTGTTTTGCAATTTAGTTGTGATATTAACAAGACAATATTGCAATTTCGTTTAATTTCTAACTAATTGTGTTTCTTCTATCTTTTAGTTTCTATCGGGTTATTGTTTAGTTTCAAGTTTCAAGTTTTGTTTTTGTTTCAGCAATTTAGTTGTGATATTAACAAGACAATATTGCAATTTCGTTTAATTTCTAACTAATTGTGTTTCTTTTATCTTTTTAGTTTCTATCGGGTTATTGTTTAGTTTCAAGTTTTTTGTTTTTGTTTCAACAATTTAGTTGTGATATTAACAAGGCAATATTGCAATTTCGTTTAATTTCTAACTAATTGTGTTTCTTCTATCTTTTTAGTTTCTATCGGGTTAATGTTTAGTTTCAAGTTTTTTGTTTTTGTTTCAACAATTTAGTTGTGATATTAACAAGACAATATTGCAATTTCGTTTAATTTCTAACTAATTGTGTTTCTTTTATCTTTTTAGTTTCTATCGGGTTATTGTTTAGTTTCAAGTTTCCTGTTTTTGTTTCAGCAATTTAGTTGTGATATTAACAAGACAATATTGCAATTTCGTTTAATTTCTAACTAATTGTGTTTCTTCTATCTTTTTAGTTTCTATCGGGTTAATGTTTAGTTTCAAGTTTCCTGTTTTTGTTTCAGCAATTTAGTTGTGATATTAACAAGACAATATTGCAATTTCGTTTAATTTCTAACTAATTGTGTTTCTTCTATCTTTTTAGTTTCTATCGGGTTATTGTTTAGTTTCAAGTTTTTTGTTTTTGTTTCAACAATTTAGTTGTGATATTAACAAGGCAATATTGCAATTTCGTTTAATTTCTAACTAATTGTGTTTCTTCTATCTTCTTAGTTTTTATCGGGTTATTGTTTAGTTTCAAGTTTTTTGTTTTTGTTTCAGCAATTTAGTTGTGATATTAACAAGACAATATTGCAATTTCGTTTAATTTCTAACTAATTGTGTTTCTTTTATCTTTTTAGTTTCTATCGGGTTATTGTTTAGTTTCAAGTTTTTTGTTTTTGTTTCAACAATTTAGTTGTGATATTAACAAGGCAATATTGCAATTTCGTTTAATTTCTAACTAATTGTGTTTCTTCTATCTTTTTAGTTTCTATCGGGTTAATGTTTAGTTTCAAGTTTTTTGTTTTTGTTTCAACAATTTAGTTGTGATATTAACAAGACAATATTGCAATTTCGTTTAATTTCTAACTAATTGTGTTTCTTTTATCTTTTTAGTTTCTATCGGGTTATTGTTTAGTTTCAAGTTTTTTGTTTTTGTTTCAACAATTTAGTTGTGATATTAACAAGGCAATATTGCAATTTCGTTTAATTTCTAACTAATTGTGTTTCTTCTATCTTTTAGTTTCTATCGGGTTAATGTTTAGTTTCAAGTTTTTGTTTTTGTTTCAACAATTTAGTTGTGATATTAACAAGACAATATTGCAATTTCGTTTAATTTCTAACTAATTGTGTTTCTTTTATCTTTTTAGTTTCTATCGGGTTATTGTTTAGTTTCAAGTTTCCTGTTTTTGTTTCAGCAATTTAGTTGTGATATTAACAAGACAATATTGCAATTTCGTTTAATTTCTAACTAATTGTGTTTCTTCTATCTTTTTAGTTTCTATCGGGTTAATGTTTAGTTTCAAGTTTTTTGTTTTTGTTTCAGCAATTTAGTTGTGATATTAACAAGGCAATATTGCAATTTCGTTTAATTTCTAACTAATTGTGTTTCTTCTATCTTTTTAGTTTCTATCGGGTTATTGTTTAGTTTCAAGTTTCCTGTTTTTGTTTCAGCAATTTAGTTGTGATATTAACAAGACAATATTGCAATTTCGTTTAATTTCTAACTAATTGTGTTTCTTCTATCTTTTTAG
The DNA here is from genome assembly GCA_022606455.1 of Callitettix versicolor. Classification (NCBI taxonomy): domain Eukaryota; kingdom Metazoa; phylum Arthropoda; class Insecta; order Hemiptera; family Cercopidae; genus Callitettix; species Callitettix versicolor. The sequence goes on from CM040183.1 coordinate 10,689,877, forward strand.
TTTCTATCGGGTTAATGTTTAGTTTCAAGTTTTTTGTTTTTATTTCAACAATTTAGTTGTGATATTAACAAGGCAATATTGCAATTTCGTTTAATTTCTAACTAATTGTGTTTATTTTATCTTTTTAGTTTCTATCGGGTTATTGTTTAGTTTCAAGCTTCCTGTTTACGTTTCTGTGGTTTATTTATTTATTCGAAAATACAGTAGTGGCATTAACAAGGCAACACTGCAATGTTTAACCAATTACGTTTCTTCTATCCTTTCAGTTTCTATCGAGGATTTGTTTAGTTTCAAGCTTTATTTTTTGTTTCGGTGGTTATACATATGAATGAAATAATAATAGCCGGCTTTTTAGCTATTGTTTGGTTTTAAATTCCTTTTACATTTCGTTAAATCTATTTCGATCTTATTTCTTACGACATTTACACTTTGTTTTTAATTTCAGCCGCCTCGGTGGCCTAGTTGATAGCGTACTGGGCTTTCACCCCGAGGATCCGGGTTCGATTCCCGGCCAGGGCTTGGCATTTGCATACGCTATAAATCATCCCATCGTCTGCATTAGCCCAAGTGTGCACAATAGTCGGACGTTAAAAAAAAAAGTTTTTAATTTCCAGAACGAAAGAATATTCGCAATATTTTGTTCAAATTCGACAATAAAAGAAATATATCTGAAATATAGGTGCTGTAACTTGAAAATATAAAAATGGAAAGCAAAACGGAAAGTGATAAAAAGATAACAAACAAGTTACGAATGAATGACGTTACCCTGGGAAGATCGCAGCGTCTGGTTGGCTGAGTGCCAGCTGTGGGGTCGGCGCCGCCCTCCACTGGGGGACGCCATCCCTGTGCCGCCTCCAAGTCTAGCCGCTACCGTTGAGCACTGGTCCACAGCCTCCATGCGTCCGAACACTTCATCACTAACACTTCACTATGACACGTGTCAGCTTGTCAGCCTATCCAATATTATCACACCCTGACATAATCACTGCACATTTTACGTAGGCCACAATTACAAAACATATTTTCTCAACCAATTATTAATTTGTTATAAACTTTGCAGTTTTAAACATAAGCTGCAATATTAAACTTACAATCGTACACAATTATGCAGGTCAATTTAAATAGATAACGGTACTGTCTATTTTACCATGTCCTAGCAGCGTTCCTAGCGGCAGATAGTCCAATTAATTGGACTTTAGCAGCAAATATCGAGCACGCTTATTATAACAATGGTTGTACTTATAGTACGTTTATGTTCAGCCATTAGCTAAATTAGTACTAAACTAACATAGGGCAGCCTGTTTATTACGTATTGCACAGAATAACCGCTCCAACGCGCTGTCCTCGGGTAAGAAAAGTTAAGGAAGCGGAGATACGGTAGATAGCGTTACTTCCTTACTTGCCAACGCAAAAATGCACAAAGTAACTACAATGTAACTATTCAACTTTCACGTACATTTTGCTCACGTGTACGTACCAAACACTGACCGAATCAGTGAAAATTCTCGAACAAATCTGAAAAATAAACAGTCCAAAAATATCACACAAACGTCCTAACAGTCAGTTATTTCCCAAAAAGTCCGGTAAGGCAACTATTGAAAAAACCGATAACTATCTAATTTCTCTAAATCAGCTACTTAAAAAGTGTTTATTCCGAAAAAAAACTCCAAATGGTTACATTAATTACGGTAGTTCCAATATTTGATGTGCTGTATGGGTTGGTATCCCATTCAAATAGCGCCTCTTAAGCACGGTTCCATATGGAGAGCTTAAAGGGGCAGCAGACGTCTCGGGCAGAACACAACTCAGGAAAATCATGGAGCTTACTGTGCACTGTGGTCTGAGGGTGCACATGAACAGGGTACATATCTACCATGGAGAAACCGTGTGTAGGTTGTGCAGGAAATAGGACACATGATCCTTGATTGTGAAGCTCTTGCTGGTAGGAAAAGGGTTTTGGGTTTCCAGAACCCTAAGGATCTTCAGCAGAATGAGCTAGTCAGTGGATTGTTCGAACTTACTAAGGGCACCAATCTGCTGAACTAGTACTCGAGGTTTAGCTGCACAATAGGTCTGTTGATCACTGCTCGGGGTTGTATTACCTCTTCCTTTGGTTTGAATCTAATCTAATGGATTGGTATACTGTTGGCAAATCCAAGTTTTCGAATCCCAGCCCCCACAGCGAGTGCCGCCTTTTTGAAAAAAGCGCTAAATTTTCAGAAGATCCTATTTTTCAAAAAAACTCCTAAAGTATTGATCTGACAAAAAAACGTACACACCTTTTTTAAACCAGAATAAATTACCCACAATGAGATAACGAAATTTTTACCTGTAATACTTCCGAAATAAAGCATTTTGAATTTTCAGAATTTTAAAAACTGTGAGAAATACAGGTTTTTTGTTGGTTTTTGCTCGATAGCAAGTAAATGGTGAGTCCTAGGCAAATTTTGACATCTGTAGTAAAGGCTTCACCCGCAGGGGGTGCAGACTAGCTGCACCTATTGAGAGGATTTATACGTCCCTCGCGGTACCCGAGTCTAACACACACTTACACTTACAACAATACACTTACGACTTTAACACTTTACACACACTTACATTTATGGAGACGATAATAGACTAAATGTGCTTTTCGCCTTAAAATAACAAAAAGTAAAGGCTCCACTCTTATCAGTGTTTACATACATAGAATACATGACCAAATTTCACTACTTTCAAGTCATTGTACCAAATTTTGAAATAAAATAACACTGACGGGCGCGCTACTACTGATAAAGACTCAGCAGTCCGGAATGTAACGACACACGAGTTGCGCGTATCGTTTGGCCAAACCAAATTGTATCGTGTGCATTTTAACATTGTGTAACTGTGTTTAGTATTTGTGACGTGTGTTTTCAATGTTTTGTTTAACTTTGTGACGACCTCGACAGAGAGATTTGACATTTCGTATTACGGCCTGACGATGAAACGGTGAGGTTTCGAAACCGCCTTTACTAGGTGAGTAAAAAATACCACTAGACAAGGAAAAACATAATCCTAATTATTTAAATATATGGTCCGTTTGCTATCTTGCAATAATGACAAAAAAATATTTGAGAGTACGGTAAATCGAAAAAATCGATTTTTTTCATTTCAATTTTCTTTGAAAACGTAAAGTTATTTCATTTCAAATTTGTTTAACTTGAGTTAAGACTTCAATATCTGAGTAAAAATCCAATTTTGAAAAAAACAGATAAATTACTGATTTGACCCGATAAATGAAGAACTGGAATTTTGAAGAATACAGGTGATATTTTTGTATACCATCCCATAAATTTTATCTGGGAATTTGCATAGTGTAAAATCTGATTAAAATCATTTTGAAGTTTATTGCACCAGACCAAATTGCAAAATTAAAAAAAACTGTCAATTAGTGTCTTCCCCGGCAATGCGCACAGTAGTGGTGGGGCAGAAAACACCACTACCAGTTAAAAAAAACTGCTTTTCTATAAACGACAAAAAAACTGCTTTTTCAAACGGAAACAAGCAGTTGGATTTGGACTGGTTTATGATTTGTTAAACAAGGAACGGCTTTATGCACTTCCACACATAACGTTCTAAGCGCTAAAATGTTTTCCTGCAAGCGCCTAAAACTGTTTTCCTGCTAACTGCTTTTATGCTTTTTCCCTTTATTTCAAAGTTGCTTGTTGCTTGTACTGAAGTAAGAATTGTTTGGTCAATGTCAACGTTTATCTCTATTTTGTTGCGAGTTGTAGTAACAACCTCTCACATTTTGTAGATACAGAGTCTAATTTTATTTAAACATATTTTTTATATTTATTATCAATCATCAATATTTTTAATCAACTAAAAATATTCTAAATCGTTTGCATTTTGGTAAATATGCAAAGGACTATTTAATTTTTAAGTAAAAAAAAGAATGCTTCTATTAGAAATTCATTGCATTTTGTACAATAAATGGCTTACATAATTATTACGTTTTGATAATATAATTTAATTATTACTACACTTGTGAGGATTATTTTTATCCTTTCTAAATGCTTTATAACCAAAAACAATTTAAGGATATGGTGGCAGTGAGAATGAAAAAGTAGTCTTAGAAAACTGAACGTATGTGCTTTATGTTTTAGCTGCTAATACAACTTTGAGTTTCAGTTTTCTAAACCTGTTTTTTCCAACTGTTTTAAAAAGCAGCTTTTTTTTCTTCAACAAACAGTTTGTTGACGTTTTGTAAAAATATCAGAAACGCCCACCTCTAGCGCACAGATACACATACATATTCGTCAAAACCAATTTTTTGTAGTCAATTGGCCTGATAAAACTGACAGATCCGTTAAAATTTCAAATTAGTTTTTCCAGGAACACCGCAATTCCTATATACAGCACTTCTAATCGCGAGAAAGAAATCGCATCTTTTAGGAAGGCAATTTTTCCCGGGATTTACATACGTCGACTGAAAACTACTCTATTTAATGGAAACAATTGGAAATAATTATCGTGAAAACAATACTCCCGCTTCTGGCAGGGTCACATACCATTCATACTTCGAACAGAAGGAAAATGTTTGAACAGATGGTAAACAAAACGTATTCAACAGACTTATTTCACGAAGCTTTGTTCCAACGCGCCTGGTGACGGACTTGAAAAGGTTAATGAATCACAGCACGCAGCTGTCTCGCGAGTTTGATAGTAATAAAATTTCTTTTGTACAGTCAATATGAATATGCTCAATTTATTGTCTCGAAATCTCGGCACTTTGCGAATATATACAAGCCGAAGAGCATGCCTAGCATTGTAATCTTGCACGGAACAATACACGGCATTAAAGTTTTATTATGTTGGCACTATTGCCGCAGGCTAACACTGACGTAGGCAAGGTCTCGTAGCGGAGTGTACGCAAAAAACCTCGTTTCAAATTGGCTTGCGTTCAAATTTATATTTTTTCGCCCAGTCCCATGCTGCCGTTCCATAATTTAGCGCATATTCACAGGTAATTAAATCACGTGACAACTTAATTTGTCACACAGCACGGCCCCCGAACACAGTACATGTGTTTACACAGTTCGGGAAATTTTATATACGGTACATTATACCGTGGGATATTTTATTTTAAAATATGTGGTAAAACTGTTTTGTTTTTTTTATTTTAGCTGTTTGACTTATTAAACACGAGTACCTGACCTAACGTTCAAAGTATATTTTTACTCTAAGAGCGGGCGGTCACTAAATGCCTACCGGAGCCGAAGAGAATGAAGACGAACGGCAACCGGAAGCGGAAATCAGTTTAAAGAACGCGTTTATACATTTTAAATCTAAATACTTATGCCTACTGTAACAGATTCTAGTAAACTATGTTTAAATCCGTAATCTAGGTAAAAAGAAATAATAAATTTGAAGGAGTGGTCAGCGTGGTGGGGGAAGCGGAGTCAGCTTCGAACCGAAACTAGACCGAGTCGAAGCTACGCAGAACGGACGCCGCTTGAATCCGCTCAACTCCGTTACGCTTTCGGTGGCCGTTAACTTACATTAACAAAAATAGGTTAAGTTTTGAATGCATAACCCGCTCCGCGTTTGTTGGCCACTCGGCATAAGTTTGTGCACGTTCTTGAAGACTTTCTTAACTGTACGAAATATATAGGAAGTTTGATGATAGTAAGAATAACGATTTTACGATTTTGATGTACATCTGTTTGTTGGCGTACTGGGTTAAAAAAAGACAGACTTCAAGAGTCCAAAGAGTTTATTTCGATGTGGTCAGCGCACAGGGTCGGCGCTGTGGATATAGCTGAAGCTTAAGGGACCAACTTCGATGAATTTTTTAATAAGTGGTGTGTTTACAGTTTTCTCGGGATAAATTTCACACACACGCGCGCGCGCGCGCACACACATACATACACACACACACACACACACACACACACACACACACACACACACACACACACACACACACACACACACACACACACATATATATATATATATTTTTTTTTTTAACGTCCGACTATTGTGCACACTTGGGCTAATGCAGACGATGGGATGATGTATAGCGTATGAAAATGCCAAGCCCTCGCCGGGAATCGAACCCGGGTCCTCGGGGTGAAAGCCTAGTACGCTATCCACTAGACCATATATATATATATATATATATATATATATATATATATATATATATATATACTGGTTTCTCTCTGAAAATTTCACAGTGTGTTCTTGCTAGGGCCAGGAGTGTTTAGAGAGTGGTTTCACCGCCATACCGTTTTCCATAAAAAAGTATTTTCCACCGACTGCTATGTTTCGCGAGTGGTTTGAATTAAATCCGATAGTCAGCGCTGTAGTTTTGACAAATTAGTTTAATTAAATTCTAAATTTGTAAAACAGTTAAGACATACAATTTCTCTTTAAACTCCTAAAACCAAATGAGGTCAAATTATTATATTTTTACCTAAAAAAAAAAAAAAATAAAATAATAACTTTCCGCTGTAATTTTTATTCCCTGAATAACAACGCAGCGAAGCACGGGTACACAGCTGGTTATATGTAATACACATATTTTTAAATATCATAACCAACAAAGCAAGCAATGACCATGACGAAACAACATTATTTTGTTTCAAATTTTGCGCACAAGCTTAAATAATGAATAAGCCGCCTCGGTGGCCTAGTTGATAGCGTACTGGGCTTTCACCCCGAGGACCCGGGTTCGATTCCCGGCCAGGGCTTGGCATTTTCATACGCTATAAATCATCCCATCGTCTGCATTAGCCCAAGTGTGCACAATAGTCGGACGTTAAACACAAAAAAAAATCAAAATAAATAATGAATATTCATACAACAGAACTCTTCACAAAACCTACGCAACTGATTTTTTACAAATTAAACTGTCGGTCATTGCACATTGCTAGCTACAAGGTTTAAAAACATATTTGTTCTTTTATCACTCTTTTAATCTACCCTCACAATTTGCAAATGAGTTCGGCGATTTGAAAAAACCCTCTTTTTTATACGAAAGGAATCTCGTTTTTTTTTTTTTTTTTTTTTTTGATGATCAAGGAAAATTAGAAACTCTGCAGAGACGCTTCGGTTTCGTAAAAGAAAGGAGAAGAGGGAGGGGACGAAGGAGACGTAACAGGTTGCAATTAATTCGATATTAATAACAGTCAGCCGCGCACAGCCACAGGATGTTTCGTAAATTTATTGCCGTTACGAAAAAAGCACAAGCATTTTTTAGTTTTAGAATGTGAGTCGTGGTTATGTGAGTCTAAATTTGCAGCTATAACGTTTTGTTTCATAGTCAATTGAAATCTAGTTTAAAGGAAGGTGCTGACCAGAGGATAAACCCGGTAACTCATAAAATATTTTCATAACTTCTAATAATTTCACGCGCGTACGCAATGACTCCATATGGATCTAAGTACATTCTTGATCTACTTCAGGGTAATAAATTAAGTCTTTATGATAGTTTTTTTTGCCGGCGAAAAACCGATGTGGTTATCATCGCCAATACTCAAAAGAGAAAGATAAAAGAACGAATAAAATAAAAACAAATTTAAGTTTAATAAGAATTTATGATAAAGTATAAAACAAAAGTTATTTATTGTAGTACACATACGTTTATTTTGGAAACTCCCTGTAACACGGAATACATAAAATTAATTAATTTTTAATTTAATAAAATTAATTTTGTATAATTTTGTTTTAAAAAAATGAAAATAAATTCTATAAACATTTCTATTTTGGAAACTCCCTGTAACACGGAATACATAAAATTAATTAATTTTTAATTTAGTAAAATTAATTTTATGTATAATTTTATTTTTAAAAAATGAAAATAAACATAACATTTTACTAAGTTCATACTTTTACTTGATAATTCACTTCAGATAACGAAGTCTAACTTTGCTGGGTCGATTTTGTCTGCTATTTCTCTGTTCACAATCATTTCCATCGTGTCCAGACTAACAAATGTGTGCGCGTACTTATTCCTTCTTCCTCCATCCTTTACAAGGATAAGTTAAATTTTGACCTGTTTATTCAGGATTCAAACAACCCTCATTTTAATACAAAAATTAAGCCAATAGTTGGCGTGATAAGGCAACTAATAAATTAATATTCCTTCAAATTTATTCCCATTCCAAAAAAGGGAGCTACAACCCCTCCAGCCCCCCGGATCCGCCAGTGATCGGAATTTCGATTACAAAACTCATTCATACAATAAAAAAGATAATTTAATAATATTTTCAAAGCACAAAAATTGACTTTGATAATGGCTCGTAACAAGTTGGTTTCCAAGAACAATCATTGCATCTGTTTCAAAACAGACGTACAAAATTATTGAAAACTAATCATAACCTTTGAAAATATGATTTCAGTGTAACAATCTGCATGAATCTGCAGTCTGCGGGAGAAATATTGAAGATCTAGTTTACTAGTTCGGCCGCGGACTCTTAAAGCGTTCTTTAGGTTTGGAATGGTGAAAAAAAGAAGTTCATGTCTTCTTTAAACATGGCTGTATTCCTCATATTTCCTCCCAAGTTGTTGTGTCTTGTACACATGTTCCGGATGTTGGTAGTGGGTGGTCCTCCTCGGTGTTCTGCCGAACGATTTGCGACCTGCATTCATACTCAAAATTATGGCGGGAATCATTGTTAAAACCAGAGAAAGAACGCATCAATCAGAATGAACTGTGTACGGGAGATGCAACGTGGTGCGCCGGCAGTAATTCGGCCGCGGACTCGTGAGGCATTCTTTACGTTTGAAATGGTGAAAAAAAGAAGTTCATGTCTTCTTTAAACATGGCTGTATTCCTCATATTTCCTCCCAAGTTGTTGTGTCTTGTACACATGTTCCGGATGTTGGTAGTGAGTGGTCCTCCTTGATGTTTGCCGAACGATGAACCTGCATTCATACTCAAAATTATGGCGGGAATCATTGTTAAAACCAGAGAAAGAACGCATCAATCAGAATGAACTGTGTACGGGAGATGCAACGTGGTGCGCCGGCAGTAATTCGGCCGCGGACTCGTGAGGCATTCTTTAGGTTTGGAATGGCGAAAAAAAAGAAGTTCATGTACTCTTTCAACATGGCTGTATTCCTCATATTTCCTCCTCAGCAAGTTGTGTCTTGCACATATGTTCCGGATGTCGGTAGTGGGTGGTCCTCCTCGGTGTTCTGCCGAACGATTTGCGACCTGTATTCATACTTAAAATTATGGCGGGAATCATCGTTAAAACCAGAGAAAGAACGCATCAATCAGAATGAACTGTGTACGGGAGATGCGATGGCAGTAATGTGATGTTAGACCCGAGATACGCGAGCACTGCGAACCAATCAGAAGCGAGTATTGGTTGACGGAAGAATTGTAAAGGTTCGCACGAGTAGGCTGTTTAAAAGCCGGGATAGAAGTTCGGGAATTTAACGTGAAAGTTTTTTCGGTTAAGCTTCACTAGTTGTGTAACTCAGTTTCTATGTTCTATAAACGATGATAGAATTAATATTTTAAAATCTGCTAAAAAAATACGAATCCTTAACCGTCGTCCGTCCAGCGGAATGTTCTTATTTTCTATCAAATTTCAAAACTTTTAAATCTCACTACGGAGAAGTTGATTTTCTTGAAAGATTTTCCAATACCGCCAACAGAAGACGGATTTTGGTGGGTAACGAAATCACTGTTTGTGCCAAGTTTCAATCACACCTAAATAAAATCGCGAACGCTACATTGCCAACACCCACACCCACACATGCATATAACATTTTTATGACCGCTAAAAACGAGTTGTAAAGGTCACGATCGAAGCTCATTCATGTCTCGAATGTGGGTACTAAAACTTCGACTTGACAGAAATTCAGCAATAATTAATTTTCCTTACGTTAAAATATCTGAACTGAAACCACGATCACAAATGTCGATCAAATGACCTCAAATCTTCAATAAGGCAAAACCAAAGGTGTGTGTCAGTTTAACACTGTGTGTGACAGTCAAGGTTTTCTGTAGATTGACTGTAGCCAAGGTCATTGGCCAAACCGCTTAGAAAACAGCTGATATTTAGTATATAAACAGATGTTTCGACTTACAATATAGTTTTATAAAGTAAAATTCATATATAACTAATTATTCCCCAAGAGAAAATTGCATCACACGAAATTCGCACTAATTCATCTAAAATCAGAATTAATTGATGGAAAATAATTAAAGGAAGATAAATAAATTTAATATTGTGAAAAATATTAAATAACAATAGTAAATATGTTAATTGTTTGATATATGATAATGTATGTATACGGATAATATGTATAATGTATGTATATGTATATGTATACATACATCATCAAGAACTAAAAGGAAATTCGAATTCTAGAAGTTTCCCGAAAAATTGTGTTAAAAACGGAGAAAACAATGGAAATAATTCCACCAATACCGCTACGCTTGCAGCTACAAATATTGTCGTCAATAATGTAATCAGTAACAAACATAACGGAACATTTAATGCTCAATATACGTTAAGTAATTTTCAATCCGTTGGCTATATTCAATTAATTCAGCTGCTTTAATAACACCTGATGTCAGCGTACTAGCAAAAGCGACGTGATGGAAGCGAATTTTCAAAACGTAGCTTTAATACACGAACACTTCTGTATTTTACAATAAAAATACAAAAATAACTACAATATAATTTATACTTTTTTATGTTCGTCTATTATCTCTTAGTTAAAAAC
>CM040183.1:10703092-10788092 GCA_022606455.1 Callitettix versicolor
CAGCCGTTTTATAAGTCAAATCGGGGAGTTACCGACTGAAGCGAAGCTTTTGTTAACGATATCTTTGCTGAATATATAATAAGTTTGAAGATATGTTTGCAAATCTTGTTTTGTTTAAATAAATACGTGAACATAGCTTAGATATTATTTACTGTAGTTGTAGTAAAAGATCAGCCGTTTTATAAGTCAAATCGGGGAGTTACCGACTGAAGCGAAGCTTTTGTTAACGATATCTTTGCTGAATATATAATTAGTTTGAAGATATGTTTGCAAATCTTGTTTTGTTTAAATAAATACGTGAACATAGCTTAGATATTATTTACTGTAGTTGTAGTAAAAGATCAGCCGTTTTATAAGTCAAATCGGGGAGTTACCGACTGAAGCGAAGCTTTTGTTAACGATATCTTTGCTGAATATATAATTAGTTTGAAGATATGTTTGCAAATCTTGTTTTGTTTAAATAAATACGTGAACATAGCTTAGATATTATTTACTGTAGTTGTAGTAAAAGATCAGCTGTTTTATAAGTCAAATCGGGGAGTTACCGACTGAAGCGAAGCTTTTGTTAACGATATCTTTGCTGAATATATAATTAGTTTGAAGATATGTTTGCAAATCTTGTTTTGTTTAAATAAATACGTGAACATAGCTTAGATATTATTTACTGTAGTTGTAGTAAAAGATCAGCTGTTTTATATTAATTCGTAACGATCAGCTGATTCCACTCAACAGCTGATAGGCTATAATAATTTTCAGGTTATGTTGTTAAAAACTAGCAATATTAACAACAATTTTTATAAACGTTTATATTAATTTTGAATGTACTATAAACGTGTTCAACTAAAGAAAAATACAGAAACCAAAGCAACACAACATTTTCGTATAATACGGTACTGTTACCAAAAAGGAGGAAGAAATGAAAGAGACAAAAATATAGATGAAATCCGTTTGCTCCTTCGTTCCATATTTCCGTTACATTCTCCCGTTCGGCAGATTTTTTTTTCTATTCACTCATTTCGCCAAAGGTAACATTAAAAGCTTCGCTTCAAAAATGTCTGTTAGGAAGCTATCGACCTAAATACTCGAAAACGGTTAATCATTTCAGTCATATTTTTTTCAAATGTTAATATATTCTTCAAAATCAAAATAGAAGTAAACTTACTGTTTCGAGAGTACAACGAAAAAGTCGATAAAGTCGGCAAGAGTTTATTTATTCATTTTTCGATTTTCTTCCAAACCTTATACTGATTATACTGACTTGAGCTGTAACTCAAAACCTAAGTTTCACTTTGTTCGTTAGCTCCTGGAACAAATGCTTCTGAAATACAGCGACTCACTCGTATCTGGGTATTTATTGTCTGCAATGGTGCAAAATCGTTAAAACCGATTTTGACAAAATGAGATTTTTGAACTAAAAAAATTTGGAAAAAACTTTTCAAAAATGTATTGAAATTGGTGAATCCGTATAGCCTCTAGAGATGTGGAGCCACGCAAGTCAACAAAAAGTCAACAATACGCCTTAATAAAAACATTGTTTGTTGTTATTCAATTACGTCCTATATCACGTGAGCCATATATGTGTGCATATATTACTTGACCTAAAAGAAAATCTATTATTCCGATTTCGTTCGAACTTCAAAACTAAACGCAGTTCCAAAAACTGATTCATTTATTTTAACTATCTTCGAGACTATGTTCAGTATAATAATCTGTCCGCCCTAGCTTCGTCAATTCTTCTTTCGTTGACGCGTTTCGGAGAACCTCCATCTTCAAAAACTATTTCTATACACTATAGAAATAGGAGTATGGAAATATTTTTTGAAGATGGAGGTTCTCCGAAACGCGTCAACGAAAGAATTGACGAAGCTAGGGAAGGCAGATCATTATACTGAACATAGTGACAATAATCCTAGCAAAAAAGAGGAAGAATATAAAAAGAATATCTTCGAGATATTAAAACAATGACACATTTACATACATTACCAAGAAATTAACTTTTCGGAAGTTATTTTCAAAACCGAGCAAAAATTTGCAGTTCTCTAAGCTAAATAGATTTTTTTTTAACACATTTTCTGCGCGTCAAATACAAGCGAAATTTGTTACGCCGCGTTGGGGAAACCGGATTTCTAACACTTAATCCACTGCGGATTATAAATTTGGTTGCAAAATGATTCCAAACAGAAGACCCTTTACAAAAACCCGTATTGTAGACATTTCGTTTTGCTGTGCGATTTACCGTGGTGTAAAAACATATTTACAACGACTTATACAAGACTGAATGAGTCCATTTTATTACTGAATACATAAACTAGAGCAGGTCGGCATAGACAGTGAGGCATGGATAACTAAATCCTATATGGTGTTTATTTAATGGATATTAATATGTACCTTTGCAGCACGCTGACGTGATGGAAACAAATTCTGAAACAATTTTTTTAAATTACTTACTTTTTGGACAATCAGAGTTTGCCACCCAAAAATTACCATTTTAAGCTTTCACATTACGCCGAAAACATGAAAATGAACCCAAACCGACGCCGTGTCAATTTCGTATTTTAAATCGAATACGAAAATATTCAATGTTAATTTATGCGAATTTTCATTGTGTTTCAAGTTTTGAATTTTTTTTTTTAATGTTTAACGTCCGACTATTGTGCACACTTGGGCTAATGCAGACGATGGGATGATTTATAGCGTATGAAAATGCCAAGACCTGGCCGGGAACGAACCCGGGTCCTCGGAGTGAAAGCCTAGTACGCTCTTGAAACACAACGTTAGAAAAGTACAAGATAAAAAACATATTAATTTTGTAATATATGAAATAACTGTTAATATATAAACGTTAATAACCGTTTAATATTAAATAACCGTTAATATATAACCAGTTGATATACATAAACATTAATAACTGTTAAAATATGAAATACCTGTTAATATATAACCGGTTAATATATAAACGTTAATAATCGTTAAAATATTAAATAACCGTTAATATGTAATCAGTTAATATACATAAACATTAATAACCGTTAAAATATGGAATACCTGTAAATATATAATCGGTTAATATATAAACGTTCATAACCGTTAAATATTGAATAACCGTTAATATATAACCAATTAATATACATAAACATTAATAACCGTTAAAATATGGAATAACTGTAAATATATAATCGGTTAATACATAAACGTTAATAACCGTTAAATATTGAATAACCGTTAATATATAACCAGTTAATATACATAAACATTAATAACCGTTAAAATATGGAATAACTGTAAATATATAATCGGTTAATACATAAACGTTAATAACCGTTAAAATATTAAATAACCGTTAATTTATAACCAGTTAATATATAAACGTTAATAACCGTTAAAATACGGAATAACTGTTAATATTCAACCGGTTAATATCTAAACGTTAATAACCATTAAAATATGGAATAACCGTTAATATACAATATGTTAATATATAAACGTTAATAACAGTTAAAATATGGAATAACTGTTAATATTCAATCGGTTAATATCTAAACGTTAATAACCATTAAAATATGGAATAACCGTTAATATACAATATGTTAATATATAAACGTTAATAACAGTTAAAATTAGAATAACTGTTAATATTCAATCGGTTAATATCTAAACTTTAATAACCATTAAAATATGGAATAACCGTTAATATACAATATGTTAATATATAAACGTTAATAACAGTTAAAATATGGAATAACTGTTAATATTCAATCGGTTAATATCTAAACTTTAATAACCATTAAAATATGGAATAACCGTTAATATACAATATGTTAATATATAAACGTTAATAACAGTTAAAATATGGAATAACTGTTAATATTCAATCGGTTAATATCTAAACTTTAATAACCATTAAAATATGGAATAACCGTTAATATACAATATGTTAATATATAAACGTTAATAACAGTTAAAATATGGAATAACTGTTAATATTCAATCGGTTAATATCTAAACGTTAATAACCATTAAAATATGGAATAACCGTTAATATACAATATGTTAATATATAAACGTTAATAACAGTTAAAATTAGAATAACTGTTAATATTCAATCGGTTAATATCTAAACTTTAATAACCATTAAAATATGGAATAACCGTTAATATACAATATGTTAATATATAAACGTTAATAACAGTTAAAATATGGAATAACTGTTAATATTCAATCGGTTAATATCTAAACTTTAATAACCATTAAAATATGGAATAACCGTTAATATACAATATGTTAATATATAAACGTTAATAACAGTTAAAATATGGAATAACTGTTAATATTCAATCGGTTAATATCTAAACTTTAATAACCATTAAAATATGGAATAACCGTTAATATACAATATGTTAATATATAAACGTTAATAACAGTTAAAATATGGAATAACTGTTAATATTCAATCGGTTAATATCTAAACTTTAATAACCATTAAAATATGGAATAACCGTTAATATACAATATGTTAATATATAAACGTTAATAACAGTTAAAATATGGAATAACTGTTAATATTCAATCGGTTAATATCTAAACTTTAATAACCATTAAAATATGGAATAACCGTTAATATACAACCGGTTAATATATAAACTTTAATAACCGTTAAAATATGGAATAACCGCTAATATACAACTGATTAATATATTAGCGTTGATAACCGTTAATATCTAAACGACAATAATCCTTAAAATGTGAAGTAACAGTTTTAATATACAACCGGTTAATATATAAAATTTAATAACCGTTAAAATATGGAATAACTGTTAAATGGTTATTTATTAGTAACATACTTGTCCAAGCTATTATCAAAATCGATTTCTGGTCAAATTTTAAATAAAATCAGATGAAAATTACGAAAATCTCACAAAAAGTTATCTTAGTCAATTTCAGCGTTCGACTCAAGGTCACGGACCAGGGTCTTACCTTTAATAGCTGATTTTCCAATGGAGATTGCCAAAAATATACACCATCGTTGATCTAATATAACAATAGCCTTAACAATCATAATTAAATTTTATTACGGTATTTTATGAAACTGAATGAATAGTAAAAACGAATTCAGTCTATAAAATGATGTTCATAAAAAAACGTTATAACGTTAATGCGATAATATTTTTTCGCATTAAAAATATATGTGCCAAAATTGTCTGCCAATCTGATACAGTTTGCTAAAAGCACACATATACGGACAACGCCTACAATCTGCGACAATACTGCTTGTGCCTTACAGCGCTGTACTGCGGGCTGCATCCGGCGCCGTTATATCTGCAGCAATAATAATTAATTGTGCGGTACTGACTATATCCAGCATAATATGACCGAATATGGTAAAATATGTACAACTCTATGTTAAACGCGTGCGTTTACAGTCAATGTTTATTTAGATCTTCTTGATCAGAAAATTAAGCTATCATTGTAAGACCCAATACCAGTTTCTAGAACACTTATGTCTCGATTAAGCTCAAGATTTTCTCAATATTGAGAAATATTATGTTCTTACATCGAAATGTCCATTTCTGTAATGGCCGGCGGAGGCAGCTGATGGACTTAGCGAGCCCACCATACCTCTAGCTCACTACTCTCACTCTATATACTAAACGCGCGCACACACACCCGCAGGGAGTGCAGATTAGCTGAACCTATTGAGAGGACCTAGACGAACCACGCGGCACACGAGTCTAACACACGCTTATACTTACAACACTACTCTTAGCGACTTTAACACCTTAAACTCACACCTACATTTAGGGATTTGCCGTTCTTGTTCCGTTATGTCTGGGAGGCAATACTGCTTGGTTTCCTTTGGTGGGTTAGCGATCCCACCATACCTCTAGCTCATACTACTCTCACTCATCTACCCACCACGCACAAACAAACACATAAACACACACACACACACACACACACACACACACACACACACACACACACACACACACACCGCACACACGGGGGTGCAGACTAGCTGTACCTATTAAGAGGATTTAGACTAACCTCGCGGTACCCGAGTCTAACAAACACTTACACTTGCCACACTACACTTACGACTTTAATACTTTACACACACACACACACACACACACACACACACACACACACACACACACACACACACACACACACACACACACACACACACACACACACACACACACACACACACACACACACACACACACACACACACACACACACACACACACACACACACACACACACACACACACACACACACACACACACACACACACACACACACTTACATTTAGGGAGGCGATAATAGACTTAATGTGCTTTTCACCTTAAAATAACCAAGAAAATCTTTTTCGATAACATTATACGTGTATTATATTAAAACGTTGTGTTGCTTTCGTTTCGGTATTTTTCCTTAGTTGAATAATAACAACGTTCACATTGTAACCATTTATAATACATTCTAAATTAATAATTTTAATTAAATAAATAATTAATAAAATGCAGGTAATAAAAACACTTGGGCTAATGCAGACGATGGGATGATTTATAGCGTATCAAAATGCCAAGCCCTGGCCGGGAATCGAACCCGGATCCTCGGGGTGAAAGCCTAGTACGTTATCAACAAGACCACCGAGGCGGCCACACATGCCAAGAATCACACTATTGTAAACCTGGACATGTTCTGTAAAGGCATCAATATACCGTCAGTTTTTGCAAGGTTATATAATAATTATTATGTTTATAATTATACGTATGTACAACAGTTTTGAAAACATGGCATTTAGTATTTTTGCATCGAAAAATTAGATAAAATCTTAGTTATAGAATTACAATTTAAACGTGAAAAAGTGTTTTTGTTCTTTTCGATCCCGCAGGGGGTTTGCAGACTAGCTTCACCTTCTGAGAGGATGTAGTCGTCCCTCACCCCTGAGAGGATGTAACATTTCTCGCCCCGCAGGGGGTGCAGACTAGCTGCACCTATTGAGGATTTAGACGTCCCTCGCGGTACCCAAGTCTAACACACACTTACACTTACAACACTACACTTACGACTTTAACACTTTACACACACTTACATTTAGGGAGGCGATAATAGAGCCTCAATGTGCTTTTCGCCTTAAAATAACACACCAAAAAAACATTTCTGTAATGCTGTTCCGTGATATTATTCTTTTCGATTCCATCGCGTCAGTAAGGCAGCTGTTACCACATTTTCTTCTTCTTTTCTAATTGAAATTCGTCGACGGGTTTAACAAAAGTGTGATTCGTGCAATGCGGCACGTGAGAAAACTTTTCTCATACATTTAAATGGTTGCATTTCAGAACCTGTTAACGAGCCCTCGATACCGTGTACAATTGGCACAACAGCTGCGCTGTACGCATCTCGCGGTACACACGGAAAGCGAACCGATAAAAGAGCGAAACAGAATCAACTCCGAACCGTTTTAAGACGCGAATCTTAAGCGAAAAAGAACAAAACTTTGTTCGGCTACGCCTCTGCCCATTAGCTTTTTCCAACATTAGTTTTTAAGACTTTCAGTTATATAATGTAAGCTTCTATATGAAACGTTTCTCGCCCCGCAGTGGGTGCAGACTAGCTGCACCCATTGAGAGGAATTAGACGTCCCTCGCGGTACCCGAGTCTAACACATACTTATGACTTTAACACTTTACACTCACACTTACATTTAGGGAGGCGATAATAGCCTAAATTTGTTTTCTGTCTTAAAATAACAACAAAAAAATGAAACGTTTCTCGCCCCGCAGGGGGTGCAGACTAGCTGCACCCATTGAGAGGATTTAGACGTCCCTCGCGGTACCCAAGTCTAACACACACTTACACTTACAATACTACACTTACGACTTTAACACTCACACTTACATTTAGGGAGGCGATAATAGCCTAAATGTTTTTGTCTTAAAATAATAAAAAAATGAAACGTTTCTCATACGTTCCAATATTACAGTCTCAACGTTTGCTGTACATAAATAATAGTTTTTCAAAATATTAATCAGTCATGAACGTACTACAGAGTGCGGCAGTCAAACCTGCATTTTTTTGAAAAGACTGTAGAAGGCTAGAAAATGGGCCGGGCTGGTTGTCAAGGTTACCGTTGTGTTCCCCATCTCAAAGCGTTTCAGGCATGGAACAGTGGTCAAAGCTACAATGGTCTTTTGCCGTGAAAGCGTTTTACCAAAGCGGAAACGCTTCACAGGCGTGGGTAGCTATACAGCATACCCGACCTCACACCCTGAGATTTTTTCTTTTGGGGGTACGTAAAGAGTAAAGTGTATAAAGAACGGCCTCGTACAGCTGAAGAACTCAAGGCAAGAAACTGCCTGAAAATTCAAAAAACTCCTCAGCTGACGCTCCGTAATGTGACGAATAACTTCAGAAATCGCCTGCAAGAATGCGTTAATCGGGAAGGACAACATCTCACCGATGTTATTTTTAAACATTATGTTTATGTTCCTTAAATGCTTTTTAATGTATAATAAGATGATAGCAATACGAATGAAGCAATACTGGGCTATGAGGAAGGCACAGAACATTAAAAAGTAATTGATTATTGTACCCCAAAGTTGGGTGAAACAAATAAAGAGAGAGAAGATGATAGCAATAAAATTTTGAAAAAATCATCCGTTTATTATTCACAGCCTTTTCAAAAATGCAAGATTGACTGCCGCACCCTATACAATTATAAAACCGTTGTGAGAGTATGAGCGCTCGCTGCTGGTGGCATCCTGCGGCAGACAGTTCAACTACAGTTAAACAGTTAAAATACTGTATTTTCTCAAAGTTTCCCCCACTGTCCTTCCAGCTCGCAGCGTTCGTAGCGGCAGGTGGTCCAATCACTTGGACTTTAGCCGCTAATATCGAGCACGCTTTCTATAATGGTGGCAGTATCTCTAGTACGTTTATATTCAATGCGTCAGCTGGAATGTCACATCGTAGGTAACCCATTAAAAAAGACTAACGATGTTTTCGACACAGTTTTTAAAAAAATTTCTATAAAACATTCTTCAAAATGCGGGATTAATTTTCAACTGTATATGTTTTGACTTTTCAAAAACTCAAGACTACAAATTTCATTTGTTTAAATGAAGCTTTCTCACACTTTGTCAAAACTAACGTCATTAATTTTTGTTACAAGAAATACTTATATCAGAGATCTGTTACTCCCGTATTTTCCCTATATAACGCATGATATTAGCCCCCCTCTCTTTTGCTGTTCTCCTATTTAAAAAATCAACTTGAATTTAATATTACAAAAATATAATATACCTACTACGTTATAGGCTATATACGCTAAAAATGATATAACAATATTTTTCAAAACTTTAAGTTGGGGCACTGAGCAGAACTGCCAAAAAAATTCCGTTTAAAGATTTTTTCCCTTTTACATAAAGATGGCGGCCTCTGAGTTAACGATGAAGAGGGTACGCAAAGTTTCGATCAAACGCATTGACCGATTGTTTTAAAAATTTGTTAAGACGGTACCTTGCATATATGTGTAAGATTTTGTCCAGTTCACTTCCGTTTCAAGATGGCGGGCTCTGATTTAACGTTCGACGTGTAGTTGTCGGTTATTTCTTGTAATACTGGCTGAACGGCATAATTTTGTCCGCTTCATGAAAAAAGAGCATAAAGTTGGTCCAGTAAACTTTTCGGAAATATTACGGTTACCGGTTAAAATGGCAGAAAACGTTACGAGCGCTGTCGTGGAGCGATCTGTATATTAATTAGGAATATACTGCGCGAGAAATATACTGCTGTTTATTCCACCGTTTATTTAAAATTAAAACGTGCACATATCCTATATTTGGGATCAAACTTTGAACTTCATTAACTGCAATACAGTGTGGTCTTACACGCTAAAAATGAATTCATTTATTATCAACAAAATGTCCACAGCTCCAACTAGACGGAGAAAGTATTTTCAGTGAGGAAATGGGTTGGTTAGATGACTAATGACGGGTCGTTTCGCTTCTGCTGCGGCACTTCGTCCAGGGTAGAGCCACGAGAGTTTTGTACAGTGTAACGAAACCGGAACGTTAATTTTCGAATTTTCAATGAAATTTAAAATGCTAAAGCTCACAGAGCTGCCCATGCCCACTAACGGTTATGGTGCATGCCCACCCACAAAAATCCCCCTTCAAAATTCGATATCTTTCTATACTATTCTTCAGTGGGAAAAAGATTCTTAAGAGAAATAAAACAGAAATTAACTAATTATCAAATTTTATAATAACATAAAAAAAAGATAAAAACATTTTGAACACTGTATTTGTACAGTGCTGACTCCCGTCTCTAAGTTTAGGCGAGTTGTGTTCAGCATTCAAGCCCTCCCCGCAACCAAGTCTCGGACAACTATTCCAGCAACAATAAACTTTGCACAAGAATTTACAGCAAGTATAATTACGTGGTCAGTAATATTGTTATCTAAAACTTAACGGACAAGATACTGTAATATAGCACAACTGACTAATATGAAGGGTACTATCCCCGCAGGGTCTATTGAGAGGATTTAGACATCCCTCGCGGTACCCGAGTCTAACACACACTTACAACACTACTCTTAGCGACTTTAACACCTTAAACTCACACCAACATTTTGGGATTTGCCGTTCTTGTTCCGTTATGTCTGGGAGTGGCAATACTGCTTGGTTTCCTTTGGCGGGTTAGCGATCCCACCATACCTCTAGCTCATACTACTCTCGTTCATCTACCCACCACGAACAAACACACACACACACACACACACACACACACACACACACACACACACACACACACACACACACACACACACACACACACACACACACACACACACACACACACACACACACACACACACACACACACACACACACACACACACACACACACACACACACACACACACACACACACACACACACACACACACACACACACACACACACACACACACACACACACACAACACTACACTTAGGACTTTAACACTTTACACTCACACTTACATTTAGGGAGGCAATAATAGCCTATATGTTTTTCGCCTTAAACAAAAAATGGAGGGTACTATATACTTGGAACCATCTGTCACATAAAACATCGCTATTCCCCGTAAAATTTCTGTTCATAGAATGACAATTTTTTTAAAATTTCAAAATATAAAAACGAAACCGGAACGTTAATTTTCGAATTTTCAAAGAAATTTAAAATGCTAAAGCTCACAGAGCTGCCCATGCCCACTAACGGTTATGGTGCATGCCCCCCCCACAAAAATCCCCCTTCAAAATTCGATATCTTTCTATACTATTCTTCAGTGGGAAAAAGATTCTTAAGAGAAATAAAACATAAATTAACTAATTATCAAATTTTATAAAAACATAAAAAAAAGATAAAAACATTTTGAGCACTGTATTTGTACAGTGCCGACTCCCGCCTCTAAGTTTAGGCGAGTTGTGTTCAGCATTCAAGCCCACCCCGCAACCAAGTCTCGGACAACTATTCCAGCATCCGTAAACTTTGCACAAGAATTTACACCAAGTGTAATTACGTGGTCAGTAATATTGTTATCTAAAACTTTACGGACAAGATACTGTAATATAGCACAACTGACTAATATGAAGGGTACTATCCCCGCAGGGTCTATTGAAAGGATTTAGACATCCCTCGCGGTACCCGAGTCTAACACACACTTACAACACTACTCTTAGCGACTTTAACACCTTAAACTCACACCTACATTTTGGGATTTGCCGTTCTTGTTCCGTTATGTCTGGGAGTGGCAATACTGCTTGGTTTCCTTTGGCGGGTTAGCGATCCCACCATACCTCTAGCTCATACTACTCTCGTTCATCTACCCACCACGAACAAACATACATACACACACACACACACAAACACACATACAACACTACACTTAGGACTTTAACACTTTACACTCACACTTACATTTAGGGAGGCAATAATAGCCTATGTGTTTTTCGCCTTAAAAAAAAATGGAGGGTACTATATACTTGGAACCATCTGACACAAAAACATCGCTATTCCCCGTAACGTTTCTGTTCATAGAATGACAATTTTTTTAAAATTTCAAAATATAAAAACGAAACCGGAACGTTAATTTTCGAATTTTCAAAGAAATTTAAAATGCTAAAGCTCACAGAGCTGCCCATGCCCACTAACGGTTATGGTGCATGCCCCCCCCACAAAAATCCCCCTTCAAAATTCGATATCTTTCTATACTATTCTTCAGTGGGAAAAAGATTCTTAAGAGAAATAAAACAGAAATTAACTAATTATCAAATTTTATTTTTTACTTGTCTTTTCAAACCCCTCAATGTTCCTACCGCTGGGGAAAGTAGGATCAAATTCACTGTAATGGTGCGTTTTATATTCCCTCAATTTGGCTGCCTCTGTGGTAAGTGGGTTTAAAATTATTTTTTTATTTTAAAACGTTTTCATCTCGACGTCTCTAGGGTAAGGCGGTAAATTGTTATTTTTATTAACTTATCTCAATAATTGCGAGATAATATCTATAATATGTGCCCGGGGGTGGGCCCGGGGGGGCATAGCACCTCTTCTAACGCTATGAAGATAAATAGCCACCAGTCTTAAAAGGGTAAAAGGATCTCTTGTTAACGAACTAAGCTACGTTCTAGTTTGAATGTAATTTGTGTGTGTGTGTGTATGTGTGTATGTGTGGATGTATGTGTGTGTGTGTGTGTGTGTGTGTGTGTGTGTGTGTTTGTTTGTGTGTATATATGTATGTGTGTGTGTGTATGTGTATGTGTGGATGTATGTGTGGATGTATGTGTGTGTATGTATGTACGTGTGTGTATGTGTGGATGTATGTGTGTGTGTGTGTGTGTGTGTGTGTGTGTGTGTGTGTGTGTGTGTGTGTGTGTGTGTGTGTTATATTATAATTCTTCAAAATAACATGATCCAAAGTCAGTAAGGCCGCATCAAGAGTTAAAAGGTTGCATTTAAAGACCTTGACACAAATGCTTCTACAAATTGAAGGACTAAACAAAAATATTTACTATACTCAAAGAAACAACGCTTAATAGATTACTAAAACTGTTATTAATGGGTAATAACAAACAGAAGACTGAGTACAATAGAATAGCCTGGGATACGCTTGTCTTGTCCGTGTTCCCATGTTCTTGACCTAAGTTAACTGTTCAGTTGGCCTAACATTATTTCACACACAATTGTCAGCATTGTACAGTACATCCTTCCGTCCAACTAACTGTTAGTTACTCGAGGACGAGTCCTTTAAATCCTACCCAATGAACGAAAGTTTTTTTTTTAACGTCCGACTACTGTGCACACTTAGGCTAATGCAGACTAGAGGTGAGCGTTTCTGCTATTTTTACAGAACGTCAAAAAACTGTTTGTTGAGGAAAAAGCTGCTTTTAAAACAGTTGGAAAAAAACAGGTTTAGAAAACTGAAACTCAAAATTGTATTAGCAGCTAAAACATAGAGCACATACGTTCAGTTTTCTAAGACTACTTTTTCATTCCCATTACCACCATGTCCTTAAATTGTTTTAGGGTATAAAGTATTTAGAAAGGATAAAAATAATCCTTACAAGTGTAGTAATAATTAAATTACATTCTCAAAACGTAATAGTTATGTAAGCCATTTTATATTTACAAAATGCAATGAATTTCTAATAGATGCATTCTTTTTTTTTACTTAAAAATTAAATAGTCCTTTGCTTATTTACCAAAATGCAAACGATTTAGAATATTTTTAGTTGATTAAAAAATATTGATGACTGATAATAAATATAAAAAATATGTTTAAATAAAATTAGGCTCTGTATCTATAAAATGTGAGAGGTTGTTACTACATTTTTTTTTTTTTTTACGTCCGACTATTGTGCACACTTGGGCTAATGCAGACGATGGGATGATTTATAGCGTATGAAAATGCCAAGCCCTGAACGGGAATCGAACCCGGATCAAAGCCCATTAGGCTATCAACTAGCGGCTGATATAAAGCCCGAACGACGTATTGCAAGATTGTTTCCTATTCAATTCCGTTTCAAGATGGCGCTCTATGATTTACAACCAGCTAACGTAGTTTTAGGCAAAACGTATTAACCGATTGTTTTGAAATTTTTACGAAGACATCTTGTATAAAGCCCGATTTTTTTTTAACGTCCGACTATTGTGCACACTTGGGCTAATGCAGACGATGGGATGATTTATAGCGTATGAAAATGCAAAGCCCTGGCCGGGAATCGAACCCGGATCAAAGCCCAGTAGGCTATCAAATAGCGGCTGATATAAAGCTCGAACGACGTATTGCAAGATTGTTTCCTATTCAATTCCGTTTCAAGATGGCGGTCTATGATTTACAACCAGCGAACGTAGTTTTAGGCAAAACGCATTAACCGATTGTTTTGAAATTTGTTACGAAGACATCTTGTATAAAGCCCAAATGACGTATATGTAACATTTATTCCATTATCTCCGTACTTAAATTGGGATACAATTTCAATTTTTAATAGCTCCAAAATCGTACAAAATCTCCAACCTGCAAGGCCCATTAACACCAAATTTGGTAGTTTGACCACGTGCACAGTACGTGGCTCGCTTAGAAACCGTTTTAAAAAATTCCATCACTGAGTTAAAATAGGAAAAAATTTATATTTTATCTCTATAACTAAAGATCCAAGAGACGTAAAGTATTTTTTGTTGTTGTTATTTTATGGCGAAAAGCACAGTGAGGCTATTATCGCCTCCCTAAATGTAAGTGTGAGTGTAAAGTGTTAGTCGTAAGTGTAGTGTTGTAAGTGTAAAGTGTGTTAGACTCGGGTATTAGCCGCCTCGGTGGCCTAGTTGACAGCGTACTAGGCTTTCACCCCGAGGACCCGGGTTCGATTTCCGGCCAGGGCTTGGCATTTTCATACGCTATAAATCATCCCATCGTCTGCATTAGCCCAAGTGTGCACAATAGTCGGACGTTAAACACCGAAAAAAAGACTCGGGTACCGCGAGGGACGTCTATGTCCTCTTAATAGGTGCAGCTAGTCTGCACCCCCTGTGGGGGGCATGCGTAAACATTTGCAATTCGGTACACAGGCTTTAGAGGTACACAAAGAAAGAGTTTTGCAGACGTTTGGTTTGAACGGTTCTCTTGAGAACCTAGGTGACAGAATGCAATCGTTTCAAAAAAATTCAAAACTAACGGGTTGAAACAAGGGTTAAAATAAACAAACGCAAAACCCCATCGATCGTTTTAACGATGCGCAAAGCATGATAATGAAACGTTGTTTACGGGATGCACAAAACCTTGTAAGTGCACACAAAACGGTGTAAGTGCACACAAAACTGTGTAAGTGCGCACAAAACGGTGCAAGTGCGCACAAAACGGTGTAAGTGCACACAAAACTGTGTAAGTGCGCACAAAACGGTGCAAGTGCGCACAAAACGGTGTAAGTGCACACAAAACTGTGTAAGTGCGCACAAAACGGTGCAAGTACGCACAAAACGGTGTAAGTGCACACAAAACTGTGTAAGTGCGCACAAAACTGTGTAAGTGCACACAAAACGGTGTAAGTGCGCACAAAACTGTGCAAGTGCGCACAAAACGGTGTAAGTGCACACAAAACTGTGTAAGTGCACACAAAACTGTGTAAGTGCGCACAAAACGGTGTAAGTGCGCACAAAACTGTGTAAGTGCGCACAAAACTGTGTAAGTGCACACAAAACGGTGTAAGTGCACACAAAACTGTGTAAGTGCGCACAAAACTGTATAAATGCACACAAAACGGTGTAAGTGCACACAAAACGGTGTAAGTGCACACAAAATGGCTTGCCAAAATGCCACCACGATTAGTTAAACTGGGATAAAATTTCAATTTTTAATCGCCGACGAAGCCTCAACGGAGAAATGCCACTACGAAATAAAATCCAATGCAATAACAATTGCACCGGCCAGACGTGGAATGTGTTTACAGACGGCTATGAAAACAACTCCCTAAAATAAACATTCATAAATCCAAACAAGAAGGCACTGAAAGCAGATTTCAATGTCGTTATTTATCGCCTGATTTCGGAATCTAAATTCTTATATTTAACCGCCAGTTACAATAAAATAAACCCAGACTGCCGTCCTGTTTAATTTTCTCGCTACACTAAATGTAGCATACAAAAAGTAGACGTACAGTATTGTAAGACATTTCTGTTATTGAACTAAAAATAAAAATCATGTATCATGTTTTCTCTTTTTTTATTTTAATTACACGACAAATTATTATTATTCGAAAACACGACAAATTAATACAGCTAGTTTTTAACAACATTACCTGAAACTTATAGCCTATCAGCTGTTCGATGGAATCAGCTTTTTTTGTTATTTTATGGCTAAAAGCACATTGAGGCTATTATCGCCTCCCTAAATGTAAGTGTTCCGCCTCGGTGGCCTAGTTGATAGCATACTGGTTTCAATTCCCGGCCAGGGCTTGGCATTTTCATACGCTATAAATCATCCCATCGTCTGCATTAGCCCAAGTGTGCACAATAGTCGGACGTTAAAAAAAAAAAATGTAAGTGTGAGTGTAAAGTGTTATAGTCGTAAGTGTAGTGTTGTATGTGTAAGTGTGTGTTAGACTCGGTTTTTTGTTTAACGTCCGACTATTGTGCACACTTGGGGTAAAGCAGACGATGGGATGATTTATGAAAATAAGCGTATGGGAATGCCAAGCTCGGGGTGAAAGCCAGTACGCTATGAACCCGGGCGGCAATTTGAAGTGTTAAAGTACCCAGGTCGACTAAATCCTCTCAACAGGTGCAGCTAGCCTTACGAATTTCAACTAGGCCACCGAGGCGGCAATTTGAAGTGTTAGACTCGGGTACCGCGCGGGACGACTAAATCCTCTCAACAGGTGCAGCTAGTCTGCACCCTCTGCGGGTGGTGGAATCAGCTGATCGTTACGAATTAATACAAAATAACTGATCTTTTACTATTACATATAAATCAGTATAAATTTGTGCACTCGCATCACGAAAAATCCAACATCACAAACAGTCCTAAAACATGATACATATTGAAAATATTACACATACTTCGTTCGGGCTTTATACAAGGTACCTCCGTGCGAAATTTCAAAACAATCGGTCAATGCGTTTGGCCAAAACTGCGTAACGAACACACAAACCAAATACAGAACGGTCGAGTAGAAACAGTGAATTAGTAAAGGGCAATGAACTTGTATCACTAATTATATGGTTTATTAATACACAGACGTTTGAATTGTTGGTTTTAGACTAATTACATTCGGATCAACTGCTCAGTGATAAGATCAACACGAGAGTAGTGGCATTAATTCGTTATCTACTGTTTCCGGCATCTAGCGTTTATACAGAATGCACTGGCAGCCAACACCACGAAAACAATCTTAACGTTGGCCTTGGTTGAACAGCCTACGCGGAAACTTGAGTGCTGTGTAATGACGACCACCGGAATGGCAGGTTTGGCAAAGCGGTCGCCGGGCCTGCGGGTACAAGTCTAACCGAAACTCCAGCATCGCGCAGCCGCACTGCAGACCGAGTAGTGTCACGTTCAAGGTTACGCTGCGTTCCAATTACAAACACGCTGAAGAGTAAACTGGATTTCTGTGCCAACTCCAGAAATGTTCATAGTCACTTCTTTTTCTCCCAAAGAAGAAATTTTAGTTCAAAGAACAGTAGACCTCGCAGTAGTGATGGGGCAGAAAACACCAAACTGTTAAAAAAACTGCTTTTCTATAAACGACAAACAAGCTGCTTTTTCAAAGGGAAACAAGCAGTTGGACTTGGACTGGTTTATGATTTGTTAAACAAGGAACGGCTTTCCGCACTAACACACCTACGTTCTATTCGAACGTTGCCGCAAGCGCTAAAACTGTTTTCCTGCTAACTGCTTTTCTTCTACCTGCTTTTATGCTTTTTCCCTTTATTTCAAAATTGCTTGTTGCTTGTAGTGAAGTAAGAATTGTTTGGTCAATGTCAACGTTTAACTCTATTTTGTTGCGAGTTGTAGTAACAACCTCTCACATTTTGTAGATACAGAGCCTAATTTTATTTAAACATATTTTTTATATTTATTATCAATCGTCAATAATTTTTAATCAATTAAACATATTCTAAATCGTTTGCATTTTGGTAAATACGCAAAGGACTATTTAATTTTGAAGTAAAAAAAACAATGCTTCTATTAGAAATTCATTGCATTTTGTAAATATAAAACGGCTTACATAATTATTACGTTTTGAGAATGTAATTTAATTATTACTACACTTACAAGAATTATTTTTATCCTTTCTAAATGCTTATAACCAAAAACAAGTTACTTGGTGGTAATGGGAATGAAAAAGTAGTCTTAGAAAACTGAACGTATGTGCTTTATGTTTTAGCTGCTAATACAATTTTGAGTTTCAGTTTTCTAAACCTGTTTTTTTCAACTGTTTTAAAAAGCAGCTTTTTTTCCTCAACAAACAGTTTGTTGACGTTTTGTAAAAATAGCAGAAACGCCCACCTCTACCTTGCAGTATATCCTTAATTGCTTGACCATCGCCCTGACGCAAACGTAACTTCTTCCGTCAATTTAAACGGTAACCGCAATATTTTGGGAAAATGTTACTGGACAATCTTCATTGAAAATTTTGTTTTTTCTAAATGATACGGTCAAAATTATGTACCACAGGAAACGGCCAGCAAGTCATCGTTAAACCAGATGCCGCCATCTTGAAACAGAAGCGAATGGTAAAAAATCTTACGTCGATCGGGTTTTATACAACGCATCTTCTTACCAAATTTGAAAACAATCGGTCAATCCGTTTATCAAAAACTGAACACAATCGTCATCTTGAAACAAAAGTGAATGGATAAAAATCTTAAACATACATCGTTTGGGCTCTATACAAAGTCCCTTCATACCGAATTTCAAAACAATCGGTCAATGCTTTTGGCCAAAACTGAACACAATCGTAATCATAAATCACAGACGCCGCCATCTTGTAGCGGAATTGAATGGAGAAAAATCTTTCACAAACATCATTTGGGCCTGACACAGTCCCTTCAAACCAAATTTTAAAAAATCGGTAAATGCGTCCGGCTATAACTGTGTACAATCATCATCATAAATTAAAAGCCGCCATCTTGAAACGGAAGTGAATGGGGAAAACTTGCACATAGATCGTTCGGGATTTACAAAAAGTACCTTTGTACCAAATTTCAAAACATTCGGTCAATTTCGTTTGACCAAAACTGCGTAACAAACGAACCAAATGCCGAACGGTCGAATTGAAACAGAGATCTCGCTTCGCTCGTTTAACTAAGTCCCGATTTCCCCATTTTCAGTTTTCACATTTCGTCCTGCAGTAGCGTTAATTCCAGTATGAATAACAGACACCCAGATTTTAGCTATGTTGAGTATAATGATCTGCCTTCCCTAGCTTCGTCAATTCTACTTTTGTTGACGCGTTTCGGAGAACCTCGATCTTCAAAAACTATATCTATACTGGTCACCAATATTATGGCCATACGTTTTCGTATGATACACGGTGCGAAAACGTATGATTTTGAAGAGCCAATCAGAAGCGAGCACGTCAGGTTTAATGTACACGTGTTGAATAGAAGAGGGGTACGAGGTGGAGATAGAAAATTATAAATAGGACGGGCCATAATATTGGTGACCAGTATAGATATAGTTTTTGAAGATGGAGGTTCTCCGAAACGCGTCAACAAAAGTAGAATTGACGAAGCTAGGGAAGGCAGATCATTATACTCAACATAGTGACAATAATCTTAGCAGAAAAGAAGAAAAATATAAAAAGAATTCCAGATTTTAGTTTTACAAGAACGATGAAATTAGAAAAATTTTAATATAGGAACACAATTAATTATCTATCATATATTATTAAGCAAGCATTCCGAACGATTTTGTACAAGAAATAGGAATAAGAATAACGTACAGGAAATTGAAGGTGAAGGAAAATGGTATACGCCTAATTAAAGTGTTTTTAGATATTGTATTTGAGAAGTTAATTTATAACTCTGAAATAAGTGGGGAGATGTTACCTTTATATTGTTTCAAATTTAATACTGTAATAATATAACGATAATATTTGACATACCAATTACTAGCTCTGCAGGTTTTAAGGTTTTTCATAACACCTTTAACATTTCCTCACCTGAAACAGAAAAATAAATATATTTGTCGATTGCACAACATTTCTAAAAATACGCCATATTCTAATAAAATCATTAACATAATTAAGCCACAATTAAACTTAATTTTTAATGAAATAATTTCAGTTTCTACAACCACCACTATTGAAAATTTTACACTTTTTAATTTAATGCTTCAATATCGGTCAATTAAATATTTTAATTGTAAATTAATAATTATTACAAAATCATTATAGAAAATTAATTATTAATTAATTATTATACAAAATTGACAACTTTTACAAAGTTTGTTTTATGACTACATTTACAAAATTTTGTTTATATTAATGTTATATGTTTTTTTTTATTTTAAAATTTTAATTTTTTCTCCAAATTATCTATTAACATAACCTACTGATTTTAGCTTTTATTTACAATGAATTAACGAGTGTACAAAATTATGACAATAGTAGTTCAGACAAAGAATGAACAGAAGTATTAGAAGTTTGATTTCATTTAATTATTTTTGGAAGAAGTCAAGCTTAGATTTAGGTTCAATAAAGAAGGTCTAATTTTAAGCCTAATTTTTAAGTCTAATTTTAAGCCAACATTTTAAGCCTAATTTTACAAGTGTCTGACCCAACATTGCTGTTAGTAGCACCGGCTTTAAAAATAAATGCTAGTTTTTTCAAAAACTTACAACAATGTAACCGTGAAAACAAAAAAACGAAATGTCAACATAACCTAAAAATTACAATACACGTTGATCGTGTGTGAAAGCAGCCATTTGTCTTCCATTCAATCTTTCTATAAAGTTAATGAGAGGTTAATTTGAGATTACGTAATGTTTTATTAAACATTTTCGGGAAACAGACGCAAAAATTAGCCATTATGTTAATCTAGCACGTACTATTCGAGCATTAAAAAATTACACGTGTGGAACTCGGGGAGTTACCGACAGAAGCGAAGCTTTTGTTAACAATATCTTTGCTGAATGTATTTAGTTTGAAGATATGTTTACAAATATCTTGTTTTGTTTAAATAAATACGTGAACCTAGCTTAGATATTATTTACTGTAGTTATATTAAAAGATCAGTTTTTTGTATTAATTCGTAACGATCAGCTGATTTCATTGAACAGCTGAACACCTCTTATGTTGTTAAAAACTAACAATTATTATAAACGTTTATATTAATTTAGAATGTATTATAAACGGCTACAATGAACACTTTGTTATTATTCAACTCAGGAAAAATACCGAAACTAAAGCAACACAATGTTTTAATATAATACACGTAGGACCTATAATGTTATCGAAAAAGATTTTTTTTTGGTTATTTTAAGGCGAAAAGCACATTGAGGCTATTATCGCTTCCCTAAATGTATTTTTTTGTGTTTAACGTCCGACTATTGTGCACACTTGGGCTAATGCAGACGAAGGGATGAAAATGCCAAGCCCTGGCCGGGAATTGAACCCGGGTCTTCGGGGTAAAAGCCCAGTACGCTATCAACTAGGCCACCGAGGAGGTCCCTAAATGTAAGTGCAAGTGTAAAGTGTTAAAGTTGTAAGTGTAGTAATGTAAGTGTAAGTGTGTGTTAGACTCGGTTACCGCGAGGGACGTCTAAATCCTCTCAATAGGTGCAGCTAGTCTGCACACTCTGCGGGGTATCGAAAAAGAAAAAAAGAGACAAAAATAAAGACGAAATTCGTTTCCTCGTTCGTTCCATATTCCGTTACATTCTTCCGTTCTGCAGACTTTTTTCCTACTCACTCCTCTCACCAAAGCTAACATTAAAAGCTTCGCTTCAATAAATATTCTACAAACCGGCTGTAAACGTTTAAATATAAATCCGCATTAACGTCTTCATCCTATGCACAAACAGTTCTACCACCTGACTGCTTAAACCGAATCTAGGCAGTTGGGGAAACGAGTTTAGTTTCTTATATGCATGTATTACACGATTAAAATGTTTTACCAGTTTCCAATTATGTTACAATTGACAAAGAATGGTTTAAATCACCATGTTGTTTACCCCTCTCTCTCCACACACACACACACACTCACACACACACACACACACACACACTCACACACTCACACACACACACACACACACACACACACACACACACACACACACACACACACACACACACACACACACACACACACACACACACACACACACACACACACACATATATATATATATATATATATATATATATATATTATTATTATTATTATTATTATTATTATTATTATTATTATTATTATCTGCGCATAGACCCTGTTGGATCACGCAAAACACTCCGACTCATGTCTTGTTCCTTCTAATCCTCCACACCTCCCTCATCCTGTCCCCATGGATCCTCTTCCGCTCCTCCGTCCATTTTACCCCTGCTCTCTTTGGGATTTCATTCTCTGGGACCTTCCAACCGAGCATCTTTCTTCTGTATACGTGCCTATCTTCAACGTCTGTTGAGTCTATTTCTGCGTCATGTTAGTCTATTCTGACTTGTGCGATCCACGACGTTGTTGATTTGACACCTTGTATATACTTAAGAATTCTGTTGGCAAGTCTCGTTGTTGGGAGTCTACTGATGTGTCCATAGAACCGAAGCCTCCTTCTTCTGATATCTGCTGCCAGGTTCGATATCTTCTCTGTGGTCTTCCGGGAGTGCAACCTGTATCCATCTTCCGTTAATCTCGGACCAAGGATCTTCCTCAAGATTTTGCGTTCTTCCTTCAAAATACCCTCCATGGTACCTTTTGTGTGGAGTGCTAGCGTCTCGCTTGCATATAATACCTCCGGTTTTATGACTGTGCTGTAGTGTCTGATTTTTGTGTGCTTCGACATACATCTCTTATTGTAGATATCACGCGTTATACCAAGAGCCCTCTTCATTCTATATATATATAAAACACTGTCCTGGGAGGTTTAATTGCAAAAGTTCTTTTCTGTTAATGCTTTTCTAAAATTCTCGAAGACTGACTCTTTTAAAGTTTGCTTAATTTTAAAGACTATTCCAATAATGTTCAGCAGGCTAAAAATAATTTTTGCTTATAAAAAAATAATGTTTCAACTGCACGATTTAAAAATATCTGTTACCGAACCAAAAATATAAATCATGTATCACGTTTTTCTCGATTCCTCGTTTTATTAATTAGTTGATGTTGCACTTCAGTCATAACTCTTTTATCAATTGTAACATTTTCATCGTTAATTTCATTTTAATCTATTTTCTAATCGCCGTAGTTTTTCTCGTTCATTTTTTCTTAATCTTTGTTCTTCATTTAAAACATATTTTTTTAAATAATTTTAATACCGGTTTTATTTAGAAATTGAATTTTTAACATAACCTCAATTACTGAAGCAACAGCTGTTGTGTGAAATCAGCTGTTTAGAAGTAGTCACTGGAGTGTAATAGGCTATGACACTGGCACGCATCGCGCAAAACCCATCCCACTGGCTCTAAAACACGATACATTTTAAAAAACGTTTCTGCTAAATACGAATATCGAAATAGTTTTACAAAATTCGTCTCCATCACGTGAGCGCGACAGCTTGCGTGCTGCTTTTATTTTAAAAGCACTCATGTGGTCTACCTCCGGGTAAGTGGTTGGTTTCACTTGTTTTCATTGTTCCAGCTTAACCATTGTACAGCTACAGAACACTGAGGTGAAGGTCTGTACCATTATCTTACACAGGTCGTCGTCGCTGTTGCTCAACCGTGCGCCGTCCTTGGAATGTTTACAACTTACTATCTGAACCAAGTGTGTCAGTAGTTTTTGGTTCAAGTGCGTTAGCCTAGCCGAGAATGTAACTAGTTACTTAGTCAATTTCAAATTACTTAGTCAATCAGTATGTCTAATTCTTTATTCTAATTCTAACATTTCTACAGAATTATATTAGACTTTTAACTTACTTAACAGAATTAACTTAGACACTTAGAATAGCACTGTCATGATCGTTTTAGTGCTTAAAACTTACTCTTAGAATAGCACTGTCATGTACGTTTTAATGCTTAAAACTTACTCTTAGAATAGCACTGTCATGATCGTTTTAATGCTTAAAACTTACTCTTAGAATAGCACTGTCATGATCGTTTTAGTGCTTAAAACTTACTCTTAGAATAGCACCGTCATGATCGTTTTAGTGCTTAAAACGTAGACTCTTGGAATAGCACTGTCAAGTTCATTTTAGTGTATAAAACGTACTCTTAGAATAGCACTGTCATGATCGTTTTAGTGCTTAAAACGTAGACTCTTAGAATAGCACTGTCATGATCGTTTTAGTGCTTAAAACGTAGACTCTTAGAATAGCACTGTCATGATCGTTTTAGTGCTTAAAACGTAGACTCTTAGAATAGCAC
This sequence comes from Callitettix versicolor, assembly GCA_022606455.1. Lineage (NCBI taxonomy): Eukaryota > Metazoa > Arthropoda > Insecta > Hemiptera > Cercopidae > Callitettix > Callitettix versicolor. The sequence continues at coordinate 10,727,660 of CM040183.1, forward strand.
TTGATCGTTTTAGTTCTTAAAACTTACTCTTAGAATAGCACTGTCATGATCGTTTTAGTGCTTAAAACTTACTCTTAGAATAGCACTGTCATGATTGTTTTAGTGCTTAAAACGTAGACTCTTAGAATAGCACTGTCATGATCGTTTTAGTGTTTAAAACGTAGACTCTTAGAATAGCAGCGTCATGATCGTTTTAGTGCTTAAAACGTAGACTCTTAGAATAGCACTTGATCGTTTTAGTTCTTAAAACTTACTCTTAGAATAGCACTGTCATGATCGTTTTAGTTCTTAAAACTTACTCTTAGAATAGCACTGTCATGATCGTTTTAGTGCTTAAAACGTAGACTCTTGGAATAGCACCGTCATGATCGTTTTAGTGCTTAAAACGTAGACTCTTAGAATAGCACTGTCATGATCGTTTTAGTGTTTAAAACGTAGACTCTTAGAATAGCAGCGTCATGATCGTTTTAGTGCTTAAAACGTAGACTCTTAGAATAGCAGCGTCATGATCGTTTTAGTGCTTAAAACGTAGACTCTTAGAATAGCAGCGTCATGATCGTTTTAGTGCTTAAAACGTAGACTCTTAGAATAGCACTGTCATGATCGTTTTAGTGTTTAAAACGTAGACTCTTAGAATAGCAGCGTCATGATCGTTTTAGTGCTTAAAACGTAGACTCTTAGAATAGCACCGTCATGATCGTTTTAGTGCTTAAAACGTAGACTCTTAGAATAGCACCGTCATGATCGTTTCAGTGCTTAAAACGTAGACTCTTAGAATAGCAGCGTCATGATCGTTTTAGTGCTTAAAACGTAGACTCTTAGAATAGCACTGTCATGATCGTTTTAGTGTTTAAAACGTAGACTCTTAGAATAGCAGCGTCATGATCGCTTTAGTTCTTAAAACTTACTCTTAGAATAGCACTGTCATGATTGTTTTAGTGCTTAAAACGTAGACTCTTAGAATAGCACTGTCATGATCGTTTTAGTGTTTAAAACGTAGACTCTTAGAATAGCAGCGTCATGATCGTTTTAGTGCTTAAAACGTAGACTCTTAGAATAGCACTGTCATGATAGTTTTAGTGCTTAAAACGTAGACTCTTAGAATACCACTGTCATGATCGTTTAGTGCTTAAAACGTACTCTTAGAATAGCACTGTCATGATCGTTTTAGTGCTTAAAACGTAGATTCTTAGAATAGCACTGTCATGATCGTGACAGTGCCAAAAACGTAGACTCTTAGAATTAATTATAGTTATGCAACGTAAAAGTGCTTAAAACGTAGTAAAGTTTGAGAAAGCACTTTTATGATAATTAGACCGAGATCCGCTTAAAACTCTAGACATTGAGAATAGCACTGACTATGATCGTTTCACTATTATAAAAAGCGTGCTCGATACAAGGACAAGGGTGGAGACGTTTGAGAAACTAGACAGTACTATTGTCTATTTAACTGTTGAACTCTGCCGCAAGATGCCACCAGCAGCGAGCGCTCACAAAGCTATCATAAGGATTATGATTCTATTACGATTATATTCAACGCCTCTAGCTTTCAAATGGATGTTTTAGAAGAATATCAATGTTACAAAGTTTGTGCAACGTGTATTTGATTTTTAGTACGTTAACAAGCTAAATCAGTATCACTGCTAAACTGATTTAGCAAGGCTGGGCGGCCATCAAATGCGGAGCGGAGCGGACTATATATTCAAAACTTAACCTATTGTTTTAATGTAAGTGCAGACATTGAAAGCATAACATCGAGAGGAATCAAGCGCCGTCACTGGGATCCGCTCCGTGCGGCTTTGACTCTGTCTTGGTTCGGTGTTCAAGGTGACTTCCCTTACCACGTTGATCACGCCTTCAAGTTTATTATTTCTCGTTACCTCGGTTACCATTGTCTAGGTTACGATTTATAAACATGGTACAGTAGTTACCTACAATCCGCTACAGTAGGCCTAAATATTTAGATTTAAAAGATAAAAACGCGTTCTTTAAACCGACTGAACTCCGCTTCCGGTTGCCGTTCATCTTCATTCCGCTCCTCTCGGCTCAGCTCAGCTCTACAATTGGTGGCCACCCGTTCTAATGCGCTGCATCCTCGTTCCACCAGTCTCTTACATCATAGATTGATGTTGATGTCTACAAATGTCAGATGTCATCCCTCATTGTTTCGCGCCTACAAATCAGTTTAAGCTATGACGTACGTCAGCACACTGGGCTTCCAATACTCGTCACACTGTGATCAAATAACATTGCATTTTGCCGAGGGCGTAAACCCAAGGGCGGTGGGGCGGTGTGGGGAATGGTTTATGCTTTGTTTCGCTGTAAAACCGGAAGTTTATGATTATTGCTTGAGAATACGATGACTTGACTATACTTCCTTCCGCCCGGTTCAAACTGTTATTTACCTATAAAGAATGTTGTAAAATTATACGGTTTTATTTTTAAGCTGAAATATAAAGTAATGTCGAACTCAAACTCAAATTACGTTAATGAAGTAACGGAAATTTATTCACTTTTAACAGATTATTTCAAAATAACGGAGTTCTTTAATTATAACTTGCGCAAAAATTCCACTTGAAGATATTACAGTAGAATCTCTCTACTGCGAATCTCTTTATAACGTAAATCTTTCAGAAAATGTGTTAGTCCCTTCCCATTCTTATAGTAAAAATTTATATTGTAGCTTTCTCTATTGGGGGCCAACGAAATTCCACGGATCTCTCTATAACGGCGAAACAGTACACACTTCCTATTCTTCTACCCTACTCTCAGTATGCCGAAACGTCGTTCGAGTGTTAAAAGCAGTGCGTAGTGCGTCAACTGAATCGAGTGTTTTGTGACTAGTATATTTTATAAGTAGTGTATTATTTTTTATACTTTTATAATACATTGTATTGGCGTCTAAACGAAAAATTTTATCGTTGGATGTAAAGGTCAGAGATTTGCGCGAGTTAGAGAAAGGTGTGAAGTAAGCAGATGTTTGCCGAAATTTTCACTTAGCTGGTTCTTCTGTTGGCGCGATATTGAAAAATAAAAATAAAATAAAGAAGGCCTGTAATAGTTTGAAGAAAATTCGCAAGCCAGAGTTTGAAGGAATTAATGAAAGTTTCGGCAAAATACCGACTTTTCTCGTAATCACAGTATTTATTCACACCGTATTATTTAATTTAAAGACTGTACGCCATAATTTTATTTCAATAAACGTTGCACCCAATAGGCAACTTCAAATTAAAAATAGTGTACCACACGTTTTACAAATAAAACCACATTTTATAAACGTTTTGCCTGATATCTCTCTATAGCGGCGAAAAATAGCGTTCCCTTAAACGCCGCTATAGAGAGATTTCACTATTATATACAGGCTGAAGATCACTTATATAACATGAAGATAGACAACTGATCTGATTCATAGAGTTCAACTTTTAAGGATCATAGATTTAAAGAAGGTAATTTTTGTTTCAGACATGACTGTAACCGATTTGACGCACCTCTAGCGTTGCAACGTTATACTAAGCGGCCATATGGTTATCGTTAGATAAAAACCGCATGTCGTGAGCTTCTAACCGTACTATAGGAGCAAGGTTACGGACGAAAAACAACTTTCACCTGCCGCCATTTTATCTAACTACGAACTTTGGAAAGAAATGCGCTGTAATGTAGTGCAGGGTGCGCACGAATAAACACGAGTCAGTGAAATTTATACATGTATTTCTGGTGAGTCACAAACAGGAATCGATGTTACAAAACGATTATCGATAATATATTAAGGCTCGGGTGTACCTGTCAGCTAATAGCTTAACGTCTGTAAAACTAATGTCGAAATTTAAAACAGTTTTCTCTCTCTACTACGTAACAGGATTATAATCGAAATTTCTTTTTAAAGAAGTGTCGAATAATCATCCGTATTACTTCTGCGTTTTCCCCACGTCTACTTTTTCCATTTTTTAAAAACACTTTAATTACAAAACCATTGAATATTAACGTACTAGAATTATAACTCTTATAAGAGATATGTGAGCGCTCGCTGCTGGTGACATCTTGCAGAGTGTTAATTAACTACAGTTAAATAGATAACAGTACTGTATATTTTCTCAAACGTGTTCTCCCCGTCCTTGCAGCTTGCAGCGTTCGTAGCGGCAGACAGTCCAATTACTTCGACTTTGGCCTCTGAAATCGAACACACTTTTTATAATCGTATGTACTTTTAGTCCGATTATGTTCAGTCACGAAACATACATTTTTCAATTTCTAACTTAAGAAAACTGAAAACAATTTATATTTGTAGAAATGAACTGTATTTAGTAGTTGTGGCTTTTTCGTCTCTGCTCTTGCATTTATACCCTTCGCTGGTTCGCTCCTAATGGCTTCATTGCACAGTGTTTATTCAAAATATTTATACTTAGTCATTTCCGAAATGCTCAAGTAAATATCAACAAAACTAGAAATGATATAGTCATTCTCGAAATGCTCAAGTAAATATCAACAAAACTAGAAATGATATAGTCATTCTCGAAATGCTCAAGTAAATATCAACAAAACCAGAAATGATATAGTCATTCTCGAAATGCTCAAGTAAATATCAACAAAACTAGAAATGATATAGTCATTCTCGAAATGCTCAAGTAAATATCAACAAAACAATATCAACAAAACTAGAAATGATAATTCTCGAAAGCTCAAGTAAATGATATAAACGTAGAAATGATATAGTCATTCCCGAAATGCTCAAGTAAATATCAACAAAACTAGAAATGATAAAGCCATTCTCGAAATGCTCAAGTAAATATCAACAAAACTAGAAATGATATAGTCATTCTCGAAATGCTCAAGTAAATATCAACAAAACTAGAAATGATATAGTCATTCTCGAAATGCTCAAGTAAATATTAACAAAACCTAGAAATGATATAGTCATTCCCAAAATGCTCAAGTAAATATCAACAAACCTAGAAATGATAGTCATTCCCGAAATGCTCAAGTAAATATCAACAAAACTAGAAATGATATAGTCATTCTCGAAATGCTCAAGTAAATATCAACAAAATCTAGAAATGATATAGTCATTCTCGAAATGCTCAAGTAAATATCAACAAAACTAGAAATGATATAGTCATTCTCGAAATGCTCAAGTAAATATCAACAAAATCTAGAAATGATATAGTAATTCTCGAAATGCTCAAGTAAATATCAACAAAATCTAGGTGTAACAGTACACCAAGTACTACTGAACTTTGTGGAAGTATTTCACCAACAGTATTCCAGTGTTGGATTTAATTACTTCGGAATAATAAACGAATTTACATTAGGAAACGAGCCAGTACAGTTTTACTAATGGTGGAACTCGGAATGACTGCCTTTCAAGATATATTTAAAACAAAATCGTAACTCTTATCTTACGCAGATTCCACCACGATAATCAGCGTTAAAATCTGCATAAATAAGTATTACTTAAAGAACGTATCCAACCAATCGCCAACATTTTTTTTTGCAAAGTTTGAATCGAATTGGACCAAACGATGGCGTGTTATGTCACGTGTAAAACATTTTTAACGACTCTTATAAAGGTCAAAAGTAGTGAATTCCGATACGGGTGTTTGACTCAATAACTGCTCCAAATAGCTTCACTTTCTAAGAGAAATATCTAAAAAAATGCGAGATAAAAGAGAGGGGAAACAAATTATGGAGAGAAAAGTTTAGAGATTTCCAATTATTCGAAACGAGATAAAGTGAACGAACGCCAGACGGGTCTGTGCTTTATTAAAGTCTGAAGCCGGCAGTTTACTTGCATTAATCAGCAATGAAATATTACGACCTTCCCTGCTTACTGAATATACGAGGCGTGGCTAAAATATAACCAGAGTAATGGTATCGTATTCTTTGTTTTTATTTCTTCACACACTTAAACACACGGTCCCTAACACCATTCAGTGCGAATTTCCATTGGTCAAAACAGTGATTTCAAGTCATTTCTTACAAGCACGTTCAGGGTCCCCGTCCCTTAGCCAACGTCTTTACTTCCAAAACAGTATCGGCTGATGCGTTGTCTTGATGAAGAATCCACTTGTTTTTCCACAATTCAAGGCGATTTTTCCTTACTTGTTCACGGAGAGCATTTAGGACCTCAATTCGTGTTCACAGTGTGACCTACAGGTACCAAATTTACTCACAATCCCATGGATGACAAACAAAACAATCATGGCTTTTGATTTTGATTTGGACATTCGAGCTTTCTTCAGTCTTGGTGTAAGTAAGCATCGGCCCATGCGTTGTCTTAATGAAGAAATGATCATCCATGACGTGTTTCCCACAACTCAAGTCCATTTTTCCTTACTCGTTCACGGAGAGCATTTAGGACCTCAAGAAGATATATTCTTGTTCACAGTTCGACCTAAAGGTACCAAATTTACGTACACAATCCCATGGATGAAAAAACAATCATCATGAATTTTGATTTGGACATCCGAGCTTTATTCAGTCTTGTAGAATGCACTGATTGGACGTAAGTAAAAAGTCACGATTCTTTCCAAGAGTTTAGGGTCTTTTTTGATGGATTTCAGTGCAGCACAAATGTTCATTCGACAGTCCTTCTGTTCTGATGAGACTTTTCAGCACCATTTTTGAACAAACCTTCTTATAACCCAACGGTCATGAAAAATCTGCCCAACTGATTCTGTCGGTTCCGACTATCTGATCGGACAAAGCAAATGTTCAACCGACGGTCCTTTCGGACAAAATCGCCGTTTTTTCAACGATCTCGTTCGTCGTTGACGTCATCAGGTTATGCTGGACGTGGGTCATCGTAATCTTTTCTCGCCTTTGAAACCTTTGAACCACTCAAAAACCTGAGTACGTGATAAACATTCATAACCATATTTCCCGAATTGCTACATTTTCCGACAGGCGGCAAATACACAATCTATTGTGAAGGTCACATAGCTCATGGACAGTTTCCTATAAAACCTACGCTCTGCATGAAAACAAGCAGTAAAATAGTACTTTCAAAAATAAACTTAACCTAAAACTAAGCTGACTCAGAAACAGCACGGATCACACGTACCCCTCCCCCACGCCCACCACACAGCCTTCCAAGCATAACTCATTGATAACTATGTGCGAGCAGAGCAGCGGAAACAGCTGATGTAAAGATTCCTTGAAAGCACTTTGGCTGACATTGAACACTTCCTTGCATTTATTATAATGAGCTGAGAACCGCCATTGTCAAGCCCGGCCGTGTTTTTAACATTAATTAATGGCTGCGATGACGTCACGCGTCCTTTATGTAATGTTCTTCAGTGGGCACAATTAGTTATACGCCGTTATTATACAGCAGAACTAATCGTTTCTGAATACTTGTGCTGTGTTTCGACTCGTCAAACTGATAAACCTAGACTACTTCTGTTTACGAGGTGTGTTCAGAAAGTAACGAGAATTTTTAACTTTCGCGGGCTTGGATAGTCCGATTGTCAAACATTTTTTTTTATTATGTTGGTATACATGCCCTTGAAGTATGATAAAACTTTCAGCTGTTTTCATTGTTGACTTTGTGACAGCCACTAAGGTTAGACGTGTTTTTACGAGCTCGGCGATTTTCGTTTGTTAAAAGAAATTGATCAAAGAATTTGTATCAAATTTTGCGTAAAAAATGGAATAAAGTGTAACAAAGTGTGTGAAATGTTAACAAAGACCTATGGTGAGTCTGCTATGAGTAAAGCAAGAGTTTACGAGTGGTATAAGCGTTTCCAAGAAGGCCGTGAAGACGTTGAAGATGACGAACGCCCTATACGCCCCAGCACATCAACAATCGATGAAAACGTGGAAAAAGTGAAAGAAATGGTTATGAACACTCGCCAAATCACAATTAGAGAGGTCGCTGATGATGTTGGCATATCGATTGATCATGACATGACATTGTTTCCAGTGTTTTGTGGCTCAGGAGTCACTAAATGAAGTCAACGACGATGCAGAATTACTGAAAAGTATTACAACAAGTGACGAAACATGGGTTTAGGGATATGACGTCGAAACTAAGGCTCAATGATCCCAGTGGAGGCATTCTGGCTCGTCAAGACGAAAAAGGATCAACAAGTGCGGTCGAACGTGAAGATTATGCTCACTGTGTTCTTCGAAATTAATGGCATAGTGCATCATGAATTCTTGCCACCAGGTGAAACGGCCAATAAGGAGTACTACCTACAAGTTCAATGCAGTTTGCGAAAGCAATCCGAAAAAAACGCCCGGATCTGTGGAAAAACAATTCATAGCTTTTGCACCACGATAATGCACCAGCTCACACTTCATCGCTTGTTCGTGAATTTTTTGCCAAAAACGGTACTGTAACGATGCCCCAGTCTCCATATTCGCCAGACATTGCTCCGTGTGACTTTTTCCTATTTCCAAAAATAAAGAGAACCTTAAAGGGCTGTTGTTTTACAACCGTAGATGACGTTAAAAGCGCATCGCTGAAAGAACTAAAGGCTATCTCAAGAATCGAGTTTGAGAAGTGTTTCGAGGATTGGAAGAAGCGCTGGCACAAGTGCATAATCTCCAATGGGGACTATTTTGAAGGCGACAATATCAATGTAGAAGAATAAATATTTTGTTCAAAAAATTAAAATTCTCATTACTTTCTGAACACACCTCGTATATTTAAGAAGCAATCTTTCGGTATATTTTCAGGTCCTTTGAGTCCGAATAGTGGTTTTGCTTGGATGTCTATCCATCTGGCATCTGTGCACATCGCATTCGGTTTGAGAGCCTCTTAAAAAAACAATTTAATTTCTACCGATTTTTTATAAAAACGTAAGTCGGAGTATCTGTTTAGCTGTATGGACAAAAAAAACGGACAAGAGGCCTACCAGTTACGTTATTTGGTCAACATTGCATCCACTTTAGATTAACACGTTATGAGCTACGTCGGATTTGCGAATTTATTTGAAACCAGCTCACCGAGACGATTACTTCGAGAATATGATCCATATCTGTAAGGTGCCAAACATTTCGGAGGCATTTAAAATGTATAGTAATTTAAATAATTCTAGCGCAATCAGCCCAAAGTACTTACATACTTTAACAATACATAACGCATAATTTTGGCTTTGTATAACAACTGGGGGGGGGGATTTATACCAAAAAGGAAATAAAATTTTATTCGTAGTAATTTTTTGTTGTACAATCTCCTTACTGGGAGACAGAAGATACTGTATTGGTATTGATATTTTCACTGTTCATTGTATTTTTGTCGTGTTAAATTTTATAAATTCGCTCCCATCATTCACCCACAGTGCAACACTCACGACTGAAGCGGGAAAGGAGTGGCATATTGTTTACCGCCAAAACTTCGCCAAGGCATCTCAGCCTGTTATACATGCAAGGCGCACAGTAATTACAAGCTCCGTCTCATCGGTATGCCTCACCTGGCTGTATTAGTATTAGTGGCAGCGTGACCCGCACGCGTCACGTCTTACATACTGAATGTAACCAATCTGTGCGCGCGAATCTGCGAGGTTACCACCAACTACTATCTAAATACAACTGGTGAATTAACGCAAAGTACAATCTTTCTTGACAGCTGTTTATGTGGGAAATGCAAGTAGCTAATATCCATAAAGTTTCAACAACAAATTATTTAATACTATAAAACATGCCCAAAGAAAACAAAATTGTAAAAAGCTGTATAACCTACGAAATAATCAAAAATAAAGAAAATATTAGAAAAAATACAGGAAAACCTCAACATAACTCACTCCGATGTTAAAAATACCCTTGTATTAAATAGTATTTTGGCTTATAACTTTGATATAACGATTTTTTAAAAATCCCCTTCAAACCACGTAACATTCAATGTTAAAAGCACACCTGTTTTAAGTAGTATTTTGCCTTATAACCTCCATATAAAGTTTTTTTAAATCCCCTTCAAACCGCTTAACATTCAATTCTAAAAACACATCTGTACTATTTTGGCTTATAACGTCGATATAACGTATTTTTGTAAATCCCCTTCAAACTACGTAACACTCAATGTTAAAAGCACCACTGTTTGAAGTAGTATTTTGCCTTACAACCTCGATATAACGAATTTTTAAAAAATTCCGTTCAAACCGCTTAACACTCAATTCTAAAAACACCCCTGTATTGAGTAGTATTTCAGCAAATAACGTGATAAAAACGATTTTTTTAAAAATCCCCTTCAAACCACGTAACACTCAAATGTTAAAAGCACCCCTGTTTTAAGTAGTATTTTGCCTTATAACCTCCATATAAAGTTTTTTTTTAAATCCCCTTCAAACCGCTTAACACTCAATTCTAAAAACACCCCAGTATTGAGTAGTATTTCAGCAAATAACGTGATAAAAACGATTTTTTAAAAAATCCCCTACAAACCACGTAACACTCAAATGTTAAAAGCACCAAAGTATTAAGCAGTATTTTGCTACTTACATCAAATAACGTTGATGCAACGAATTTTTTAAAATCCCCTTCAAACCATGTAACACTCAAATGTTAAAAGCACCAAAGTATTAAGCAGTATTTTGCTACTTACATCAAATAACGTTGATGCAACGAATTTTTTAAAATCCCCTTCAAACCATGTAACACTCAAATGTTAAAAGCACCAAAGTATTAAAATTTTGCATCAAATAACGTTGAAAGAATTTTTAAAATCTTCAAAACCATGTAACACTCAAATGTTAAAAGCACCAAAGTATTAAGCAGTATTTTGCTACTTACATCAAATAACGTTGATGCAACGAATTTTTTAAAATCCCCTTCAAACCATGTAACACTCAAATGTTAAAAGCACCAAAGTATTAAGCAGTATTTTGCTACTTACATCAAATAACGTTGATGCAACGAATTTTTTTATAATCCCCTTCAAACCATGTAACACTCAAATGTTAAAAGCACCAAAGTATTAAGCAGTATTTTGCTACTTACATCAAATAACGTTGATGCAACGAATTTTTTAAAATCCCCTTCAAACCATGTGACACTCAAATGTTAAAAGCACCAAAGTATTAAGCAGTATTTTGCTACTTACATCAAATAACGTTGATGCAACGAATTTTTTAAAATCCCCTTCAAACCATGTAACACTCAAATGTTAAAAGCACCAAAGTATTAAGCAGTATTTTGCTACTTACATCAAATAACGTTGATGCAACGAATTTTTAAAAATCCCCTTCAAACCATGTAACAATCAATGTTAAAAATACATTTATTAAGCAGTATTTTAGTTTATAACGTTCACAACGAATATGGTTTATTTTGGTTCACAACGAATTTTTTAAATCCCTTTCAAATAACGTAATACTCAATGTTAAAACACCCCTGTATTAAGTAGTATTTTGGCTTATAACGTCATATAATGAATTTTTTAAAAATCCCCTTCAAACTACGTAACACTCAATGTTAAAAACACCCCTGTGTTAAATCAAATTTTGGTAATTAGGATTACGACCTATTCTTCCCGTCAGTGGTCTATCCACTCACCTCGTAAAGGCTACCGCGGTTTCAAAACTTTATCGTTTCATCTTCAGGCCGTGATACAAAATGTTAAATCCCTCTGTCGAGGTCGTCACAAAGTCAAAACAAAACATTAAAAACATACATCACAAACACTGAGCACAATTACACGATTGAAATATGCACGATGAAATGGCAGTCCGGAATGTAACGACGTACGAGTCGCACGTATCATTTGGCCAAACCAATTTCATCGTGCATATTTTAATCGTGTAATTGTGCTCAGTGTTTGTGATGTATGTTTTTAATGTTTTGTTTGACTTTGTGACGACCACGACAGAGGGATTTAACATTTTGAATCACGACCTGAAGATGAAACGATAAAATTTCGAAACCGCGGTAGCCTTTACGAGGTGAGTGGATAGACCACTGACGGGAAGAATAGGTCATAATCCTAATTACTTAAATATGTGGTCCGGTGGCTATGTTGCAATAATGGAAATAGTATTTTGGCTTATAACGTCGAAAAAACGATTTTTTATAATCGTCTTCAAACCACGTAACACTCAATGTTAAAAGCACCCCTGTATTGAGTAGTATTTTGGCTTATAACGTCGAAAAAACGATTTTTTATAATCGTCTTCAAACCACGTAACACTCAATGTTAAAAGCACCCCTGTATTGAGTAGTATTTTGGCTTATAACGTCGAAAAAACGATTTTTTATAATCGTCTTCAAACCACGTAACACTCAATGTTAAAAGCACCCCTGTATTGAGTAGTATTTTGGCTTATAACGTCGAAAAAACGATTTTTTATAATCGTCTTCAAACCACGTAACACTCAATGTTAAAAACGCCCCTGTATTGAGTAGTATTTTGGCTTATAACGTCATATAACGAATTTTTTTAAATCCCCTTCAAACCATGTAACACTCAATGTTAAAAACACCCCTGTATTGAGTAGTATTTTGGCTTATAACGTCATATAACGAATTTTTTTAAATCCCCTTCAAACCACGTAACACTCAATGTTAAAAGCACCCTTGTATTAAGTAATATTTCGGTTTATAACTTTCGAATGGATTTGAATGAATGGGAAAGTAAATGCATAAACAAGTTTGTAGGAAAAGTAACACTTTCTCCCAATTACACGTACGCAAGGGAAACAACGATGCAACCATAAAACAATGATCGCCTCTCGTGCGAATGAATGAAAGTAATTATTTGATTCGTTCCGCGTATGTAACCGTTGAATGACGAGAAGTGTTCGCAGGGTAAGATGGGATCAATGGGTTTCGCTACGACAGCGAGAAAGTTGGAAAAACTGCAACCAGTGAGTGAATTGTAATGATTTATACAGAGATAATTAAATAATACTGGAATACAATAGGCACAAAGTATTCTTTTTATATTCTTCTTCTTTTCTGCTAGGATAGTCACTATGTTGAGTATAATGATCTGCCTTCCATAGCTTCGTCAATTCTACTTTTTTTTGACGCGTTTCGGAGAACCTCCATCTTCAAAAAAAAATCTAGATAGATATAGTTTTTGAAGATGGAGGTTCTCCGAAACGCGTCAACGAAAGAAGAATTGACGAAGCTAGGGAAGGCAGATCGTTATACTCAACATAGGCACAAAGTAGCTAATAAATATAAATTAATGTGCCTAGACTGTTATCTTTGTTTAATAACGTATTATTTCAACAAGATAAAATGAATATTTGCTTTTTACTATTTACATAAAATTAAAACCATCGTAATACAACATGTTTGCAAAACTAGAAGTGTTATTATTTTCTGTTTACCTAACTAGAAATATTATTATCACGTCTTATATCATGTTTCCTGATAACAGATCTGTTTAAAAAATAATAAGTTAATAGAGCGAGTAAACTTTTGCAAGCTTCGCACAAAACTTCTCACGTTTTGGTAAAAAAAATCAAAGGTTATCTTCATTCTCCTGGCCAACCTAGGATCGAAAACCTCTTAAAAACAAACAAGAACCAGCAAAATTGAATTGTTTCTTTCCTTTTTTTTTTTGTTTTTTGTATTTTGAGATATATGAGATAAAACCGTTCATCGTTTACAGCGCCTGGTTTCTCCGTTTTTGGTCCCCCTCAAAAACTTAGAATTACTTAAAATTTTAATGCCACTGTTTTTACTCAAGAAACACATATGCATTCACTACATAACCTGGCTAACTCTAAAGTGTAAAGCGACCCGTGTTGCTGGAGTGTATAACACCGACCAGGTGTGCATCAACCTGGGATGCCAATGGCTAACCAAATGGCCCTGGGATACCTGGCAACCTCCCAGTGTACTTACCCACGCATGCGCGGCTACACATGTTCCCATGAGTAACAATGTAAATATGGGCGGAAACTCACTGAAAAAGCTGGCCAAATGGACACAACCTCCGTGATAAGGGTCAAGAGTAAAGGGAATAAATTGGAAGACAATTAGCAGAGCAAGCATCGGGGAAGTCACCCAGAAGTGGGGGAGTTGTCCACTTTGAATCCTCTCCAAATCCTAGACTTTATAAAGAGACTACGACTGGAGAAGGCGCTGTAACTGACCATCTTAGGAATACAGAAGGGGCACAGTAGATCTACAAGGTGGTACTGCAACAACAACCCTAAAAAGTCATTCATTCACAAAATCAGGTTAAGAGACTAATGAACAAAATACAAAATCGGTATTTCCTCTAATTTTGGTCCAAGGACCAAATTTTGGTTCAATTGAAACTGCCAAAGGGTACTGCAATAACAACCCTTAAAAGTCATTCATTCACAAAATCAGGTTAAGAGATTAATGAACAAAATACAAAATCGGTATTTCCTCTAATTTTGGTCCAAGTTAATCGACCAAATTTTAAACAAAAAGAAATTTACGGTTCAATTGTAAATGGGAAACGCCAAAGAAAAACGTTAAGGATCATTTTTGGATTTTTTCAATTTACTTGCAAAAGATCATCTTTAATTTCAAATTTGCTACAATAACTTGAATTACTCATCTTTACATAATATCAAATTGTGAGCAAAATTTGATTTTTTAAATTTTTTTATAGTTCTCTAGCCGGGGTTACGTTTTAAGCTACCTGTACGTTTTAAAGAATTCTACTCACGAAAACTTCAGCCTTCTACTGGACTCTATAGGCCTTTTTTATGTAGTGAAAAATATCACTTTTAAAACAAATTGTATTTTTAAAAACTTTTTAGGCCACATGGGACCACTTTGAGTCAATATTTCGGTCTCTTCTTCTTATCCGTGTTAGTGCACTGTGAGGATTCCAACTTCTTCTTCCTCCTTTATCCTATCCGATATCCGCCTACTGAACTCGTCTGACACCACCGTCCCTCGTCCTTCCGGCTTTCCTACGTCAAACCTGATGTTTTTCACAATGCTTCTGATTTTCGTTCTGTCCGGTTCTCGATTCGCAAACCGATCTCTTGCAGATCTTTCAGAGTCTGCGAGACGTAGTGTCCTTGGGTCTTCCTATTAATATTTCTTATGACCATCTGTTTCAGAATCCCGCTGTTGGGCATCCTAAGGATATGGAAGAGATGGGCAATTCTTCGTTTTTTCATAACACTTGTAATTGGGTCTACCTGTTTACACACTGTCTCGTTGGTAGCGACTCTCCAGAAACCATCTTTCTGGTAACTTTTACTTAAACAGGTCCTAATGATTCTTCTCTCGATCTTAAGTAACTGGTCAGTCCTAGCATTATTCCTAGCAAATTATGTTTACAAATATGAATTGCAATAAAGTGTGCATTTTTAAATATATTTAAATTTTGAATAAGTACTGAATTATTTAGTTGCACACATCCTGTGTTCCATCTACAGACTTCATCTACGTGGTATAGGATTAGCATTGTGCTGGACACATTGCGAAATAATCGGGAACACGCGAGAAGATTGTTCTGTCGCCAGTCACTGGACGAGTGATATCAGCTGACTTTTTTAACAGTTCTGAAACGCATCATTCATAATCAGCTGGAAGACGAATGGCGAGCAGCAGAAAACAACAAATTTAGGATAGTTAAAAGTACTTTCCGACTATGGGGATCTTCTTCTCGTGCAATAAGAGGTGGTGGTTATCTGTCTTCGGAAAGGACATTCCTTGTTAACGCGCAAAACCCCACCGCAATGCGGGTTTTGTATTGGTGCTTGAGTGTGACTACTAGATATTCCACGTTCAGACGACGTTGGGAGACAGTGCTTTAGCCATTGATCGGATACTGGCATTTCTGCATCGTCTGGTTTTAACAAATTTACTTTATATAACTGCTATTGTTGTATAAACTCTTTACAGCACAGCTATTACATATTATTTATTTCTAGTTCTGTTAATTTTTCAAATTAATTTCGCGACACGAGATAATGCTCACTGTTTCTTCGCCGGGGATAAAATGGGTCTGAATAAAGTTTATTCTGGAGGAAACGGTAGCGTATAGTCCATCCACGGTAGTGTATTTTTCATCCCTCCATTTTGTATTTTTACTTTATAAATAATATTCTCTTTATTTCTCCTACAACTTAGTCTTGATTTTTAAAATTAATTTCTCGATATGCCGATAATGACCATTATGGTTTTTCACCCTTGAAAAAATGGAATCTGATTTAAAATAACATTTACTCTGGTAAAAGCACGTAGGAAACAATTTGTGTTTCATGTAGTGTATTTTTTAATGCCTCCATTTTGTATTTATCGAAGTGATTACTTCTTATCGCGGGGTATGGGTGTATGTTCTGCACAGGTAAAAACATTCAGTTTGCCGTCACGCTCTACCGTCACGGAACGCTCTAACACATCCATACTCTAGTGAACATTATTATTATTATTATTATTACAACACATTATTTTTTATTTATTTTTTTAGTGATTAATAAAATGTATTTTTGAAGTAAAAACTTGTATGGTCGCTGATGACAAAATATGGGTATAAACATTTGCTTTTGCGTCACGCTTGAATCCGTAATGCATACCTCACAGCATGTATTGTTCTTGTATATATCTAGTCTACTTCTAAACAGCTTATTTCGCGCAATACCTTCAATACCATTTCAATTGTTTATTGTTCTTGTTAATTTAAAAATGTGTATTTTCTAAGTTTGTGTAGTTAAATTATTCAATGTATATGACATATACTAATTTTTGAATGCCAGAATCACAAATATTTATTATTATAATTAGACAGTATAACTGTCATAAGTAGGGTTATAAACTGATTAATTATTTAAGTCCCTTATATAACCTAAGATACTCAGATTCGTAGTCTGTGACAGTTTCAGTTAATTTTTAAGTTGTGTACACACACACACACACACACACACACAAACGCAAAATTTCATACGAAAATAATTGTCAAGAGTTGCGAAAAAGTATACAGTCATACCAAAAGAAGTAGTCACTTCTGTCGGCCAATCACGCACTGCCTAAGTTTTTTTCTTTATTGTAATTATAATATTTTGTTTACGCAAGGGCTTAAACAACTCAGTTTGGTTCCACAAATTCCATTCTAACGTTTACACGCTAGCTGTTCGATAACTGCAGACGTTAGTATTATAAGAGTGACGAACGGCAATGCTGAAACCTAGCGATAAGGCAATCACATTAAAGTAAAAGCAAAATGTTTTTCTACTATTTCCTGTCTGGGAACGCCGGGGCAAGTTAACCCCTCCTAACTACATAATAACACGGTATTAACGCCCGCCTGCGTTTTACTCAAAGCAATCAAGACAATTAACTTCAGCTGTGAAACTTCTTAATCCGCGCAATCTGGAACAAGTGAATATAATACGCACAAACTTCTTGCTTTCACTCTTTCATATTTAGCGAAAATGAGTGCTGTTGGGAAAATGAGCACGTCTCATGGTAAGAGCTGACCCGGGACCTTAAAATCAGCACCCAACATGAACACTAGATCACTTTTGAGTGGGGTTATTAGAGTTGTTTGCGTGCGAGCATAACATTTTTCTCAATTTATTCCAGTTTCAAGATGGCGGCCTCTGATTTAACGATGACAGTGTACGAAGTTTTAGCCAAACGCACTGACCGATTGTTTTGAAATTTGCTACAAAGGTAACTTGTATAAAGCTCGAAAGACGTATGTGTAAGATTTGTCTCCACTTACTTCAGTTTCAAGATGGCGGCATCTGATTTAACGATGACGAGTGTACGCAGTTTTAGCCGAACGCATTGACCGCTTGTTATGAAATTTGATACAAAGGTAACTTGTATAAAGCCCGAAAGACGTATGTGTAAGATTTGTCTCCACTTACTTCAGTTTCAAGATGGCGGCATCTGATTTAACGATGACGAGTTTACGCAGTTTTAGCTGAACGCATTGACCGCTTGTTATGAAATTTGCAACAAATGTAACTTGTATAAAGCCCGACAGACGTATGTGTAAGATTTGTCTCCAATTACTTCAGTTTCAAGATGGCGGCATCTGATTTAACGATGACGAGTGTACGCAGTTTTAGCTGAACGCATTGACCGCTTGTTATGAAATTTGCAACAAAAGTAACTTGTATAAAGCCCGAAAGACGTATGTGTAAGATTTGTCTCCAATTACTTCAGTTTCAAGATGGCGGCATATGATTTAACGATGACGAGTGTACGCAGTTTTAGCCGAACGCATTGACCGACTGTTTTTAAAACTTGGTATGAAGTTTCACCCGGTACCTTGTATAAAGCCCGAAAGACGTATGTGTAAGATCTGTCTCCGCTTACTTCAGTTTCAAGATGGCGGCATATGATTTAACGATGACGAGTGTACGCAGTTTTAGCCGAACGCATTGACCGACTGTTTTTAAAACTTGGTATGAAGTTTCACCCGGTACCTTGTATAAAGCCCGAAAGACGAATGTGTAAGATCTGTCTCCGCTTACTTCAGTTTCAAGATGGCGGCATATGATTTAACGATGACGAGTGTACGCAGTTTTAACCGAACGCATTCAGTTTCAAGATGGCGGCATATGATTTAACGATGACGAGTGTACGCAGTTTTAACCGAACGCATTGACCGACTGTTTTAAAACTTGGTATGAAGTTTCACCCGGTACCTTGTATAAAGCCCGAAAGACGAATGTGTAAGATTTGTCTCCACTTACTTCAGTTTCAAGGTGGCGGCATATGATTTAACGATGACGAGTGTACGCAGTTTTAGCCGAACGCATTGACCGACTGTTTTAAAACTTGGTATGAAGTTTCACCCGGTAACCTTGTATAAAGCCCGAAAGACGTATGTAAGATTTGTCTCCACTTACTTTAGTTTCAAGATGGCGGCATATGATTTAACGATGACGAGTGTACGCAGTTTTAGCCGAACGCATTGACCGCTTGTTATGAAATTTGCAACAAATGTAATTTGTGTAAAGCCCGAAAGACGTATGTGTAAGATTTGTCTCCACTTACTTCAGTTTCAAGATGGCGGCATATGATTTAACGATGACGAGTGTACGCAGTTTTAGCCGAACGCATTGACCGATTGTTTTTAAAACTTGGTATGAAGTTTCACCCCGGTACCTTGTATAAAGCCCGAAAGACGTATGTGTAAGATCTGTCTCCATTTACTTTCGTTTCAAGATGGCGGGCTTTGATTCAAAGATGATGGTGTAGTTTTTGGTTATTTCTTGTAACACTGGCTGAACGGCAAAATCTATCATGATTTTGACCGTTTCGTGGCGAAAAAGCATAAAATTTCCAGTAAAGTTGATCCAGTAACATTTTTCGGTTAATTTTTCCAGTAACCGAACCGGGTTAAATTGGCGGAAAAGGTTACGAACGTTGTCGTGGAGCGCTCTGTATATTAATTAATATATACTGCGAGGTCTGTTGTACTACTGTGTCGAAATGTAAAATAATAGCGTCCAGCAATGTGCACAAACATAAAGTAGAAACAACGTTTTCACTAAGAGAATCAAATAAAAATTATAGGCCTAAATGTCAAGTTTGTATATTGAGAAGAAAAAGGCGTGAGAGATGAATGAAATGTTAAGTTTTTTTCCAGCGAAAAACTGTAAAGTTTATCATCCCCGTGACACGAATTGGTAATGAAACAACAAAAATATTTTTGAAATTATAATTAGATAATAATAAAAGTTAAGATAAATAAATAAATACAAAATATAAAAACAACTATAAATATTTAGGCCTACTTAGAACCAGTTAACAATCATAAAACTTAAAGTAACGTTTAAAGGAAACAAACGAAATAACCAATTAGTTTTAGGGCTGTAGAAAGGTCCTACAATAGTATATTCTTAAAATTCTTTTTATATTCTTCTTCTTTTCTGCTAAAATTATTGTCACTATGTTCAGTATAATAACCTTCCCTAGCTTTGTCAAATCTTTCATTGACGCGTTTAGGAGAACCTCCATCTTCAAAAACTATTTCTATATTGGTCACCAATATTATGGCTCGTTCTATTTATAACTAGTAGGAGCTAGAAAGTATAAATAGGACGAGCCATAATATTGGCGACAAGTATAGAAATAATTTTTGAAGTTGGAGGTTCTCCGAAACGCATCAACGAAAGAAGATTGACGAAGCTATGGAAGGCTGATTATTATACTGAACATAGTTATATTGTTAAATTTAAAATTTTATTAAATAAGTCAAGACGATAAAGGAATTCTGTGAACAAGTTTATTAACATTCACACCTCATATCTTGGTCACAATCGAGCAAATACTGTGACGGATTCCCTACAGAACTCGTATTTAGGTGGGTCCTCGCCTTCCATCAGAAATCCATGCGTAAGCAATGAATGACCAACGTGAAGACGGGTAACTACCACCTCTTCCCTATTACGAAATTGACGAACTCCAAGGACGAGCAGAATTTTTAATTACCCTCAGTTTGTTGTTGTACGTAGCAGCCCGCTCATTATCCCAATCCAAGAAGTAAATGTTTTGACTGACTTAAATCCGATAAAATACCACGTTGCGTGATACCAGAGTTACTTCCTTCACCGCAATATCCGCTCTAGTGTTCCCAACTACACCGCAGTCACCAGTTAACCAGCAAAATGATACTCCAACATCTCGTTGTACAAGACGATGGATTGAAATGTTAACAACCATGCTTGATCAGCTGATAATATTTCCTTCGCTCTGTTAACAGTTTATCATCACGTACAATTTGCAGCTGCAGTTCCTAGGAGCGGAGAACTATCAACTGACCACCTCCTAGTTTCAATACCCTAGTTTCAACGAAACCAGTCAGACGTTTCATTGGCAATTTAATACGAGTTGTATCCAACATCGAGCAGACCACAATAAATACTTCGTTCCTTTCACAAGACGAAATTACTCGGTCATAATAGGCTTCGAAGATATAAGGAATACTTCTGTGCCGTGGAAAATTAAACGATAAGTACATTGGGAAAAGCACGTCATCACGTAATAACCAGGTAATTGAGTTTATTAACCAAGTACGAGTCCGATATAACGGTTACTCGAGGCAACACAGTACGGGAAATAATTACGGAATTGATTTCAACTGAAGCGAAAATTTTGTTAAACGTATCTTGTATGTTCAGTAATAGAATAATCATTTAAAGGTATTCACCGCGATGCAGTGTTAACGTTAAGGAAAAATCACTGGAGCAACTGCGGCTCGAACTAAGAGAAACGAACGAACTGATTTTACAATATAACGAACTCATCCAAGATATTACTAAAATAAATGTGTGTGTCAAATTTGAATCAATTCGGACTAAAATTGCAAACGCTGCAGAAATAAAATGTATTTTTAATTTTCCTCTAGGACATTGAATACAAAAGTATTAGAATTGTAACCCTTATGAGAGATATGTGAGCACTCTCTGCTGGTGGCATCTTGCGGCGCAGTGTTCAACTACTGTTAAACATATAACAGTACCGTCTATTTTTCTCAAACTTTCCCTTGCAGCTTGCAGCGTTCGTAACGGCAGATAGTGCAATCACTTGGACTTTAGACGCTAATATCGAGCACGCTGGTGGCTGTACTTCTGGTCCGTTTATATTCGACGTCTAGGACGTGACTTAAGTGCTTCAGTAACGTATTCGCCGACGGAAATTCGTCAACAAACACGTGCGGCTGAACAATGCCTATGTCAATAGCTTTGTCTTGTCGACAACGAAATATACTAACCACAAGCACGTGTTACGTGTACTTTAGTGTATTTATTTATTCACAGTACACTGACCTGATTGTGACAATCACTGGAATACAATAACACTGTTCTGTACATGACAATGCATATTTCAAGCCTATTTTGTGCTATCATCAATTTCCGAATGTTATAACCACAGCATTTACTGATCCAATAACCACTAAAGTCGTAAGTATTGACATTTATATTACTTTCTAAAATAGGAAGGAAGTACTTTTAGCTTTGCGGAAAATATCGATCTTTTTGATCTGAGTTTGCAACAGCGGTTTTCGGTTGTATGTCCGTACGTCTAAACTTAAACCCGTCAATAGGGACATTGAACATAAACGTACTCGAAGTACAGCCACAATTATAAAAATCGTGCTCGATATCAGCGGCTAATGTCCAATTAATTCCACTATCTGCCGCTAAGAACGCTGCAACCTGCAAGGAAACGTTTGAGAAAATAGACAGTACTATCTATTTAATTGTAGTTGAATATTTTACCGCAAGATACCGCCAGCAGTGAGCGCTCGCATGCTCGTAAGGGTTATCATTCTAGTATGTTTAATTCAATACTGTTAAACAATGAAACACACGAATAAAAACACTTTTACCGTTAAATATTAAACTGCACTGCACAAACTTTCAATTATTATAAACGTTTATATTAATTTAGAATGTATTATAAATGGTTACAATGTACACTTTGTTATTATTCAACACAGGAAAAATACCGAAACGAAAGCAACACAACGTTTTAATATATATACACGTATATCTATAATATTGAATATATATTTTTAGATTATTTTAAGGCGAAAAGCACATTGCGGCTATTATCGCCTCCCTAAATGTAAGTGTAAGTGTAAAGTGTTAAAGTTGTAAGTATAGTATAGTAAGTGTGTGTGTTAGACTCGGGTACCAGCCGCCTCGGTGGCCTAGTTGATAGCGTACTGGGCTTTCACCTCGAGGACCCGGGTTCGATTCCCGGCCAGAGCTTGGCATTTTCATACGCTATAAATCATCCCATCGTCTGAATTAGTCCAAGTGTGCACAATAGTCGGACGTTAAACACAAAAGAAAACTCGGGTACCGCAAGGGACGTCTAAATCCTCTCAATAGGTGCAGCTAGACTGCACCCCTGCGGGGTGATACAGCTTATATTAGGCTATATTATTATCGCGTATATTAGGACTAGGACCCGGATCTTTAATTAAATACATATTTTCGTGTATATATATATATATATATATATATATATATATATATATATATATTATACTATACGATTTTTGAGGATACAAAAATATCTGAATTCAATATTTTCTAATTTTCCTACATAAAATAAGGCACGAAGACGAGAATATAAATGGAAATACAATTTACCAAAGAACCGATGTTATTTACCAAAAAGAAAAGTGAGTAATGAAATGATTCAGTCATTCCTTCAGGACTAAAGTTAAGAACAACAAAAAAGTACCTTGCCTATATAAACTTACAATTTTATAAAATCGCAACAATAATTGAAAACTTGGAAAAAATGTTATCACAAGCTAATACTAATTAAATACATATTGTCATTCTGCTTATATATATATATATAAATCATACGATTTTTGAGGTCCAGGTAAAATTCTTTTCCTACATAAAATAAGGCACGAAGACGAGAATATAAAATTTGAAGCAGTACTAAACAAAATCCAAGCTATTTTATTTTACCGGGTCAGTAACAAGCTTCTTTGGATCCTTAACGAAGAAAAGGAACATTTTGAACTATCAAACGCTTAAGCCCTTCAGACACGCTTTGTTTCGAGATAATCGAAAAATGCAGTGTCATCAAATGATTTTTAATACAAACTTGGTTTATTGTAAATTGTATTGTGGGGTTTCACTAGATGCCAAGCTGCACTTGAAAGAGCAAATTAAGAAAAAATTAAGATGTAATATTAAACTAAGGAAAATGAACTATCTGCTTAATAGGAGATCTACTTTGGAACTTCACAATAAATTTGATATACAGCTAAGGGGCTGCACCAAGAAATCAAATGCAAAAAGTGTTCAAAATTTTCAAAACAAGGTTCTAATGCGCCATGGTTCGTCCTTGACTTTTATCGAAGAAATTAAGACACAATCATGCACAAGAATAGACTGAAAAATCATGTAAATCCTGAAGTGATTTGCTTACTAAATACGGAGGATGTGCGGCACCTGAACAGAACAAAACCCTCAGGTATCAGTGAACGAGAGTGTATTGTATAAGAGTATCCACATGGACATTGTATCACTGGATGGTGTCCCAAACAAAGTGATGATGTACATGTAAATTACTTAAGTGAATACTTAGTCGTAATTGTTGTAAATAAATATTTTAAAAATTGTAGAGTTTTGTGAATTAAAAAATATTAGTAAATATACTGCGTTTTTTTTTTTTTTTTTGCGGCGAAAAACCGTTAAGGTTATCATCTCCGTCACGCAAAATTAAAGTATAAAAAATTTTGTTGGCAAAATTTAAATAAATTTTAAAATTAATATAAATAAAAATTAAATAAGAAAAAAAATACAGCAAAATATAATAGTAAAAATAAATTTTAAAAAAATTAAATAACAAGTAAAACTATATTACAATAACGAAAACTTAAAAACTAAATAGCAATTAATAAAATTTAATAACAATTCGTAAAAGTATATATAAACATAACAGAGATAGTTATTTAGAGAAAATAAATAAATAAAATATAATATAAAAGGGATGTAAATTGTCCCTGAAAAAAAATAATAACAATAACAACAATAAATTAAATTTTATTTAAAAGATTCAAGCGACGCAAGAATGTTAGTACTCGGTCAACAGAAGAAGAATCATCTTTTAACATTTCTTCTAAATTGACGCCTAGTCCACATACTCGACGCATGTTCCTTAAACCATTACAACTTTGCAGAACATGTTCAATTGTGATGAGTAATTGGCAAAACTCACAAAGGGCGGGTTCCCCGCCTCTCATCAAGAAACCATGTGTTAAAAGAGAATGTCCAATGCTGAGACGGGTAACCACTACCTCTTCCCTACGACTTGTACGTACAGACGACCTCCAAGGACGAACAGTATTTTTAATTACCCTCAGTTTATTATTACCGATAGCTGCCCACTCGTTTTCCCAATGCATATGATTTACATAAAAATGCAATGCTTTACATAAAAAATCTGATGATATCACAAACTGTGTGCTTGGCAGCAGCAAGGTAGCTTCCTTCTTCGCATTATCTGCTCTAGTGTTTCCAGCTATCCCACAGTGACCAGGTATCCAGCAAAATGACACACCAACACTACGCAGTTCAAGCCAGTGGATTGAGCACAAAATACGTTGAACAAGAGGATTTGTGGAGTACATGTCCTGGATAGCCTGCAGTACACTTTTAGAATCGGAACAGATTAGATAATGGGCAGAGTCAGATACAACTGTTGTCAAAGCCTTAAAGATAGCAAATAATTCGGCAGTGAAGACACTACAAACTGAGGGTAATCCATACTTTTCCGTTTGACCAATTGTGTAAAATGCGCAACCAACATTATTCTCCAATTTCGAGCCATCTGTGAAAACAATTTCACTAGATGGGTAGGAATGAAGAAGATAGCAAAACTCTTGACAATATACAAGCTCAAAGGTGTTGCGTTTGACATACGAGGATAGAGAGAAATCGAACGTTGGCATGTTAATAGTCCATGGAGGGACTACGGCGTTTTTAATAAATGTTCCACCCCGCAGGGGGGTGCTGACTAGAGGATTTAGACGTCCCTCGTGGTACACGAGTCTAACACACACTTACAACACTACATTTACGACTTTAACACTTTACACTCACACTTACATTTAGGAGGCGATAATAAATAAAAAAAAAAATAAAATAAAAAAAAATAAATAATAAAAAATAAATGTTCCGCCATTTTTGTTAAACATTATACTTAAACAGTTGTCATTTTTAAATAAGTACAGAACCAAGCCCTAATTATGACTACAGTTGCAGTAGTTGATCAAGTTGCCACCACACTTGTCTAAGAGATCGATGGTACGATCCTGCTGAGAGAACGGCTGTTTTTCGTCCAGTTCACGAAAGTCTAAAAAACGTTTTTCCCTGAGAACCAGAGCGTCTAGACTTTGTTCAAACAACTCGGCGAATCATTACCTTAATAGGCTAAAACCCGCTGCATCATGCCCGCCGTTGCAATAAAAACACAATACGTGTTTGTAATGCCAGACAAAACTTCGACACCCAGTTAATGTCGTACTGCCAATACGTTCAACAAACTTGTTACCACGGTAACAGTTCAACAGCTGTCCGAATAGTAGCTGTTACTTTACGGATCCCCGTTATTAAAGTACAAACTACGTGAATACGAAGTGTGTTCAGAAAGTAACGAGAATTTTAATTTTTCGAAAAAAATATTTACTTATTCTTCTACATTGATGTTGTCGCCTTCAAAATAGTCCCCATTGGAGATTATGCACTTGTGTCAGTGCTTCTTCCAATCCTCGAAACACTTCTCAAACTCGATCTTTGAGATAGCCTTTAGTTCTTTCAGCGATGCGCTTTTAATGTCATCTACGGCTGTAAAACGACGGCCCTTTAAGGTTCTCTTTATTTTTGGAAATAGGAAAAAGTCACACGGAGCCATGTCTGGCGAATATGGAGGCTGGGGCATCGTTACGGTACTGCTTTTGGCCAACAATTCACGAACAAGCATTGAAGTGTGAGCTGGTGCATTATCGTGGTGCAAAAGCTATGAATTGTTTTTCCACAGATCCGGGCGTTTTTTTCGGATTGCTTCACGCAAACGGCGTTGAACTTGTACATAGTACTCCTTATTGACCGTTTCACTTGGTGGCAGGAATTCATGATGCACTATGCCATTAATTTCGAAGAACACAGTGAGCATAACCTTTACGTTCGACCACATTTGTCGAGCCTTTTTCGGTCTTGATGAGCCAGAATGCCTCCACAGGGATGATTGAGCCTTAGTTTCGACGTCATATTCGTAACGCCATGTGTCGTCACCTGTTATAATACGTTTCAGTAATTCTGCATCGTCGTTGACTTCATTTAGTGACTTCTGAGCAACTTCCATTCGCCGCTGTTTTTGTTCAAAATTCAACAATTTTGGAACGAATTTTGCTGCCACGCGTTTCATACACAAAACACTGGAAACAATGTCATGATATGATCCAATCGATGTGCCAACATCATCAGCTACTTCTCTAATTGTGATTCGGGGATTGTTCATAACCATTTCTTTCACTTTTTTCCACGTTTTCATCTGTTGTTGATGTGCTGGGGCGTCCAGGGCGTTTGTCATCTTCAACGTCTTCACGGCCTTCTTGGAAACGCTTATACCACTCGTAAACTCTTGCTTTACTCATAGCAGACTCACCACAGGCCTTTGTTAACATTTCACACACCTTGTTACACTTTATTCCATTTTTTACGCAAAATTTGATACCAATTGTTTGATTCATTTATTTTAACAAACGAAAATCGCCGCGCTCATAAAAACACGTCTAACCTTAGTAGCTGTCACAGACTGAAAGTCAACAATGAAAACAGCTGAGTTTTATCATACTTCAAGAGCATCAACATAATAAAAGAATGTTTGACAATCGGACTCTCCAAGCCAGAAATTTAAAAATTCTCGTTACTTTCTTAACACACCGCGTATAATGTTCTATACGGTAATTAATGCTTTTAAAAAAGTACCACTTTTACAAAACGATGCAGATAATTTATAAATGTTATACTGACACGTTTTCGGCATGTATCATGTTTTAGGACTGGTTGTGATGTTGGATTTTGCGCGATGCGAGTAAACAAATTTATATTGGTAGTTATAGTAAAAGATCAATTGTTTTATATTAATTCGTAACGATCAGCTGATTTCTTTGAACAGCTCTAATAAATTTTAGGTTACGTTGTGTTACTAGCTATGGTAGTTATAGATTCAAACTAGATAATACATCCCCAGCCACTGCGGTCAACAGACCTGCTGTGCAACTAAACCTCTTGAGTACAACTTCAGCAGATTGATGCCCTTAGTAAGTTCCAACAATCCACTGGGCTCATTCTGTTGAAGATCCCAAGGGTCCTGGAAACATAAACCCCCTAGTCTCCTACTAGCAAAGGGTAGTTATAGTAACAGATCAGTTGTTTTATATTAATTCGTAACGATCAGCTGATTTCATTGAACAGCTGATGTTTTAGGTTATCTTGTTAAAAACTAGCTATGATGAATTTTTCGTGTTTTCGAACAAATTATTGTAATTAAAATAAAAAGGAAGATAAAACATGATACACGAGTTTTATTTTTGGTTCAATAACGGACATATTTTCTCCGACAATAATCGCTGCACACAAGAGGCACGTTTCTAAAAAGTAATAAAATTTAAGATCATCACAAAAACAATTTTTTAAAATGCGAATATTTTAGTATTTTATCAATAAAAATCCGATAATATTTCATACAGGGAAAAGAAACCAGATAATTTAAAATAGCCGCCATGTAGAAAAAAATGTTGTTTTTCATAAAAATAATTTCAACTTCTCATTATACTAGGTATTTGGAGATTAAGCAAACGCCTATAATAATCAATTCAGTTCCGATCCCACATGCGAACACCGCTAAGTACTTGGGAATGACTAGATGTTAGACTCAAGTGGAAGGAACATATCAAAAAGAAGAAACAAGAATTAAATATCAAATTAGGAAAAATCTATTGGCTGCTGGGGAGAAATTACCAGTTATCAATTCATAACAAATTGTGCTGAAACCGGTTTGGACATATGGGATTCAACTTTGAGGATGTGCAAAGAAGACCGATATTAATATAATGCAGGCATTCCAGAACAAAGTGCTTCGCTGCATAGTTAATGCTCCGTGGTACGTGAGGAGTGATAACCTACACAGAGATCTCAAAGTGGAACTAGTCAACGAAGAAGTGAAGAAGCACGCAGTGAGGCATGGACGACGCATCTCTAGACATATACATCCTGAGATGTGCACTTTGCTGGACACTGGTACGGGAGGTAGACGACTGCACAGAACAAAGCCACTGGACTTAATTGTTAATCGAGAGTAACCAAAGGGTTAATATCTCTTAAAGTGTTTTTTCATGATAAAACTAAATTACTAAATGAATAAATCCTCAGTTCTAATGTACAAAAAAATTATACGAGGTAGGCCTACAAAATATAACGATAATGAAATAATCGATCTTGTAATTTTGATATATCTACTCGTTTTTCAAGTCTCTTGAGTCTCTTTTCGCCTCTTGTCTGTCTGTCAGATGTGCACATCGCTGACTAGACTAATTAACCGACTTTTATGAAATTTGGCATTTAGGTCTGGTTTGTCCGTACTTCGGAACCGTTTTTAATTCAAAAAACAAGACATTTTGAAGCCCTTCTGGTAAAACACTTTTAAAAATAGGTTCCAACTCTTTTTCGATCACGTTTTACTAAAATGTAGTGCATCGTTACCCGAAAAAAACATACAGGTCGCTCGAGTTTCCGACCAGGACGTAATCCTTAGTTTTTAAGAGGTTTCTGTGATTAACATCATAACCTCTTTTCCTTTTCGTTCTTGTCCTACAACAAGGTAAGTTATGATAACCACATACATATGGCATATATACGATATATATATATATATATATATATATATATATATATATAATTGTTTGTAAAGAGGTGCCCCCTCAGACTAGCTGCACCTATTGAGAAGATTTAGACGTCACACACGGTACATTTACAACACTACACTTATGACTTTAACACTTTACACTCACACTTAAATTTAGGGCGATAATAGCCTCAATGTGCTTTTCGCCTTAAAATAAAAAAAAAAAGTAATTAACATGTCAAGATATATTCATTCTAGAAAATGAACGAAAGGAAAATAGTTCACACAAAAACTGATTTTGTCTAGCTAAGTCGCCTATCTTGCTTTACAATTCATACATCGCTAAAACTTAACCCGAGGACCCGGGTTCGATTCCCGGCCAGGCCTTGGCATTTTCAGAAGCTATAAATCATCCCATCGTCTGCATTAGCCCAAGTGTGCACAATAGTCGGACGTTAAAAAAAAATATTCCCATTTATTCGACCAACAGGCGTCGACAGTATCTGCAAAGAAAGTACGATTTCACGGAGTTATTTTTACGCGCCCGATGGAAGTGCGCACAATGGAAACGTTTTAGGCAACCATAATGGGAAAAATCAAATCGGGCTACGTTTCCCCGTTTTTTCACCGTCAGTTCCCGCGTTGTAATTTGCAGTATAAGCGATCATGAGTTTTTTTGTTGATCTAAGAGCCTAATAATTTGAACTGTATGAAAGCTTGTACAATGTTTTGCACCATTTATTTTGTGTGCGACGAGGTTTGTGTATAGGAGAAAGTTAATGCATCTTGTACGCATTTAGGAAAGTAATTGTTCCGATGGAAATTCACTTTCTACAAACGATAGATGTACAATATGGAAATGCAACAGTCCATGTCCATTTCCTATTCTCGGTGCTGTCGATTTCTCTGTTCTCGGGCCCAAGGGACATACTCTATCAAAGAAAAGTCGATCAAAGATCTTTGAAGAAATAACCTTTAGCCGCCTCGGTGGCCTAGTTGATAACGTACTGGGCTTTCACCCCGAGGACCCAGGTTCGATTCCTGGCCATGGCTTGGCATTTTCATACGCTATAAATCATGCCATCGTCTGCATTAGCCCAAGTGTGCACAATAGTCGGACGTTAAACAAATAACCGTTTTGACAAACTATGATGAATCTTTGACAAGGATTTTCAAAATACGAAGATATAACCTAAAAACTGTGTCATTGTTTGTGTCGCATTATTCCTTCCGTTGCGTACAATTTAAAACGATGGCGAAATTGTCACGGACTTTTGAAGCAATAAAAACATTAATTCTACAATATATTTATTAGTATTTACAATCTGTCTACATGACACTAAGTAAATTGTAATGACATGAAAGCATGTACCCATTGATACATACAAATAATGAGTATTACATAAATAATAATAACAAAATATTGCTATATAATGTTGTATCTGTTAGGTCAGCTGTTAATTGTCAGGCAGGTCGCTAGGTATTCTCTTCTTGAGTCTTCGTGTTATCGACCATTAAATTTTCAGTCAAAACATTTGGATGGGCTAATATTCGATGTCGGTAACTATTGCTGTAAGTTTCAATTTCTTCTACGATGGTCGGAATATTGAGTTGCTTGTGGATTATTTCACTTGTGATTATTTTTGGAGCTGTTAATATTAAACGTAGTATCTTAGAGTGGAAGTGTTGTAAAAATGCAATATTTGATTTGCAAACAGAACCCCATAGTTGTATCCCATACGTCTATGGGATACAAGTCTTCCAAGTTGTGCCACATCATCCATATTTCTGAGTTTAATACCAAGTGTTTTACGCTTAGTAAAAATATGTTTCTGCCAATTCAGACGTCTGTCCAAATGAATTCCCAGGTACTTCACTTCTGAGATCTGCGGTATCAATTTTTTATTTACGGATACTGCTGGACATGCCCTAAATGGTTTAAATAAACCATTATATTTGCATTGAGCTTTATCCTGGCCAAACAGTGTTCATATATGAACAAAATATATAGTAACTTAACTTTGCAAAATATTTAGGAATCTATTACAGCTACTGCACTTGAGTAAACATAACCTTAAAATATATTTAGTTAATGTGAAGGTTATATGTTGACATTTAGCTTCATTAACTTTTATACACCATTTTTCCATCCGAAGTTGAACTAGTTTCAAACTATGCTGCAATGTTTGAGAAGCTGTCTGAGATTACTAATTGACAATATAAAACTTATTATTTTCTTATAAAAACACTTTTATAACTAACGTTTTCTGAAAGTTCTTTATTCTTTTAACAAACCGACGCATGCGCATTACTAGTTTAGGGTAAAACTCATGAGGCGTGCTGTGTTGTGGAGCAAGTTGTAAGTTCTATGAAAGCACGGAAAAGTTTGGATTGTGTAGCCTGCTCGGTGTGCTTCGACTGTTCTGCTATTGAATCGAGTGTACTGGATCCAAATGACGAATATGTAATATTATTATTAGTTGTATCCCATACGTCCATATTGGTTTCAGTATTGTCTTATATAGTAATATTTTGTTATTACGTCGTGGATCGCACAAGTCAGAATAGACCTACATGACGCAGGAATAGACTCAACAGATGATGAAGATAGACACGTATACAGGAGAAAGATGCTCGGTTGGAAGGTCCCAGAGAATGAAATCCTAAAGAGAGCAGGGGTAAAATGGACGGAGGAGCGGAAGAGGATCCATGGGGACAGGATGAGGGAGGTGTGGAGGATTAGAAGGAACAAGACATGAGTCGGAGTGCTTTGCGTGATCCAACAGGGTCTATGCGCAGATAATAATAATAATATTTTGTTATTGGTTGAAAGTTTGCATAATTCTACAATATGAAAAATACTTACAAAAAACAAGATTCTTCTTAAAAATTCTCCTTAATAATCGATTTGAATCACGATCTTCCAAACGTATTTCTTTATTAAAGAACTGCACGATCGTTAAAGAGTTGCACGTATCGTTTGGCCAAAGCAAATTGTATCTTGTATGTTTTAATAGTGTAATTGTGTTTAGTGTTTGTGACGTGTTCATTTTGTTTAACTTTGTGACGACCTCGACAGAGGGATTTGACATTTTGTATTACGGCTTGAAGATGAAACGGTAATGTTCCGAATCCGCGGTAGCCTTTACGAGGTGAGTAAATAGACCCCTAGACGAAAAAATAGGTCGTAATCCTTTATTAAGTGACACTTATACCTAGTTTACACTCCTTTGTACCCATGATCGGACCCAAACTAATTTTGTTTCATTTTTCTCTCTTTTTCGTTTGTAGCGCCACAGTAAGGTAAACCCATGATGCAGCAGTACAACAAGTCAAAATTATTCGATCCATTGTATCTGCTGCGTTTGGCTAAACATAATCTCAAAATATAAATAGTTAATACCCCAGCTGATCAAAGAAATTTAACGAATGTAATGTGTTTTCTTTGATACAACTTCCACAATTATCTGAACGTTATATTTGGACAAAGTTTCATCAAATATTTGACAAACATATTGTAAATAAATATGTTTATTTGATACATTTATCTTTTATCTTTATCTCTTTTTCGTTAGTAGCGCCACAGCAAGGTAAACGCATTACGAAGCAGTATAACAAGTCTATATTACTCGATCCATTGTATCTGCTGCATTTGGATAAACATAATCTCAAAATATAAATAGTTAATACCCCAGCTGATCAAAGAAATTTAACGAATGTAATGTGTTTTCTTTGATACAACTTCCACAATTATCTGAACGTTATATTTGGACAAAGTTTCATCAAATATTTGACAAATATATTGTAAATAAATATGTTTATTTGATACATTTATCTTTTATCTTTATCTCTTTTTCGTTAGTAGCGCCACAGCAAGGTAAACGCATAACGCAGCAGTATAACAAGACTATATTACTCGATCCATTGTATCTGCTGCATTTGGATAAACATAACCTCAAAATATATCTAGTTAATAACCCAGCTGATCAAAGAAATTTAACGAATATAATGTGTTTTCTTTGATATAACTTCCACAAATATGTGAACGTTATATTTGGCCAAAGTGTCACCAAATATTTGACAAACATCTAAATAGTGTAATACGACCTTCGCAAACATGGCGGAGTTTCTTTGACGGTACACCCAACATTGAACGAATGCATCGGAGAGGAAATAATATTCATACGGGAAATGGTAGAGAACTTTTCACTCCAATCTGACCTACTTCCAGCTAAGTCTGACTTGAACGAATGAAAAGTCTAATCAGGGATTAATGGCGCTCGGTTTAATGGTCGAATTGAAACAAACAGATGCGGTAAGTTCTAAATTTTATACGCTAAATAATTCGCGAAACCATCGAAGCACGGAACACGAAAACACGTTTATTTATTACGATTTTATTTAAATAAACCATTATAATTGCATTATGGTTTATCCTGGCCAAACAGCTTCCATATCGGCAGAACAAAATATATAGCAACTTTAATTTGTAAAATATTTAGCTACTGCACTTGAGTAAACATAACCTCAAAATATATTTAGTTAACAACCAAGCCGATGAAAGAAATTTGACGAATGTAATGTTTACTTTGATACGGCTTTGACAAATATTTGAACAAGATATATTGTCAAAGTTGCATCAAATATTCGACAAACATATATTTGACAGTGTAACATGCCCCTAAGATAAACTGGGTCGCGGACCTGCGGTTACGCTGGCGACGGTCTGCCAAAAATAAAGCCTCCACGTCATTTCCGGTCTGTAATTAACGTTTCCGCCGAGATGTCACATTTTGGGCGCCTCGCGAGATTCAACTT
This sequence comes from Callitettix versicolor, assembly GCA_022606455.1. Taxonomy (NCBI): domain Eukaryota; kingdom Metazoa; phylum Arthropoda; class Insecta; order Hemiptera; family Cercopidae; genus Callitettix; species Callitettix versicolor. The sequence continues at coordinate 10,761,758 of CM040183.1, forward strand.
TCCGATTTATGTTTCATGGAGTCACGGCGCCGTTCTCCCGTCCGATCAGCATTGGGTGGGCGTTGAATTCATTTCACTGGCTCCGTTGACCGACAGTTAAACATTAACGGCCAATCTGCACAGAACCGTTAATTTTATACTGCACATTTTGTACGATGTAATTTTAAATTGAAACGTGCACATAACTTTACTTCCTTGACATTGAGCTTTCACAAAAACTAGTGCGCCCGTGCGACCTTTCGCAGTTTGTTGAGAAAAACAAACGAATATACAGCGTGTAACACCAAGAGGTCCTCCAGCGCATTTGATCCTCCATTGTTTCTCACTCCTTCATTCATCATTGTGAAACTATACATACTTTTTAAAGGAGGTACCAGTAATAGTACGTGAGAATCGCATCTGGCTGATATTTGCGAAACAAAATGGCGGCCAAAATAAAGTTTAAATAAAGCATAGAACTGATTTTGTTATTTTCTTCTTCTTTCGATGAGGCCTGCTAAGGACCACGTGACAATTTCAATTCTTCACACTCAGCTGATTTCTCTTCCGTTCCCTCCAATACTCCCTCATCTTTTCACTGTGCAGCTTCTTCCTGTCTTCGGATCACTTCGCACCAGGTTTCTTCTGCAATCTTCCTTTGAATCCTTCCATACTCAATACCCTCTTTCTAAAAATCTCTCTGTTTCTTCTTCTTTAATATTATTTCTTTCCAAATCTTTCCTTACCTCTTGAATCCAACTAGTTGTTGACTTTTTATCCCATAGGTACTTGAATATCCTTTTCGCTAGTCTTGAATTATTCATCCTGTACATATGTCCAAAAAATTGCAGTCTTCTCTTCCTTATCGTCTCTGCCATGTCCTCTATGCTCCCGTATATTTCATCAATAGATCTTAGTTTCCATGTTTCTTTAGTTTTCACTGGGCCTACAATTTTTCTCATGATTCTCCTTTCTAGTATTTTCAGTTTACCTGAACTATAATTTAGTACCAAGCATTCACTCGCGTACAGGCATTCCGGTTTCACTACTGTAGTGTAGTGCCTTATTTTAAGATTTTTAGATAAGCACCTTTTCTTATAATAATTTTTAGTGATATCATATTTTGTTATTTTATTCAAACAAAATTTTATTTTTTAATTATTAATTTTCAAAAAAATGAATTGATACGAACTAAATAAAAGGAAACTAAATAGCAACGAAAACTAAATAGTAATTTAACAGCTGTTCAACAATCTCATTTAATACTGCAGTACATTGAGATTTTCAAGAGGGATAGAATTTATTTTGGTCGCCATTTTGTTTCTACAAACATAAGCCATATGCGATTCTCAACATACTATTTCTGGTACCTTATTTAAAAAGTATGTATAGTTTCAAAATGATCAATGGAGGAATGGGGAAATAACGGAGGATCAAATGCTTAAACCTCTTCGTGGGACACACTGTATAACTATGTACAGCAAGAAGTTGAACAGATTATAGCATCTCTTTATATATATTTTTTTAAATTTTAAGGCGAAAAACACATTAAGGCTATTATCGCTTCCCTAAATGTAAGTGTGAATGTAAAGTGCTAAGTCGTAAGTGTAGTGTTTTAAGTGTAAGTGTGTGTTAAACTCGGGTACCGCGAGGGACGTCTAAATCCTCTCAATAGATGTAGCTAGTCTGCACCCCCTGCGGGGGCTCCTCTTTACAAACAATATATATATATATATATATATATATATATATATATATATATATATATATATATATATGACCTATGAAATGTGTGGCTATCATAACTTTCCTTGTTGTGGGAGAAGAACGAAAAGGAAAAGAGGTTAGGATGTTTTTTATTAAATTGCTATCTGTTAATTGAACGTAAAAAAAATCATGAATCCTGTAAATAAAATTATTCAAATTATACCAATGGCTGGCTGGTATTTAATCACTATAATACACTAATCTTTAATTCAATACTTGTATTTTAAAACTACTCTACATATCTTCCTAAGTAAAGCCGTGCAAAGCCAAGCAGGTCTACTCTTGTCAATATGCACTTCTGTTAAAATAGACGTTATAGTTATATTTAATCCTTCATACCCTGGTATGACCCCGAAACAATCTCATTCATTATATTGAGGCTATTTAATGGAATATGCCTTGCTTTGTTCTACTTCCGTATTCAATAAAATACATTCTAACATCCCATTAAATTAATGCCTAAATTGTAACATTGTACCTTATTTAAATATTTACAAATGAAACGTACTATAACCGAACATTAACATGAAATTTTCACTACATACCTAAATTAGGCTACAGTATTTACTAAAAGCAGAATATTTTATTTAATAACATTTACATACTACAACTGACCCAGATTGTCTTACCGATTCTACTTTCTGAACTGATTCGGTCAATAATTATTTAAGATACAGTAGTAATTTTAATATTACTTTAAACAATGTTTTTTAGCAATCAGCTGTTTTGGTACACACCTAAAATTATTTGTCACATATGCCTGCACTGTGCTGCACTCTCACGGGGACACTTTATACTGATCCTAGGATTTTGTTTACGAACCTCTTATCGGTTTTAAGTCGGTTTTATTTTATTGTAAAGCATTTTTACAAAAGGAAAAAGGATTTCTGAAAGATATGGAATCACCCCATTTTAAAATATTTGAACGAGCTTGTCTATAATCGATTTTTGTATGGAATTTGATTCCGATTGGACAAAATTTCGAAGGCTATCTCTCTCTCTCTCTCTCTCTCTCTCTCTATATATATATATATATATATATATATATATATATATATATATATATATATATTATTAATACAATATTACTAAGCCGCTTCGGTGGCCTAGTTGATAGCTTACTAGGCTTTCACCCCGAGAACCCGGGTTTGATTCCCGGCCAGGGCTTGGCATTTTCATACGCTATAAATCATCCTATCGTCTGCATTAGCCCAAGTGTGCACAATAGTCGGTTAAAAAAAAAACAACAATATTACTATAAAAACTTTACTCGTGTAATGGATAAAAGCGTATTGAAGCCATGCTTTCGCAGTTTACTAAATACAGTACAGTAAATAAGAATACTTCACACCCATTACTTGAGCTAATGACACTAAATTCCTAAGGCATCTTGCTACGCTTCAATGTACTGGAAGCACTGTGGAAAAGAAAGTGAGGGAACCGCAGAATGGAAAGGAAATGTATTCCTCCCACGAAGGCTACAGAATAGCTTTTACTTTCCGAGTATTGTTAGGCTAGGCTTGTGTTACCAATCGGGTTCTCACCGACTGCATCTGCATACAAAACGGCCATCCGCGGATTTAGCGTAGTCACTCATTCGTTCACTCTATTTCGTACTTTCAGGTGTGAAGTTTTCCTAAACTTAATGTTCAAAATACAACTTCCTGAAACAATGCAAAATATTTGGCAGAATTTCTTTAAATAATTAGAATTTACCTATTTTTCCGTTTAGTGGCGTCACGTAAACGCTACCGCGGTTTCGAAACCCTACTATTTTATCTTCAAGCCGTAATACAAAACGTCAAATCCCTCTGTCGAAGTCGTCACAAAGTTAAACAAAACATTGAAACACACGTCACAAACACTAAACACAATTACGCGATTAAAATACACACGATAAAATTTGGACTGGCCAAACGATACGTGCAACTCGTACGTCGTTACACACTCATTCATTCACTCTATTTCGTACTTTCAGGTGTGAAGTTTTCCTAAAATTAATGTTCAAAATACAACGTCCTCTAACAATGCAAAAGATTTGGCAGAATTTCTTTAAATAATTAGAATTAGAACACATTTTTCCGTCTAGTGGCGTCACCTCGTAAACTCTACCGCGGTTTCGAAACCTTACTGTTTTATCTTCAAGCCGTAATAAAAAATGTCAAATCCCTCTGTCGAGGTCGACACAAAGTTAAACAAAACATTGAAAATACTAAACACAATTACACACGATTAAAATACACACGATAAAATTCGGACTGGCCAAACGATACGTGCAACTCGTACGTCGTTACGTTCCGGACTCAAGTCGTTAGTTTTGCAGTCACTCTGTACGATCGCGAAATATTTGGTTACATTTTGGAAATTTGCTTCCATCACTCACCGAAACAGCTGCGTGCAGCGTTTATTATAGAAGGTAGATGTTTTACGAATTAATTCATTGGTATACATATTAACATAATTTATTCTTATTATATGACGACTGTTTTTAAAATACTGATACTAAAGACCCAGGATTGGACATTTAAATGTTCTTTTCATTAGCAGTCCGTCACGCTCTACTCAATTCAATTTCAGTGGTAATTTTATTCAAGATTTATTCTATTAGAAATTGGAAACCATCACAATAAAACATATATTGCTCGATTGTGATGGTTTCCAAAATTTGCGTGTTATGTATAGTTTGAGCAATTGTTTGCAGACGATGTTGGGAGATAGTGCCTCAGCCGTTGACCGGGTTCAAGACTTCCTTCATCGCCTGAATTTTTTAAATAAAATTTAGTTAATTTAATTTAATAATATTAATTAATTAAACATTAATTAATTAATTTTAATTTTAAATAAACTTAATTAATTTAAAAATATAATTTGATCTAATTTGATAAAATAAAATTTATATATTTGTTATTGCTTGTTGTGGGGCCCCTTTACAGCCCTTAAAAGTTTGTTTATATTTGCTATTTATTAATTTATTTTTAAGTTGTTTTTATTTTGTTAATTAGTTTTAGGAACGTTAATATTTCTTTTATTTATCTTGTTATTGTTGTATGGCCAATATACAGCCTACAATAACTTTGTGTGTATATTGTTTTAAGATTTATGTTAAATAAATAGTTTTAGGAAACTATTTATAGTTGTTATTGTATTTTGTATTGTTATAGTTTTGTTTGTTGTTTTTATAATGTTTTAAATTTTTATCTGAATTGTTTACTTGTTTTAAAAAATTGTGTTAAAATAATTAATGTCACGCCTCAGCGATGATAACCTTAAAGGTTTTTCGCAGGGAAAAAATCTATTAGAAAAAATCTAGACACAGTTTTATATTAGTATAATTAAAAACGTAACGGTAATGGTAGCAAATTTTTGACGCGAAAATTAAACGACACAAAAATTGATTTTTGTAATATTTTTGTAATACTGCAGCTTTACAAGTTCCTTCTTCAAGTAAAAAAGTGACAACTTTTTTATTTTACAAGTTTTTGAAAAACTGGTTTCACATATTTAATCAGTTTTAGAATCTGCATAAAGATTCTGTTCAACGACCACGGTAAACCGTAGTTCGAAGAACAGAACAAATCGCTCTGTGTTCTCAATTAATATACAGAGCGCTCCAAGACAACGCTAGTAACGTTTTCCGCCAAGTTAACCGGTAACCGTATTTACAGAAGATGTTACTGGAACTATTTTACTGGAAATTGTACGTTTTTCTCCACGAAACGGTCAAAATTATGATAGGTTTTGCCGTTCAACCAGTATCATAAGAAATAACCAACAACTACACTCTCAACGTCGACTCAGAGCCCGCCATCTTGAATTGGAAGTGAATGGGAAAAAATCTCAACACATCGACTTGTTGGCTTTATACAATGTACCCACGTACCAAATTTTAAAAACAATCGTTTAATGCGTTTGTTTAAAACTGCGTACACTCGACATCGTTAAATCAGAGGACGCCATCTTGAAACGGAAGAAAATACGAAAAAAATCTTACACTTAAGTCGTTCGGGTTTTATATAAGGTATCGTTGTACCAAATTTTAAAACAATCGGTCAATGCGTTTGGCTAAAACAGCGTACACACTTTATTGTAAATCAGAGACCGCCATCTTGAAACGGAAGTGAATGGAAAAAAATCTTACACTTAAGTCTTTCGGGTTTTATACAAGATATCTCCGTACCAAATTTTAAAAACAATCGCCTAATGCGTTTGTGATTAAAACTGCGTACACTCGACATCGTTAAATCAGAGGACGCCATCTTGAAACGGAAGAAAATACGAAAAAAATCTTACACTTAAGTCGTTCGGGTTTTATACAAGGTACCTCTGCACCAAATTTTAAAACAATCGGTCAAGGCGTTTGGCTAAAACAGACACTCTTTATTGTAAATCAGAGACCGCCATCTTGAAACGGAAGTGAATGGAAAAATCTTACACTACGTCGAACGGGTTTTATACAATTTATCTTCGAACCAAATTTCAAAATGCGTTTGACCAAAACAGCGTAACAAACACACATTCAACAAATGCCGAACGGTCGAGTTGAAACAGAGAGCTCGCTTAGCTCCATTAATTAGCGCATCTAATGAGACCATGAATTGAGCATCGAACCTGACCACTAAAACTCGTTTTTAACGGTCGCAAAAACCGACCACGTTCTAGATCCACTTTAATATTTAATGAAACTTGAAAAATTAAAATACCAATTTGTGCAGATTTTAACTGGTTTACGACTGTGAAACCGGATTTTAAAAACGTTAAGATTTTCAAATAATTTTAACTTAGAGTATTGATTTTGAACGTAAGTACGTGGTTACCATTGGGTTTATCATCTGGGATCTGTGTTTTATCGTAAAAGTCCTTAAATTGCAGTAAAAAAAAACTTAGGCAGTGCGGGACTGGCCGACAGAAGTGACTACTTTTGTACGCCTGACTGTATACTTTTTCACTATTATGATTTAATTATTTTTATAAAAATTTAGATGCACGCAGGAAAGGACAACTCTTGAAAATTATTTTCGTATTAAATTTCGCGTGTGTGTAGGTACACAACTTAAAAATTAACTGAAACTGTCACAGACTATGAATTTGAGTATCTTAGGCTATATAAGGGACTGTAATAATTAATCAGTTTATAACCCTACTTTTGACAGTTATACTGTCTAAGTATAATAATAAATATAATATTTGACATTCTGACATTTAAAAATTGGTATAGGCCATATATATTAAATAGTTTAACTACACAAATTTAGAAAATACACATTTTAAAATTAACAACAAACCTAACCTCAATTGAAATGATATTGAAGCTATTGTGCGAAATCAGCTGTTTAGAAGTAGTCAGTTCCAGTCCAGATATATACAAGAACAATATATGCTGTGCATTACGGAATTCTTGCTTGACGTTTGTACCCATGTTTTGTCAACCGCGACCATACACGTTTTTACGTCAAAAATACATATTATTAATTACTAAACGAAACAATAATAATGTCTGGAATAATAATGCTCAGTAGAGTGCGCGTATGGATGTGTTAGAGCGTTCCGTGACGGCAAACTGAATTTTTTCCCGAGAAAAACATACACGCATACACCACGATAAGAAGTAGTCACTTAAAATGGTATTTTTTCAACACACATTGGCTAAAAACGTTATACGCCGCCTCGGTGGCCTAGTTAATAGCATACTGGGCTTTCACTCCCGGGTTCGATTCCCGGCCAGGGCTTGGCATTTTCATACGCTATAAATAATCCCATCGTCTGCATTAGCCCAAGTGCGCACAATAGTCGGACGTTAAACACCAAAAAAAATAATAATAATAAATAAATAAAACCTTATACAGTAGGAAAAATTCACCTAAATTATGTAATTAATCTAAAAATTACTAACGAAACCGAACAGATAGAGGTAATTGCGGTATTGACATTGTTATTTCTAAAATTACCGAGAATGTCTTGTATTGGGTGATAAAGAATAATAATTATTATTATGGCAGTGAGGCATGTTCGCGTGACGAAGTCCTATACAGGCGGAGGCCGGTGAGGTGATGTTTATATATTTACATTAAGTAATTAACATTGCTACATTGAATTACGTTCGGCGGTGCTCAATACGCTAAGGTGTACTGGGCACGCAGCTGTCTCGCTTACGTGATATCAGCTGACGTTCAACATAAATGATAAAAGATAAATGAGTGTTGTTACGATTGGAATTACAAAAGCATGCGGATAATTTTATCCCGCTAGTAAGTGTACCACTTAGAGTAATGAGGACGATGGATCAGCGTAAACGTTAAGGGAAAGCAACGGGAGTAACTGCGGCTCGAATTATGAACCTTCAGGTGCGCATTTCAGAGACGCAACACACTGATCGGTGCTTTGGCCACATCTACCACCGAGCCCCAATACTGTTAAAAACAAGCTCAAATACAGCATGATACCTAAATCACAAAACAAAATCCGAAATTTTGATAATGTTCGACAAAAAACGGAGTAAATCTATAATTCGTTTTATTGAAATTTATAAACAAATTATTTTTTGAGCTGAAAACAACCCTGAAACACATCTGAACCCCTGAAGAACATCTTTATAATTATAGCTAACCTAGAAGTACAGCCACCGTTATAAAAACGTGCTCGAAATTAACGCTCAAGTCTAAATAATTGCACTATCTACCACTACGTTCGCTGCAAGCTGCAAAAAAAAGTTTGAAGAAAATAGACATCACTTAACTGTATTGAACACTATGCCGAAAGATACCACCGCAGCAGTGAGCGCTCACATACCTTTCATAAGGGTTATAATTTTAGTATGCCTACGTTTATATTCAATGTCCTAAAGGCAAATCTGGAACACGGTTTGAGAGCGTGTTATCTCTGTAACGTTTGCAATTTTAGTCCGAATTGATTTGGCACAAAAATTTTATTTCAGTGATAGCATGGATGAGTTTATCAAAATCACTTCATCCGTTTCAAAATGGCGGTCATTCACATTCTTAAATTTTTGATTTTTATTTGTTTTGTTGGAGTCGTTTGAGAAAATAGACGGTACTATTATCTACTTAACTGTAGTTGAACGCTTTGCCGCAAGATACCACCAGCTGCGAGCGCTCACATCCTCATAAAGGTTATCCTTCTAGTACGTTTATACTTTAAGCGCATATCTTCAGTGCTTAAATATTCTGAAAATCTAATCATTTTGGCATATATTCCATGCATACTTTGCACATTATAAACATTTAATTTTATTTAATGGAACATACGATACGTCATTCCAACGAATACAAGAAACATAACCTTAAGTTATGTTATCACGTGCTGCACGTGAGAAGCACGTGACTAGCAAAATATATTGTTTAACAAGCGGCTCACTAAATGGACTGCCCCACTGAATATAAACGGACTAGATGTACAGTCATTATTGTAAAAAGTGTGTTCGATATTAGCGACTAAAGTTCAAATAATTGAACTATCTGCCGCTACGAACGCTGCAAGCTGGAGAGACAGGCAGTGGAGACGTTTGAGAAAATAGACAGTATTATTATCTACTCAATTGCAGTTAAACACTGTCCCGCAAGATGCCACCAGCTGTAAACGCTCACAAAGCTCTCATAAGGGTTATCATTCTAGTACGTTTATATTCAATTGTATGAGCTAAAGGTACGGCGGGATCGTTACCCATTAACTGCTGCCGGTTAAGTTGCAAGAAAGGAGGTGGGGACGTTTGAGAAAACAGATAGTACTATTATCTATTAAACGATAGTTGAACATTTTGCCGCAAGATGCCACCAGCAGCGACCGCTCGCATATCTCTCATAAGGGTTATAATTCTAGTACGTTTATATTCAATAGTATGAGCTAAAGGTACGGTGGGATCGTTACCCATTAACTGCTGCCGGTTAAGTTGAAAGGAAAGTAGGTGGGGACGTTTGAGAAAACAGACAGTACTATTATCTATTAAAACTATAGTTGAACATTTTGCCGCAAGATGTCACCAGCAGCGAGCGCTAGCATATCTCTCATAACGGTTATCATTCTAGCACGTTTATATTCAATAGTATGAGCTAAACGTACGGTGGGATCGTTACCCATTAACTGCTGCCGGTTAAGTTGAAAGGAAAGTAGGTGGGGACGTTTGAGAAAACAGACATTACTATTATCTATTAAAACTATAATTGAACATTTTGCCGCAAGATGCCACCAGCAGCGAGCGCTCGCATATCTCTCATAAGGGTTATCATTCCAGCACGTTTATATTCAATGCTCGTGGGATCTGAAAATGAAAAACGACTACAGGAAGTTTATATATCGGATTTTATTTTGCCTCCCGCACAACTTTCTCTTCGTAAAAAAGTGCGGTGAGAATTAGATCTCCGGCCATTTCCTGAGGGAGTACACTGGATACGAGAGCATCCGTTGTATAGCCTACTGTTTAAAGTAAGGCTTCAATCTTACACGGAAGTGAGGCGTATTAAAGTCTTCACCTTGCCCGTCATAAAAGACATTATCGGATTTGCAAAAGTCTCGGGGATATTTCGGACGAGGTAATCGTTCTTTCTAGGCAAAATGTATGACGAAAAGTTGATCTTTTTTAAGCTTTGAATAACCGCCATTTTGAAACTATCGAACGGATTCACTGGATGACGAACTTGTCCAAGCATCATAATTAAATCGTACCAAAAGCACGCATTTTTCGACACGTTAATATGTGTTGTAGAGGATGCCTACGTTTTAAAATCCGAGGTCAGATGAACGTTCTTCAGTATCCAGCTATTCTTATCACGATGAGCGTTCAAATAGCTCATTTTCCAATAACAGCAAAGTATATCCTGCTTAATAGCAATAAATTTTTTTGAAGAATATGATTTTAGAAAGATTTTTTTAACGTCCGACTATTGTGCACACTAGGGCTAATGCAGACGATGGGATGATTTATAGCGTATGAAAATGCCAAGCCCTCGCCGAGAATCGAACCCGGGTCCTCGGGGTGAAAGCCCAATACGCTATCAACTAGGCCAAAGAGGAGGCTTTTTTTTAGAAAGAAAAATCAATATGGTGGCAAGAATAAATAGACTTTGTTATAACAAAACAGCTGTATCCCTCCCGGCATTGAACACTAAACTAGCTATCTCGGTATCGGTAACAGGTAACGGTCACGGGTATCGGTAACGGTAACGGTAACAGATAACGAAATCGGGTAACGGTAAAGGTATCAGGAACGCATAACGGTAACGGGTGACGGAAAACGATAACGGGTAACGGTAACGGTTAACTGTAACTGGTAACGGTATCGGTTACGGGTAACGTTAACGTGTAACGAAAACTGGTAACGGTATCGGTAATGGATAACAGTAACTGGTAACGGTAACGGATAACGGTTACGAGTGACGGTATCAGGTACCCGTAACGGTAACGGTAACAGATAACGGTAACGGGTATCTGTAACGGGCAACGGTAACAGGTAACGAAATCGGGTAACGGTAACGGGTATCAGGAGTGCATAACGGTAACGGGTAACGGAAAACGATAACGGGTAACTGTAACGGTTAATTGTAACGGGTAACGGTATCGGTTATGGGTAATGTTAACGTGTAACGAAAACTGGTATCGGTAACGGATAACAGTAACTGGTAACGGATAACGGTTACGAGTGACGGTATCGGGTACCGGTAACGATAACAGTAACAGATAACGGTAATGGGTATCGGTAACGGGCAGTGGTAACAGGTAACGAAATCAGGTAACGGTAACGGATATCAGGAATGCATAACGGTAACGGGTAACGGTAACAGTAACGGTTAACGGTATCGGTTACAGGTAACGCTAACGTGTAACGAAAACGGGTAACGGTATTGGTAACGGATAACAGTAACTGGTAACGGTAACGGATAACAGTTACGAGTGACGGTATCGGGTATCAGTTTTTTTTTTTTTTTTTTTGGTGTTTAACGTCCGACTACTGTGAACAGGGTATCGGTATTGGTTAACGGTAACGGATAAAAGTAACAGGTAACAGTAACGGGTAAAGGGTAACTCGATGTAAATCTACCGGCAAGAACAACGCTTCACACAAATGAAAAACTCTTCTACCTCTGATGCCAATATCACTTACTTAGTAAATAGCCGTATCTAGTCTACTTGAAACAAACGAACTGTCCAATTAAATCAGTCTCAGATAAAGCTGTTACAAAACTAAAATTCAGGATCAAAAATTGAAAAATTGTGTACTATTAATTCAAAGAACATTACACCTCCCTGTATATTCGTAATATACAGAGCGCTCCACGACAGCGCTCGTAGCAAATTTAACCTGTAACCGTAATGTTACCGGACCAACTTTATTGGAAATTTTAAGCTCTTTCACCATGAAAAGGTCAAAATTATGATCGGTTTTGACGTTCAGTATTACACAAAAAAAACCAGCAACTACTAATCGTTGAATCAGAGGCAGCCATCTTGAAACGGAAGCGAATGGAGAAAAATTTTACAAATACGTCTTTCGTTCTACTTAGAACCTTCGTACTAAATTTTAAAACAACCGCCCAATTTGCTTGATTAAAACTGGTTATCGTTAAATCAGAGGCCGCCATCTTGAAATGGAAGTAAATAAAAAAGTTAAACATAAGTCATTTAGGCTTTATACAAGATGCCTTCGTACCAAATTTCAAAAAAATCGGTGAATACTATTAGCTAAAACTTCGTACTCTCGTTATTGTAAATTAGAGGCCGCCAATCTGTGGGATAATCTTACACATCCTTTGGGCTTTGCACAAGATACTTCCGTACCAAATTTTAAAACAAAAGGTCAATACGTTTGGCCAAAACTGCGTAACACAAACTAAATGACTGTCTCGCTTCGCACTGTCAATAGTTTTCCGTTCAAGACTAACGGGAGTTACATAAGATGATGCAAAGCGTTTTAGACAGTTTCTCCCAATGATATCCTTTCAGTGACGTGTAGTTAGTGATGTTATCAGAGAAAATATTCCCCACCATGTCACATTAAAGTCCTGTTAAATTATCCATCTATGACAAACAATAATCAATGCGGTGCATACATTTTGCAAACTTCCGTAATAACTGCTGTAACTAGCTAGGCCTACTTGCAACTGTATGATTAGTGTAAGTAGGAATTGTGTAATTGGATATGTCATAAAATAAAACAGTTATAATTTGTCACGGAACTGTTACAAACCAGGCGCACATTAGGAACGAACGACAGGTCATTTGGATCTAATAGAAGCCATGTTATGTAGGTAATTAGTAAGACAAGAAAATAAACTTAGGCAGTGCGGGAGTGACGGACAGAAGTGACTATCTTTGGCATGCCTGACTGTATACTTTTCCACTATATGATTTAATTATTTTTATAAAAATTTAGATGCATGAATGAAATGGCAACTCTTGAAAATTATTTCGTATTCAATTTTGCGTGTGTGTAGGAACACAACTTACACTTTTTTTCCCCACTAAAATAGAGTAGCTTACTAGTTTTTTTTTTTTTTTTTTTGGGTGTTTAACGTCCGACTATTGTGCAAACTTGGGCTAATGCAGACGATGGGATGATTTATGGCGTATGAAAATGCAAAGCCCTGGCCGGGAATCGAACCCGGGTCCTCGGGGTGAAAGCCCAGTACGCTACAACTAGGCCACCTAGGCGGCTCCTAACTAATAACACGCATTCATAAACACAGATCCTAACTAATAACACGCATCCGTAAACACAGGTCCTAACTAATAACAAACATCCGGAAAGACATCCTAACTAATATAAGGTAAACACCTAACTAATAACAAACATCTGGAAAAATAAGCATCCGTAAACACAGATCCTAACTAATAACAAACATCCGTAAACACAGATCCTAACTAATAACAAGCATCCGTAAACACAGATCCTAACTAATAACATACATCCATAAACCATCCATAAACACAGATCCTAACATTTTTTTTGTGTTTAACGTCCGACTAATATAAGTGCTCACTTGCATCCGTAAACACAGGCTAATGCAGACGATGGGATGCTTTATAGCGTATGAAAATGCGACAACACTTGAGCTTCGCCGATTTATAGCGGAATCAAGCCCTCCCGGGTCCTCGGGGTGAAAGCCTAGTACGCTATCCACTAGGCCACCGAGGCGGCTTCAAGTTCTGAAAGTTTCTGGCTAGATCAGTTTTAAAAGTTTCCACATTTTTAAATCGCCCTGAACACTAAACATCTAAATGCTTTCTAAAAACAGTCTGCATCCTCACCTTATAAAGTGGCGTGACCAAAATATCTCAACGTTTTACCCACCTGAAACATAACAATATTTCTTAGAACTGTACATAAAGTTGTGCTTGCTTAACAATAAAAATACTGTATGTAATTGCTACTTACTTAAGTTCCGTTTAAGACCGAGCGGAATTGCTCTAAGCAGCGGACTACGCATAACCTAACCAATTGTTTTTAATGTAACCACAGCCACTGAAGCGAAACTAAGCTGCGCGGAGTCAAGCGGCATCGCTGAGCTGCGCTTCGCGTATCTTCCACTCCAACCGGTCGGTTTTGAAGCTGACTCCGCTTCCACCACCATGCTGACCGCGCCTCCAAACTTATTATTTCTCGTTACCTAGGTTATCATTATGGTTATGGTTTTTAAATACAGTGGTTTCCTAGAATCCGTTACAGTAGGCCTAAATATCTAGATTTAAAAGATACAAACGCGTTCTTTAAACCGACTGAACTTCGCTTTCGGTTGCCGTGCATTTGCGGGAATTTCTCCTCAAAGATATAAAAATTGTGATAGGTTTTGCCATTCAGCCAGTATTAAAGGAAATAGTCTTTTTTTTAATTTTAAGGCGAAAAACATATTGAGGCTATTATCGCCTCCCTAAATGTAAGTGTTAGTGTTAGTCATAACTGTAGTTAGTTGTTAGTGTAAAACTCGGGTACCGCGAGGGACGTCTAAATCCTCTCAATAGGCGGCAATACACTCGTCATCATTGATCAGAGGCCGCCGTCATAAAACGGTAGCTTTCAGTGGCCGCATTAGGTTTTGAATGCGCAGTTCGCTGCGCTCAACGCAACTCCGCTCCGCATTTGGTGGCCATCCGACCTAACGTTTTTGTTTCGTGGTTGTACTTATCGCTTGGCTGTACTTCCTAGTAAGAAAATTAAAAATATTATTCCATTAAAACGACAAGGTTTAGGCCGCCTCGGTGGCCTAGTTGATAGCGTAATGGGCTTTAACCCCGAGGACCCGGGTTCGATTCCCGGTCAGGGCTTGGCATTTTCATACGCTATAAATCATCCCATTGTCTGAATTATCCCAAGTGTGCACAATAGTAGGACGTTAAACACAATATATATAAAGACGAAAAGCACAATACGGCTATTATCGCCTCCCTAAATGTAAGTGTGAGTGTAAAGTGTTAAAGTCGTAAGTGTAGTGTTGTAAGTGTAAGTATTATACATATATATATAATTTTTTTTTGTTAACGTCCGGCTATTGTGCACACTTGGGCTAATGCAAACGATAGGGTGATTTATAGCATATGAAAATGCCAAGCCTGGCCGGGAATCGAACCGGGATCCTTGGGGTGAAAGCCCAGTACGCTATCAACTAGGCAACCGAGACGGCTTAATATTATATAAACAAACATGCAGTGCGGGACTGGCGGGAATTCACATGACGCGAAAGCAAATTTTATACCCATGTTTTGTAAACCACGACCATACAAGTTTTCACTTCAAAAATACATTTTATTTATCACAAAAGAAAAATTAGAGCGTTCCGTGACGGCAAAGTGCATTTATCCCGTGTAAAACGTATAAAACATACACCCATACTCCGCGATAAGAATACAATTATTACGCTTCTCAACAATACCACAGCTAAAGTAGTTCAAGAATATTTAAAAGACAATAATCGGACGTTAAACACAAAAAAATTTTTAAATAAAACGACAAGGGTCATTCAGAAAGTAAAGAACGACTGCTGAAAGTAAACAACGTCTGGCGCTGACCGCAACCGCATGCGCACTCGTTACTTCCGTCCGCCATCTCAGCGTGAGCCAAGTTTCATTACTTTTCGGTTACAGCTTTCTCTTCAAAATGGCGGCGCTCATCGAAAATCCCGCCAGAGGTGAAGTGCCCAATGTTATTCGTTCCTTAAGCGCACAAGAACTATTTACGCCGCGCGGAGAAACGATATCAGAAACCTATTGCGGAACACTTAAACCTTTTCGGCGTGCGGTGCAGAACAAGGGGGCGGTGTTGTCGGGAAAGGTGTTTTCAATCATGACCGTGCATCAGCACGAACACAGCCAGAACTTCAACAGCTTAAGTGCACAAGAACGATTTACGCCGCGAGGAGAACGATATCAGAAACCTATTGCGGAACACTTAAACCTTTTCGGCGTGCGGTGCAAAACAAGGGGGCGGTGTTGTCGGGAAAGGTGTTTTCAATCATGACCGTGCATCAGCACGAACACAGCCAGAACTTCAACAGCTTAAGTGGGAAATTCCTGAACAAGCTCCTGACTTGGCACCAAGTGATTATTCCCTAAATTAAAAGAATTTTTAGGTGGTACACAATTCACAAACGACGATGACCTAAAAGAAGTAGTGACATCCTGGCTCAAAGATCTGGCGGTAGAAGAGTATAACATCGGTATTGAAAAACTAGTCCCACGTTAGAACAACTGCCTCGGTAGTTGAAAAAATAAACTGATTACTGTAGCTTTGTAAATAAATTTGTGTGTTGATATCTTTTATTTATTTTTTTTAACTTTATTTATTTATTTTTTGTTTAACGTCCGACAATTGTGCATACGGGCTAATGCAGACGATGGCATTATAGCGTATGAAAATGCCAAGCCCTTGCCGGGAATTGAACCCGGGTCCTCGGGGTGAAAACCCAGTACACTATGATCTAGGCCACCGAGGCGACTCTTTGATTTTTATTTAGTTATGCCAAAATGTTCTTTACTTTCTGAATGTGTACTATAGGTAGTGTACAGTTTAACACGTTCACAAATACGTGCCTCACTAGTGACGCACGCTGCAACAGCCGGTAAGGCGAGGATGTGTCACCAGTAACGCACGCTCGTTTTCAAAATACGTGGCGTGTGCCACAAGTGACGCACTCCTTTTCTTACTTCATATCGGCTTATTTATAATGACGCCCATGTTTGAAGCGTAGAATTGTGTTGTACGACCACTTTAAACTATGCTAGAGTATTTCTTTTTATATTCTTTTCTGCTACGATTATTGTCACTATGTTCAGTATAATGATCGGCCTTCCCTAGCTTCGTCAATTCTACTTTCGTTGACGCGTTTCGGAGAACCTCCATCTTCAAAAACTATATCTATACTTTTTTTTATATAGATAGATATAGTTTTTGAAGATGGAGGCTCTCTGAAACGCGTCAACTAAAGTAAAATTGACGAAGCTAGGGAAGGCAGATCATTATACTGAACAAAGTATGCTAGAGTAACCTTAGTCGGATTAGATTTTGGTCTGTTGTATTTTTTTTTCTTGCACACCTTATAGATAACTTAAAAGGATAACAAATTACCTATTAGGATTCAATAGAAATGTTAGAAGCATCGTTTTAAACTTAATTTTAAATATAATGAAGTAATATTATATTTTGGCCTACTGATTTTTTTTTTTTATCTTGGTGAACTTTATTGGTAAACTAAAATACATTTTTAAAACATTAAAAATATTAACATCTATTTACTGATAACACTAAGACATCAAAAAATAAATCACATAACTTATGGAGTCTCTCACTTGAAACTTTGCGTGTACTTATCAATAACAATGTGTCACCAGTGACGCACGTCGCCTATTACAGCAATGGTTTACAAATAGGCATCGTGTGCCACAAGTGATGCACGGACATAACCTCTAAAATATATAGAATACAGTTTCTTCCGGTTTAATATTACCTAAAATATTATATAGACACATATTCTAACAATGTTATGGAAAACAATTACGCCTATAGTTCAGGCTTCCGTAACACAAAATGTTATGACATGTAAAAACGGGCAAAAACGGTTGAATTCGCGGGTTACTTCTTCCATAAAATTCCAATAAGTAATATGTTAAAATAAAACCAAAAAAAAACATTTTAACTTCTCTTAATGATAGCACTTCGGTTGCATTAGCGTCAATACTTACCCCTACGCCGTCGACCCAGCTCTAGCGGCAGTCTGTAATTAAATTGTCTCTTCTATTTATGAAAAAGTTACTTTTTGCATGCACAGCTTTTAATGTTCCTTAAATGTTAGCTTCCTAAAAGTTGTTCACTTTTCACCCAAGGGTGAATATTTAATTTAAAAAAATTAATTAAAATATAATATAATTAACGCAAAGTCAAACCTCCCATTAGAACATAAACTGGCGGCGTTTAGACACATGTTCAATAGATTATTAAATGTACCACTAAAGAGGAAAGAATATAAAGAAGAATTGAATACAATTTTCCATGAACAACGATTATGATTTAAAAATTATAAGAAATCTGTTACGAAGAATTAAAAGAAAGAGAGAGGAAGAAAACAGCCATAAAAGAGAGGATAAAAAACGAAAATGGGCTAAATCAACATATAACATATCAACATATGGGGGGAAAGAGGCATATAAATTTAAGAATTTTTTTAGAAAATATGATATAGACATAGCAATGGCTACAAATAATACAATAAGGAACAAACTGACAAAGAATATAGAAGAAAAGGACAAATATAGTAAGAATGGGGTATATAGAATATATTGTGGATACGAGGCAGTCTACATAGGACAAACGGGACGGAAATTTAGAACTAGGTTTAAAGAACATGTTAGATCATTCAAATACGGCAAAAATGATTCAAATTATGCGTCACATTTAATAAAAGAGGGACACATACCTCGAGAAATAGAAAACTCAATGAAGGTACTACATATGGCAGAAAAAGGAAGACGTATGAACATTTTAGAGAACTTGGAAATTTTTAAATCTAAATTAAAGGGAGAAAATATAATAAATGAACAGATATCGTCGCAAGCAGATATTACTTTTAAAAATCTAAAAAAATTCAAAAATTAACAGGAGGGACGATCGTTGAAGAGAAAATTTGAAAGGAGCCAATCAGAAGCGAGCACGTCAGGTTTAATGTACACGTGTTGAATAGAGAAGGGGTACGAGGTGAAGCCAGAAAATTATAAATAAGACGGGCCATAATATTGGTGACCAGTATAGATATAGTTTTTGAAGATGGAGATTCTTCGAAACGCGTCAACAAAAGTAGAATTAAAGAAGCTAGGAAAGGCAGATCATTATACTCAACATAGTGACAATAATCCTAGCAGAAAAGAAGAAGAATATAAAAAAAAAAAAATAAATACACGCCATAGATTTTTTAAAGTTTTTCGCAAATATTCGACAATTTATTGTCCTTGTTAGTGCTACATTTTCTGAATGTCTATTATTTAATCATCTTTCCTTCCATACTACACGCGTTTGATAAAATATGCTAAGACTGCATTTGAGCGCTCGCTTCTACTGTCATCTTGCGGCAGAGTGATCAACTACAGTTAAATGCACCTGTCTATGTTAGCTGCACCTATTGATTTAGACGTCCCTCGCGGTACCCGAGTCTAACACACACTTACACTTACGGCTTTAACACTTTACACTCACAATTATATTTAGGGATGTCATAATAGCCTTAATGTGCTTTTCGCCTTAAAAAAAATCTCAAACATCCCCACCCCTGTCCTTGCAGCTTGCAGCGATCGTAGCGGCAGACAGTCCAACTACTTAGATTTTAGCCGCTGACATTGAGCACGCTTTTTACAATGGTGGATATACTGTACTCTATCTACCCTCGAAATACCCTCTTAAATGCATTTTATCATGTACTTTAAGTGTATGCTTGGGTTTAAATTCAGCTCTACATTGCAATATGATGTAATAGACGGTCTTACAAATACAGTGTTGACTCCATATGACGTTTTAGCCTATATTCTCACAATATGAAGTGAATAAAAATACGTATTCTCTGACAATACGAAAATCTGAACGAAAATATAGAAAGCATTGATATATTCTAAAGGTTACTGAGAAAGGAAAATGGGATTTCTGCTTAGATGTCAGTCGGCCTGGGGACTCAATGAATTTACTGATTTCGATCAAATGTGAACAATTTAATATGGTTCAGTCCATATCTCGGAAACATTTTTTTCATTAACGACAATCGTATTTTCTCAAACAAGTCTTTAATCATATTTTGCTGGCATATGCTATATTTTTTTTAAATATCTATCACACACAAAATGTGGGCCGCTATAAAAAACAAACAATAATAATGTTCAGACTATCGATAAAAGAAGAAACTGGCATAATTTTTCAAAATCGGTTCTTCAGATTTTGTTTAAACTTTAACATTCATAACTCAAGTACAGCAAGTTTTAAATAAATATGAATTTATTTTTCAGGAATAAACAGAAAATAAACTTCTACCGCGGACAGTAAAATAAAACTTTTCAGAAAATTTTCAATTTTTTAATTTTATATTTGTCGATATCTTTGGAAACCGGATTTTTAGCTTGAAGTACGAGAAAAAAGGAAAGTCTGTTCTCCATTTACTTAAATTTGGTACCCAACACTAACTTACGCCAAATATGCTCCCAAAGCGAATTTAACATTTCCTTGTACAAATGCAACCAATAACTACGCAATTCTGTAACAAATAGCGACGGAGAAGCAATCACAAGTGTTCCCTAAGCGCGTGTTCTCATTCATAGACTTTCTGTAAATATTGAACAACTTCCCACAACCAGTAGCGGGTGACTAGCGGGAGTCGCGCCTGCATTATTAACAAGACCGCTTGATTGTACTAGATTGAATATGTATTACCACTTTGAAAGCGCTCGTTGCTGGTGGCATCTTGCGGCAGAGTGATCAACTACAGTTAAATAGACAATAGTACTGTATATTTTCTCAAACGTCTCCCCCTGTCCTTGCAGCGATCGTAGCGGCAGATAGTTGAACTAACTGGACTTTAGCCGTTGATTTTTTTCAAGGCGAAAATCACATTGACGCTATTATTGCCGTCCTAAATGTAAGTGTGTGTTAGGCTCAAGTACCGCGAGGGACGTATAAATCCTCTCAATAGGTGCATATCGAGCACGCTTTTTACAATGGCTGTACTTCTAGTCCGTGTATACTCAATGGTAATTACCCAGCCGAGTGTAACAGTTGCTAACACTATAACGAGGAGGACAGCGTATTGTCCGAAGTAACTGACAGGAGATTGATTTTCAATAGAACTACAATACGCCGATACACCAGATGATCTGACCGTACGGTCAACATACTGAGCAGGGTAAAAACTGTATTGTCAAGTTGAATCGATTTCATACTGGAAATTGGTTTATAGTAGTTATAACCAGAACTTTTACGTTAACGGAAAGCTAATTTTTAATTAAAAAAAAAAATTTTTTTTTAGGCGAAGAGCACATAGAGGATATTATCGCCTCCCTAAATGTGTGTGTGTGTGTGTGTGTGTGTGTGTGTGTGTGTGTGTGTGTGTGTGTGTGTGTGTGTGTGTGTGTGTGTGTGTGTGTGTGTGTGTGTGTGTGTGTGTGTGTGTGTGTGTGTGTGTGTGTGTGTGTGGCACGCCTTGTTCTACGAAGCACGTCCAGTTCTACGAAGCACGTCCTGTTCTACGAAGCACGTCCTGTTCTACGAAGCACGCCCTGTTCTACGAAGCACGTCCTGTTCTACGAAGCACGCATCCAGTTCTACGAAGCACGCCTTGTTTTACGAAGCACATCCAGTTCTAGGAAGCACGCCTGTTCTACGAAGCAGGCATGTTCTAAGAAGCACGTCCTGTTCTACGAAGCACGCCCTGTTCTACGAAGAACGCCTTGTTCTACGAAGCACGCCTGTTCTACGAAGCACGTCCTGTTCTACGAAGCACGCCTTGTTCTACGAAGCACGCCCTGTTCTACGAAGCACGCCCTGTTCTACGAAGCACGTCCAGTTCTACGAAGCACGTCCTGTTCAACCATATCCATCGTTAGATCATTTCATCTGAAAGTTCTTTATCTTTAAGGTTTCCAAATGGCACTAAACACGTAATTTTCAAGCTGAATTATTTTTTTCGCAATTTAACAGTAAGCAAAGAATAGTTCCTTCTACAAAGTAAAGACAACTGATGATGCGCTAGCCTTCCATCCAATAAGGAGGAATCGATACACTGACCTTCGCGACCTTGTTCACTTGATACGGATTCAATATGTGCGCTTACAATTATCATCAGAAAGAAACGTTTTGATAAATGACGTTTACCTAATGCGCTTTTTGTTTTTCCCTTTGGCCCAAGCGGCATCATCGCAATGCTAATACATTTAATTCGAATTAGATCTATAAAATTTTTGGAGACAACATAAATCATATATATTTAAAACATTTCCGGGAAACCAATAATGTGCATAGTTACTTTTTTTTTGTGTTTAACGTCCGACTATCGTGCACACTTGGGCTAATGCAGACGATGGGATGATTTATAGCGTATGACATGCCAAGCCCTGGCCGGGAATCGAACCCGGGTGCTCGGGGTGAAAGCCCAGTATGCTATCAACTAGGCCACCGAGGCGGTGTGCATAGTTACAAAGGCTATACAGTAGGTTTATTTCGTCTAGAGCCGCTCTCGACAGTACCTTTAACATAACGTGGAACTTTTTTTATAATTAATTTTACAATACTGTACAAATATTTTTACTGAAAGTACCTTCGCGCCAACGCTAGCGTTGTCTTTCTATTTTATCTTTCTTGACACGTTCTGGAGGAAGTCTAAAAAAAACAAGGTAATATCGTGGGAGAAATAACACATACAAATTCTTATGTATCCAAAAGTACTTCTGTAGCGTATGTTTTTACACCAGTAGTTTTGATTAGAAAAAACTTCTTTTGCTAAGCCTACTCAAAAAAATAATAATCGTTTCCTTCGAACACTTTTGTAACAAATTTTGAAAATTTTCTTTTTTACTAAATCTTTTCCCAAACAATTTAAATCTCTTTAACAAATCTGTACTGGAATTTTGTACTCAGAGTTGGATATTTTCATCAAAACTAACAGTGACTTTGTCACCATGCCAAGTATAGGTTATTTGACATACGGATTACCTTGTTAAAGTATCTCCGCAAGATCGCAGCACAAGCCATCACACTGATGGCGAACCAATCCACAGTTGCCGTCAATATATTTTCTACTAGGCGATACTAAGTCACCGCAATCTACTGTTGTTTTTTCTGTCCGTCACTGTTGTTGACTGTGACTTAAAAATACATGTGACAAAGTCACAATGAGTGTATTATCGTCCATCTCTAGGCTTGGGAAGTATTTTATTAACAAATATCTCCGCAAGATCGCAGCACAAGCGAACAGTGTGATTACAAATTCAATCCACAGTTGCCGCCAATATATTTTCTACTTGGCTATACTGAGTCACAACAATCTACAGTCACAGACTGTCATCACTGTTGTGACTTAAAAATACCTGTGACAAAGTCACAGTCAATAAAACATCGCTCATATCTAGGCTTGGGAAGTATTTTATTAACAAATATCTCCACAAGATCGCAGCACAAGCGAACACGTGTTACAATTACACAATTACAAATCCAATCCACAGTTGCCGCCAATATATTTTCTACTAGGCTATACTGAGTCACAGCAATGTACTGTCACAGACTGTCATCACTGTTGTGACTTAAAAATACCTGTGACAAAGTCACAATGAGTGAAATAACGCTCATATCTAGGCTTGGGAAGTATTTTATTAACAAATATCTCCGCAAGATCGCAGCACAAGCGAACAGTGTGATTACAAATCCAATCAACAGTTGTCGTCAATATATTTTCTACTTGGCTATACTGAGTCACAGCAATCTACAGTCACAGACTGGCATCACTGTTGTGACTTAAAAATACCTGTGACAAAGTCACAGTCAATAAAACATCGCTCATATCTAGGCTTGGGAAGTATTTTATTAACAAATATCTCCGCAAGATCGCAGCACAAGCGAACAGTGTGATTACAAATCCAATCCACAGTTGTCGCCAATATATTTTCTACTTGGCTATACTGAGTCACAACAATCTACAGTCACACACTGGCATCACTGTTGTGACTTAAAAATACCTGTGACACAGTCACAATGAGTGAAATATCGTCCATCTCTAGGCTTGGGGAGCATTTTATTAACAAATATCTCCGCAAGATCGCAGCACAAGCGAACAGTGTGATTACAAACACCAATCCACAGTTGCCGCCAATATATTTTCTACTAGGCTATACTGGGTCACAGCAATGTACTGTCACAGACTGTCATCACTATTGTGACTTAAAAATACCTGTGACAGTCACAGTCAATAAAACATCGCTCATATCTAGGCTTGGGAAGTATTTTATTAACAAATATCTCCGCAAGATCGCAGCACAAGCGAACAGTGTGATTACAAATCAATCCACAGTTGTCGTCAATATATTTTCTACTTGGCTATACTGAGTCACAACAATCTACAGTCACACACTGGCATCACTGTTGTGACTTAAAAATACCTGTGACAAAGTCACAGTCAATAAAACATCGCTCATATCTAGGCTTGGGAAGTATTTTATTAACAAATATCTCCGCAAGATCGCAACACAAGCGAACAGTGTGATGACAATCCAATCCACAGTTGCCGCCAATACATTTTCTTCTTGGCTATACTGAGTCTACAGTCACAGACAACAATCTGTGACAGTCAGTCAATAAAACAGACTGGCATATTTTATTAACAAATATCTCCGCAAGATTGCAGCACATGCGAACAGTGTGATTACAAATCAATCCACAGTTGTCGTCAATATATTTTCTACTTGGCTATACTGAGTCACAACAATCTACAGTCACAGACAGGCATCACTGTTGTGACTTAAAAATACCTGTGACAGTCACAGTCAATAAAACATCGCTCATATCTAGGCTTGGGAAGTATTTTATTAACAAATATCTCCGCAAGATCGCAGCACATGCGAACAGTGTGATTACAAATCAATCCACAGTTGTCGTCAATATATTTTCTACTAGGCTATACTGAGTCACAGCAATCTACAGTCACAGACTGGCATCACTGTTGTGACTTAAAAATACCTGTGACAAAGTCACAGTCAATAAAACATCGCTCATATCTAGGCTTGGGAAGTATTTTATTAACAAATATCTCCGCAAGATCGCAGCACAAGCGAACAGTGTGATGACAAACCAATCCACAGTTGCCGCCAATATATTTTCTACTTGGCTATACTGAGTCACAACAATCTACAGTCACAGACTGGCATCACTGTTGTGACTTAAAAATACCTGTGACAAAGTCACAATCAGTGAAACATCGCCCACCTCTATTCCCAGAGCTACCTGCTACGCTTCTTGCTTATGGTTTTATCTCCCTACTAGTCCGATCGCGGCATTAATCCCTGGATCGTCATTGTACCTCCGTCAGGTGTGGGATTAATGTTTTTACTGCGGTCTCAAAACTCGAAGCCCCGTGCGGACACCCCTCACGCCTCGCGTGAACAGTTTGTAAAGACTTACGCACGTGGCAGTTTTTATTACTGCACACACAAACATAACGACTTTCGCTTGTGCTCTGATTAACAAACACACGACTACGTTGTGCATGACTCGAGCCAGTACTGCGTGAACGCTGCGCCATTATCGGTGCGTATAATCAGCTGGAGTAGCGCCGACCAAGACTAAACAAGATTACGCCATCGTGTTATTACCCAGCCCTATTTGGCCGCGTGTATGACGCAATATTCGGTGTACTCAGAAATTCGTTATTACAAACTTAAGCTGCCGATATGTTTCTTTGATTAAAGAACTGGTCGTGTAATAAACATACGAGGTGTGTTCAGAAAGTGACGAGAATTTTAATTTTTTAAACAAAATATTTATTTATTCTTCTACATTGATGTTGTCGCCTTCAAAATAGTCCCCATTGGAGATTATGCACTTGTGCCAGCGCTTCTTCCAATCCTCGAAACACTTCTCAAACTCGATCTTTGAGATAGCCTTTAGTTCTTTCAGCGATGAACTTTTAATGCCATCTACGGCTGTAAAACGAAGACCCTTTAAGGTTCTCTTTATTTTTGGAAATAGGAAAAGTCACACGGAGCCATGTCTGGCGAATATAAAGGCAGGGGCATCGTTACAGTACTGTTTTTGGCCAAAAATTCACGAACAAGCAATGAAGTGTGAACTGGTGCATGCATTATCGTGGTGCAAAAGCCATGAATTGCGTCCAGAGCGTTCGTCATCTTCAACGTCTTCACAGCCTTCTTAGAAGCGCTTATACCACTCGTAAACTCTTGCTTTACTCATAGCAGACTCACCATAGGCCTTTGTTAACATTTCACACACTTTGTTACACTTTATTCCATTTTTTACGCAAAATTTGATACAAATTTTTTGATCCACATCTTTTAACAAACGAAAATCGCCGAGCTCATAAAAACACGTCTAACCTTAGTGGCTGTCACAGACAAAGTC
>CM040183.1:10793092-10813092 GCA_022606455.1 Callitettix versicolor
GGCCACCGAGGCGGCTAAATAATTTTCAAGAGTTGCCCTTTCCTGCGTGCATATACATTTTTATAAAAATCATTAAATCATAATAGTGAAAACGTATACAGTCAGGCATGCCAAACTATATACTATCGGCCAGTCCCGCACTGCCTAAGTTTTTTTCTACATAGAACGTTCTATCTGAAAAAAAACTGATAGCACAATGTAATTTTAATCTTACAGCTTACGTATAAAGACAGATCTGAATATATTCCAAGTGCTACCACGTGGGTAAATACAGCTGGATCAATGTGTACCGAAGTGAGACTCATTAAAGGTGCACATATCATGTGATGTGTAACGGTGCCGTTACTTCATTACCAAGGTGCGATGAACTGAGCACAAGGCATTCAGTTCACTTGCTACCTGTGCTACGCGGTACGTCTTAATCACGCTTGCCTTGGTCGCAGGACCGCTCACCTATACATTGCAACAAAACCATTAACCAGAACTATCAGAAACAAACTTTCGTCTGCAGGCTCTAAGATTTCTTTACTTTATTGTAACTTTCACACAAACAATTTATTAAGCGATGTCTCTATTTTAACTCGACCGTTCGGCATTTGGGCTGTGTGTTTACTACGCAGTTTTGGCCAAACGCACTGACCGATTGTTGTGAAATACGGTACCTTGTATAAAAACCGACCGGATGTATATATAGGATTTTTTTCCATTCACTTCCGTTTAAAGATGGCGGCATCTGATTTAACAATAACGAGTGTAATCAGTTTTTGCCAAACGCACTAAATGATTGTTTTGTGGATAGCGTACTAGGCTTTCACCCCGAGGACCCGGGTTCGATTCCCGGCGAGGGCTTGGCATTTTCATACGCTATAAATCATCCCATCGTCTGCATTAGCCCAAGTGTGCACAATAGTCGGACGTTAAACACAAAAAAAATTGACATTTGGTGCAAAGTCATCTTGAATAAAGCCCAAATTACATAAGTGAAACACTTTTTCCTACTTGCTTCCGTTTAAAGGCGGCGGCCTCTGATTTAACGATGACGATTATACGCAATCTTAATAAAACGTATTGTTTTGAAATTCGGTACGAAGGTACGAGGGTTGATCAAATATAAACGAGACTGACTTTCTAAAAACTTTTCCGTTGGACATTGAACTCTAAAGGATGGGGTTTCAGGTAGCCTGGGAGGTTTGGGACGGGCGTAGATGGGCAACATTTCCGTTCGGACCCTTCAGTATAAAACTATACAATGAGTGAGTGTGAAGTGCACGTTTCCGTGGAGCAGAGAATTATTATTAAGTTTTTGGCCAGGAGGGGTCAATCCGACTGAAATCTTTCGTAGATTGACGGCTCAATACGGGGACAGGACCCTGTCAAGAGCTCGCGTTTTTGCTTGGCACAAGGAATTCGCCGAAGGACTTCTCCGAAGGAATTCTCTGAAGGCCAAATCACGATCGTCGGCCGGGAAGGTAATGGCCACTGTATTTTTCGACAATCAAGGCGCCTTTCACGTCGATTTACTCCATCAACGACGCACAATAAATGCACAATATTATTGCGATGTTTTAGAAGCCGCAAAACAGTCTTTTCGTAGGAAAAGGAAATCTAAACCGGCGAGAAACGTCATTCTTCTTCACGATAATGCCCGACCATATTCGGCGAACGCTACGAGGCTTAAACTCGATCAAATTGGCTGGGAACCAATGAAACATCCCCCATACAGTCCAGACTTATCACCCTGCGACTATCACCTGTTTGGGCCACTCAAAGAGGCGCTTGGAGGCCAGCGTTTCGAAGACGATTCTGCGGTGGAGACCCTCGTGCTCCAATGGCTCAATGAACGCCCGAGAACTTTTTACGAAGATGGAATTAAAAAACTTCCAATCCGGTGGGAAAAATGTGTTACTCGTGCGGGAGACTATGTAGAAAAATAAGTTGTATCAAGAATAATTTGTAAGTAAGCAATAAATTTTTAAAAAAATCAGTCTCGTTTATATTTGATCAACCCTCGTACTTTGTATAAAGCCCAAAAGGCGTGCGTGTAACAGTTTTCCCCATTCACTTCCGTTTCAAGATGGCGGATTTTGAGCCAACGTTAAGAATGCTGGTTATTTTCTGTAATAGGGCCTAATAATTGTTGTTAATATTGCTAGTTTTTAACAACATAACCTACAACTTATTACAGCCTCTCAGCTGTTCAAGGAAATCAGCTGATCGTTACGAATTGATATAAAACAGCTGATCTTTTACTATAACTACAGTAAATATCTAAGCTAGATTCACGTATTTATTTAAGCAAAACAAGATATTTGTAAACATATCTTCAAACTAATTATACAGTCAGCAAAGCTTCTGTCGGTGACTCCTCGAGTTCCACACGTGTACTTTTTGTTATTCATTATAAGATTCAATAAAACATTAATCATTAATTAGTTATACAATGTGCAATAAGTACTTATCGGAAACATCGGTTACCAGTTTATCAGGCAATTTATATTGTCAACTCTTCTTCCGTAATGATTAATGCCAGGTGATTAATCACGGCTTTCGTATAATAATTAATTACCCGAGTTTTGATAGAATTTCTTCTCTTCGAAGTGTTTACAATCGCGTCGTCAATGAAACAATAGTTGTAAACAAGTTTAAATATTCACCAAAGATATCATTAACAAAAGCTTCGCTTCTGTTGGTACCTCTCCCGAGTTCCAAACGTGTACCTATTTTCATTTCACATAGCCCTTGGTTTTGCAAACGTTACAGTTCCTAAACCTTAACACATATGTGTGTATAGTTTACAAAAATCCTTCAACTCTCCGTACTAGAATGCGGAGACAAATTCTTCGATCGAATTTCGCTTCTGCGAAAAGAAACCAAAAGGGCAACCGTAGGCGAACGCAACAAGACAACTACTTAACGAGACTCAATTGATATTCAGAAACTCTTCCCGTCCTTCAAATTACAGACTTCCCTTGTAGTCCGCCGGCCTTTCCTAATAACGTCAACTGCAGCCACCATTTTACCGCAATGTGCTTTGATCGTGTCAGCGTATGCAGCAATCCGCAAACAAAAATTAAAGGCAGAAAGGTAATGCTGGTTCACGAATTAATGGGCTCAAAAATCATTAATTCTTTTCAACTGTAATTCTGTTCTATCCATTATATTTTATATTCATTCTTCGTAATGTAACTGTCGCTCTAATTGAAAGACAAAAGAGCAGAACAATCAGGGTATGCAGTTACTATTTAAAGTGATTGATATAATTTGAAAAGTAATAAAGATTAATAAATACAACAAAAACGAACATTTAACGAGTAGTCTACGAATATTTTTGTATTCACAATAAAAATTTTAAAAAACGAAAATCTACACCTTTCTACAAGCTTTTTCTTAACTAGCTTCCTCTGTATGTTTCACGGTTCGAATCTTGTAATAGATCTTGCAAGGGTTTTGAACCTCTTAGTTTTGAATTTTTTTTTAAACGATTGCATACTGTCACCTAGGTCCCCAAGAGAACCGTTCAAACCAAATTTTAACGTCTGCAAAACTCTTTCTTTCAGTACCTTCAAAGTGTACCAAATTTCAACTCTATACGCATGCCCCCGATGCAAACTAGTTGCACCTATTGAGAGGATTTAGACGTCCCTCGCAGTACCCGAGTCTAACACACATTTACACTTACAACACTAAGGAGGCGATAATAGCCATAATGTGCTTTCAGCCTTTAAAAAAAATTCTCAAACGTCTCCACCCCTGTCCTTGCAGCTTGCAGCGATCGTAGCGGCAGACAGTCCAACTACTTGGACTTTAGCCGCTAACATTGAGCACGCTTTTTACAATGGTGGATGTACTATACTCAATTTACCCATATAATTCAAAGTGGATCAGAAATTACAATATTTTGGTATAATAGAGAAGATGCCGCAGGGGGTGCAGACTAGCTGCACCTATTGAGAGGATTTAGACGTCCCTCGCGGTACCCGAGTCTAACACACACACACACACACACACAACACTACACTTACGCCTTTAACACACACACACACACACACACACACACACACACACACACACACACACACACACACACACACACACACACACACACACACACACACACACACACACACACACACACACACACACACACACACACACACACACACACACACACACACACACACACACACACACACACACACACACACACACACACACACACACACACACACACACACACACACACACACACACACACACACACACACACACACACACACACACACACACACACACACACACACACACACACACACACACACACACACACACACACACACACACACACACACACACACACACACACACACACACACACACACACACACACACACACACACACACACACACACACACACACACACACACACACACACACACACACACACACACACACTTACATTTAGGGAGGCGACAATAGCCTTAATGTGCTTTCCACCTTAAAAAAAACTCTCAAACGTCTCCATCCCTGTCCTTGCAGCATGCAGCGATCGTAGCGGCAGACAGTCCAACTACTTGGACTTTAGCCGCTGACATTGAGCACGCTTTTTACAATGGTGGATGTACTGTACTCAATCTACCCATATATTCAAAGTGGATCAAAAATTACAATATTTTGGTATAATAGAGAAGATGCCGCAGTGGGTGCAGACTAGCTGCACCTATTGAGAGGATTTAGACGTCTCTCGCGGTACCCGAGTCTAACACACACTTACACTTACAACACTACACTTACGACTTTAACACTTTACACTCACACTTACATTTAGGGATGTGATAATAACCTCAATGTCCTTTTCGCCTTAAAATACAAAAAAATCTGCAGCTCTTATAAAGGTTACAAGCTCTTATTCTACTGTGATTACATTCAACGTTGTCTCCACCGTAAAACGCCGCCTCGGTGGCCTAGTGGATAGCTTTCACCCCGAGAACCCGGGTTCGATTCCCGGCCAGGGCTTGGCATTTTCATACGCTATAAATCATCCCACCGTCTGCATTAGCCCGAGTGTGCACAATAGACGGACGTTAAACACCAAAAAAAAAAAAAATTCACCGTAAAACTTAAAATACGAAATTACGCAGACTTTTACAGCTGATTACAAGAGTGAAATAAAATTTCCAAAAACGCGTTTAAGTAAGCAATTAGTCTTCAACGTTCTTACGTCCTGTAACCACTTAGGCCTAAACACAAAACGGAAAACTTTAGGCAAATCCAAAACGACAGTCATTACTTGGAATTATAAACTCCACTTCGTTTGTTACAGCCGAAGTCGCCTCTTAAAAGTTTATTGTGAGTTTAAAGTGTAACTACGATATAACTGCTTGTTATCTCTCATTTGTCGGCTCTTCACGCAAGAGTGCGCGAGAAAATAAAGACATCTTGGATAAGAACTGAGAAACAATTTGCGCGGACACGGCGCAGCCAAACAATAACTGTAGTTACGACGGGCTTTTACAGTTTATTCAAATAAGCGATGACGTCACAGTCATGCGCATTCTGTCCAATAAGAATGCATTACAAGTAAATACAGTAAAATCTTTCTATAGCGACACTGAAGAGAACGTTATAAAGAGATTTTCGCTATACAGAGAGCTCAACTGAAATGTGTTTTTATCCAATTCCTACTATTAGTTCACACTCTCTCTATATATATATTTTTATACACCTTGTTCAGCCGCCTCGGTGGCCCAGCTGATAGCGTACTAGGCTTTCACCCCGAGGCCCCGGGTTCGATTCCCGGCCAGGGCATTTTCATACGCTATAAATCATCCCATCGTCTGCATTAGCCCAAGTGTGCACAATAGTCGGACGTTAAACACACAAAAAAATTTTAAATAAAGATATTAAAGGTTTTTTTCTTGAACCACCGATAATTTACATCTTTCGAGAAACCGAGAAGGAGAGATCCCGAACACCTAACTTCATTCTGCAATAACTACTCTTATACTTTACGTAAATATTATACGAGCGTCTGCCACGGTTTTGTTACTGGCTGCCTCTACGCCCGGAATCCTTAGTAAAGTCAATTCAGATCGCGAATAGCAGATAAGAGCACGTCGAGGGAAAACTATGCAAGTCCAATTGCCGCAGGGAGAATCCTTTCGGCAATCAAATTACCGTCTTCCCTCGAGTTTTGCAGTTACAGCGGCGTCCCAACCCAAAGTTTATTCAAATAACGGAAAATGTTTCATGCTACGTACACTTTGTTTCCAAGTTCACGGTAAATTAATTTCATTGAGGAGTTTGCAAATACCATGCAAATATCGAGTCTTTGTTTCAACTCAACTGTTTGTGTGCTTGTTTCTTAAGTAGTATTGGCCAAAAAGCAATGAGCGATGTTTTGTAATTTGGTCAGAAGGTACCTTGTATAAAGTCCGAACAACGTATGTGTATGATTTTTCCCATTCACTTCTGTTTCAAGATGGCGGCCTCTGATTTACAATAACGAGTGTAACGGTCATTTAGGCTTATGACCGGTCAACCGGTCAATTGCGCTTGACTAAATTTGCGTACACTCATTATTGTAAATCAGAGGCCGCCATCTTGAAACAGAAGCGAATAATTTCCCCATATACTTCTGTTTCAAGATGGCGGCCTCTGATTTACAATAACGAGTGTAACGGTCATTTAGGCTTATGACCGGTCAACCGGTCAATTGCGCTTGGCTAAATTTGCGTACACTCATTATTGTAAATCAGAGGCCGCCATCTTGAAACAGAAGTGAATAATTTCCCCATATACTTCTGTTTCAAGATGGCGGCCTCTGATTTACAATAACAAGTGTAACGGTCATTTAGGCTTATAACCGGTCAACCGGTCAATTGCGTTTGGCAATGGCGGCCTCTGATTTAACGATGACAAGTATACGCACTTTTCGCCACACGCATTGATCAATTACATTGAAATTTGTTATGAAGGTACCTTGTATAAGCCCAAATGACGTGTTAAAATTTTTCCCCATTTACTCTTGTTTCAAGATGGCGACTTGTGATTCACAATAACGAGTGTACACAGTTTTAGACAAACGTATTAACCGATTGTTTTTGTTGTTATTTTAAGGCGAAAAGCACATTGAGGCTATTATCGCCTCCCTAAATGTAAGTGTGAGTGTAAAGTGTTAAAGTCGTAAGTATAGTGTTGTAAGTATAAGTGTGTGTTAGACTCGGATACCGCGAGGGACGTCTAAATCCTCTCGATAGGTGCAGCTAGTCTGCACCCCCTTGCAGGGTTATTGCTTTGAAATTTGATAAGAAGATATATTGTACAAAGCACAATTGTAGTATGTATATAACTGTTACCTATTTACTTCCGTTTCAAGATGGCGACCTCTGATTTAACTATGACGAGTGCACGCAATTTTAGCCAAACGCATTCGCCGACTGCTTTGAAATTTAGTAGGGCGTACCTTGTATAAAGCCCAAAAGATGTAAGCGTAAGGGTTTTTTCCAACCCGCTTCCGTTTCAAGATGGCGGATTCTGATTCAACGTTGAGAGTGCACTTATTGGTTATTTCCTGTAATACAGGCTGAACGGCAAAACCAATCATAATTTTCACCGAAGAAAGAACATAAATATTTCCAATAAAGTTGGTTCAGTATATTTTTCGTAAATATTACATTTATCGGTTAAACTGACAGAAAACTTTACGAGCGCTGTCGTGGATTTCCGTGTGCATTAACTGAGAATATACTGCGAGTAGCGGTGGGCGTTTCTGCTATTTTTACAAAACGTCAACAAACTGTTTGTTGAGGAAAAAAGCTGCTTTTTAAAACATTTGGAAAAAACAGGGTTAGAAAACTGAAACTCAAAGTTGTATTAGCAGCTAAAACATAAAACACATACGTTCAGTTTTCTAAGACTACTTTTTCATTCCCATTACCACCATGTCCTTAAATTGTTTTTGGGTATAAAGCATTTAGAAAGGATAAAAATAATCCTTATAAGTGTAGTAATAATTAAATTATATTCTCAAAACGTAATAATTATGTATGCCATTTTATATTTACAAAATGCAATGAATTTCTAATAGAAGCATTCTTTGTTTTACTTAAAAATTAAATAGTCCTTTGTATATTTACCAAAATGCAAACGATTTAGAATATTTTTAGTTGATTAAAAAATATTGATGATTGATAATAAATATAAAAAAATATGTTTAAATAAAATTAGGCTCTGTATCTACAAAATGTGAGAGGTTGTTACTACAACTCGCAACAAAATAGAGATAAACGTTGACATTTACCAAACAGTTCTTACTTCACTACAAGCAACAAGAAACTTTGAAATAAAAGGGAAAAGCATAAAAGCAGGTAGAAGAAAAGCAGTTAGCAGGCAAACAGTTAGCAGGAAAACAGTTTTAGCGCTTGCGGCAACGTTCGAATAGAACGTGGGTGTGGTAGTGGGAAAAGTCCGTTCTTTGTTTAACAAATCATAAACCGGTCCAAATCCAACTGCTTGTTTCCGTTTGAAAAAGCAGTTTGTATGTCGTTTATAGAAAAGCAGTTTTTTTTAACAGTTTGGTGTTTTCTGCCCCACCACTAACTGCGAGGTCTGCTGTTCTAGTTTAATTTCTTCTGATTTCAGCAGCTCAGTGGACGATACTGTCTCGTGCGAGTTGCACACGCTTGTAAGCCTACGTGATAATGAAAGTTAAAGGTCACGTACACTGATAAATACGTGATCGCAGGAAGTGCCCAATAAATCATGACGCAAATAACAGATCCACGTAAATGTTTGCTTTTTTATTTTAGTCCGGACGTTTATCGACTGTTTAAATAACTATTTAATCTGAAATATGAACACGAAAACACATTCCATTTATGTTTATTTAACAATTTTCACATAATCTGTAGATTGTAATTTAAAAAAAAATATTGTTGATCAGAATGTTTAAATTAAACAAATAATGTTTTAACGGTTATGTTATCCCACCAGTGCTTTATATAATATTGCGCGATGGATTTAGGCACAGCTGTTTTCGACTGTGTGAAAGAATTTCAGTAAATTTATAAATATAGCAGCTGTTTAGATTTTTAACGTTTTCAGCGAATCTCTTATTGCAAGAGGTTCAATCCCGGGATCAGCCGCCTCGGTGGCCTAGTTGATAGTGTACTAGGCTTTCACCCCGAGGACCCGGGTTCGATTCCCGGCCAGGGCTTGGCATTTTCATACACTATAAATCACCCCATCGTCTGCATTAGCCCAAGTGTGCACAATAGTCGGACGTTTAAACAAAAAAAAAAAAAAAAAATCCGGGACCATCAATAACTTCTAATCACGGACCTTTAGGAAACGTTTTGACATTGATTATAAACGTACTAAAATGATAACCCGTATGAGATTTGTGAGCACTCGCTGCTGGTGGAATCTTGCGATACAGTGTTCAACTACAGTTAAGTCTGGTGACTTCCCGGCCCAAAAATTCATAAGGTAAGCAACCATATTTAACATTTTTTATAGCCTAACAAGAAAAATATTTTGAACAGCCTACATCCAACATAGATCCCTGCGGTTGGCGTAGTGTTTAGAACACGGGAGAAGGAGCCGGTATGACCTCGCCTTAAGATATAAATGATTTAAACAGCCTACATCCAACATAGATCCCTGCGGTTGGCGTAATGATTAGAACGTGGGAGAAGGAGACGGTATGACCTCGCCTTAAGATATAAATGATTTAAACAGCCTACATCCAACCTAGATCCCTGCTGTTGGTGTAGTGTTTAGAACGGGAGGAGGAGACGGTATGACCTCGCCTTAAGATATAAATGATTTAAACAGCCTACATCCAACCTAGATCCCTGCTGTTGGTGTGTAGTGTTTAGAACGTGGGAGAAAGGAGACGGTATGACCTCGCCTTAAGATATAAATGATTTAAACAGCCTACATCCAACCTAGATCCCTGCTGTTGGTGTAGTGTTTAGAACGGGAGGAGGAGACGGTATGACCTCGCCTTAAGATATAAATGATCTGAACAGCCTACATCCAACATAGATCCCTGCGGTTGGCGTAGTGTTTAGAACGCGAGAGAAGGAGACGGTATGACCTCGCCTTAAGATATAAATGATTTGAACAGCCTACATCCAACCTAGATCCCTGCTGTTGGTGCAGTGTTTAGAACGGGAGAAGGAGACGGTATGACCTCGCCTTAAGATATAAATGATTTAAACAGCCTACATCCAACCTAGATCCCTGCTGTTGGTGTAGTGTTTAGAACGGGAGGAGGAGACGGTATGACATCGCCTTAAGATATAAATGATTTGAACAGTCTACATCCAACATAGATCCCTGCGGTTGGCGTAGTGTTTAGAATGCGGGAGAAGGAGACGGTATGACCTCGCCTTAAGATATAAATGATTTGAACAGTCTACATCCAACATAGATCCCTGCGGTTGGCGTAGTGTTTAGAACGCGGGAGAAGGAGACGGTATGACCTCGCCTTAAGATATAAATGATTTGAACAGCCTACATCCAACCTAGATCCCTGCGGTTGGCGTAGTGTTTAGAACGCGGGAGAAGGAGCCGGTATGACCTCGCCTTAAGATTTAAATGATTTAAACAGCCTACATCCAACCTAGATCCCTGCGGTTGGCGTAGTGTTTAGAACGCGGGAGAAGGAGACGGTATGACATCGCCTTAAGATATAAATGATTTGAACAGCCTACATCCAACATAGATCCCTGCGGTTGGCGTAGTGTTTAGAATGCGGGAGAAGGAGACGGTATGACCTCGCCTTAAGATATAAATGATTTGAACAGCCTACATCCAACATAGATCCCTGCGGTTGGCGTAGTGTTTAGAACGCGGGAGAAGGAGCCGGTATGACCTCGCCTTAAGATTTAAATGATTTAAACAGCCTACATCCAACATAGATCCCTGCGGTTGGCGTAGTGTTTAGAACGCGGGAGAAGGAGACGGTATGACCTCGCCTTAAGATTTAAATGATTTAAACAGCCTACATCCAACATAGATCCCCGCGTTGGTGTAGTGTTTAGAACGCTAGAGAAGGAGACGGTATGACCTCGCCTTAAGATATAAATGATTTGAACAGCCTACATCCAACCTAGATCCCTGCTGTTGGTGTAGTGTTTAGAACGCGGGAGAAGGAGACGGTATGACCTCGCCTTAAGATATAAATGATTTGAACAGCCTACATCCAACCTAGATCCCTGCGTTGGTGTAGTGTTTAGAACGCGGGAGAAGGAGCCGGTATGACCTCGCCTTAAGATTTAAATGATTTAAACAGCCTACATCCAACATAGATCCCCGCGTTGGTGTAGTGTTTAGAACGCTAGAGGACACGGTATGACCTCGCCTTAAGATATAAATGATTTGAACAGCCTACATCCAACATAGATCCCTGCTGTTGGTGCAGTGTTTAGAACGGGAGAAGGAGACGGTATGACCTCGCCTTAAGATATAAATGATTTAAACAGCCTACATCCAACCTAGATCCCTGCTGTTGGTGTAGTGTTTAGAACGCGGGAGAAGGAGCCAGTATGACCTCGCCTTAAGATTTAAATGATTTAAACAGCCTACATCCAACCTAGATCCCTGCGGTTGGCGTAGTGTTTAGAACGCGGGAGAAGGAGCCGGTATGACCTCGCCTTAAGATAAAAATGATTTAAACAGCCTACATCCAACCTAGATCCCTGCTGTTGGCGTAGTGTTTAGAACGCTAGAGAAGGAGACGGTATGACCTCGCCTTAAGATATAA
This sequence comes from Callitettix versicolor, assembly GCA_022606455.1. Lineage (NCBI taxonomy): Eukaryota > Metazoa > Arthropoda > Insecta > Hemiptera > Cercopidae > Callitettix > Callitettix versicolor. The sequence goes on from CM040183.1 coordinate 10,804,864, forward strand.
ATGATTTAAACAGCCTACATCCAACCTAGATCCATGCTGTTGGCGTAGTGTTTAGAGCGCTAGAGAAGGAGACGGTATGACCTCGCCTTAAGATATAAATGATTTGAACAGCCTACATCCAACCTAGATCCATGCTGTTGGCGTAGTGTTTAGAACGCTAGAGAAGGAGACGGTATGACCTCGCCTTAAGATATAAATGATTTAAACAGCCTACATCCAACCTAGATCCCTGCTGTTGGCGTAGTGTTTAGAGCGCGGGAGAAGGAGACGGTATGACCTCGCCTTAAGATATAAATGATTTGAACAGCAAATCATTTTATTTTATTTGAATTAATCAGTTTAACATTTTTCGACGCTGATTATAAAACTTACTCGAGTCGTATCGTACCGAAGAAAGTCAACTTTATTTCACCTAAATCACTACTCAAACCGTCTTGCATTCGGGCAAATCACCTTCGTAACAATAATTTATTAACTAATATTACAAAACGGTTGGCAGCGCTTTGCTGACAAGTTCGTATTGCGCGGCTCGCGAGCGTTTACAAAGTTTAGATTTACGAGCGGAACAGATTTATGACCTGCGCCAATGTGTCAAACCGCTCTTCAAATAAAATTACAGGCGGCAAATAATTAGGCACTATAATGTACCCAAGAACAGACAGATTTATATTATATGCTTTTATGCCGGGTCTGATATAATGGCGGATGTAATAAACTCTTTCATTTTAAAGTGTTTTGACATTTTTCCCAAAAAGCTATTGAATATTAAATATTTGAAGTAGTTCGTCTTGAAAGTTTTTTTTTTTTAACGTCCGACTATTGTGCACACTTGGGCTAATGCAGTCGATGAGATGATTTATAGCGTATGAAAATGTCAAGCCCTGGCCGGGAATCGAACCGGGTCCTCGGGGTGAAAGCCCAGTACGCTATCAACTAGGCCACCGAGGCGGTACGTTTTCATATCATACGCGTGTACTGTTATCGGAAAGGAGAAAAAGAGACAGAAATAGAGAGACGAGATTCGTTTTCTCGTTTCCGTTTCACATTTCCGTTACATTATTCCGTTCGGGACATTTTTTTCTATTCATTCTTTCGCCAAAGCTAATATTAAAACCTTCGTTTCAAAAGTTGTAAAAGTCACAACTTGATTTTCTCATCAAAATGAACTTTGAAGTTAATTTTGTCTTGAAAGTGTTCGAAATGAAATGAGTTCAAAACTCACATAATGTAATTTTACATATATCTTTTAAAAGCTTTTATTTAATTTCTGTTCGTGTACAAGGGCAAAGTTTTAGAGCCTGATCATCTTTCGACTGCTAAAACCGAGCGGCCACCAAATGCGGAGCGGAGTTGCGCTTAGCAGAGCGGACTACGCATTCAAAACCTAACCCATTGTTTATAATGTAAGTAAGGCCACTAAATGCGGAGCGGAGTTGCGCTTAGGAGAGCGGACTACGCATTCAAAACCTAACCCATTGTTTATAATGTAAGTAAGGCCACTAAATGCGGAGCGGAGTTGCGCTTAGGAGAGCGGACTACGCATTCAAAACCTAACCCATTGTTTATAATGTAAGTAAGGCCACTAAATGCGGAGCGGAGTTGCGCTTAGGAGAGCGGACTACGCATTCAAAACCTAACCCATTGTTTATAATGCCACTAAATGCGGAGCGGAAGGCATTCAAAACCTAACCCATTGTTTACTAAAATGAGGAGAGCGGACTACGCATTCAAAACCTAACCCATTGTTTATAATGTAAGTAAAGCCACTGAAAGCGTAGCGGAGCTGAGCGGAGTGAAGCGGCGTCACTGAGCTTTAACTCTGTCCAGGTTCGGTTTTCAAGCTGACTCCGCTTCCTTGATCACGACTCCAAAATTTCTCGTTCCCTAGGTTACGATTTTTAAATATAACAGTTTCCTAGAATCCGTTACAGTAAGCCTAAATATATAGATTTAAAAGATACAAACGCGTTCTTCAAACAGACTGAACACAGCTTCTGCTTGCCGTACAGTTTTATTTCGCTACGCTCAGCGCAAATCCGCTCCGCATAAGCGCTCTAAAACTTTTCAAACATGCTTATACCAGACAATGCATATTTCAATCATACAAGAGCCGCCTCGGTGGTCTAGTGCAGGGGTCTCCAAACTTTCCAGCCTTAGGGCCATACTGATTACTCCAGTAAGTTCCGAGGGCCAAAACCATATTATCATTGTTGCCGGTGGTAAAAAGTGAAATAGTCCACTGATGAAAAAAAAGTCCGAAAAAGTACGCAACGTTTAAAAAATGCTGCAAATCGGACTAAAGTCCGCAAAACGGCAACACTGCATATTATTAATTTTCCTGTCATTATCTGTAATTTCTAGATTAGTCGTAGAGTACGAACCATGAGGAGTAATGAGGAGTACGAGCCATGATATCAATGTAGATGTCATATTAATAATTATTCAACATAAAATTAGAATACTTCAGTAAACTAAATTTAATTTGCTATAAAAAATATGTTCTCTAAAAGGAGTTTTCAAGTATGCTAGCTCTCCGCGGGCCGGACAAAATCTGTCCGCGGGCCGGATGTGGCCCTCGGGCCGTAGTTTGGAGACCCCTGGTCTAGTGGATAGCGTACTAGGCTTTCACCCCGAGGACCCGGGTTCGATTCCCGGCGAGGGCTTTGCATTTTCATACGCTATAAATCATCCCATCGTCTGCATTAGCCCAAGTGTGCACAATAGTCAGACTTAAAAAAAAAAAAAAAAAAAATCAATCATACAAGTTATACGATAATTAGTCGTGTTAAATTAGCGATTTTCTACTTTTTAGTTCATTAAAAAAAGCCTGTTTAATTACTAATATCGAAGTTTTGAGTACCCGAACGATACTGTGCTAAAAAATGGACACAACAGTCCAAATAATAATTCCAGGTGGCCACCACATGCGGAGTGGAACGAACTACGCATTCAAAACCTAACTTATTGTTTTTAATGTGTTTTTTTCCCGGCGAAAAACCTTTAAGGTTATCATCGCCGAGGCGCGACATTAATTACTTAATACAATTTTGAAAACAAAGAAACAAGTCAGATAAAAATTTAAGACATTATAAACACACAAACAAAACAATAACAATACAAAATACAATAACAACTATAAATAGATAGTTTCTTAAAACTAGTTAACAATAACACAAACCTTAAAACAACATACACACAAAGTTATTGTAGGCTGTATATTGGTCGTACAACAATAACAAGATAAATAAAAGAAATATTAACGTTCCTAAAACTAATTAACAAAATAAAAACAACTTAAAAATAAATTAATAAATAACAAATATAAACAAAGATTAAAAAATACTGGGAAGAACGCAGAAAAACCAAAAGACTTAATTAAATTGACTGTGTGTGCTCCAATGCGGGCTTAAAAAAAAACTTTTAAGGGCTGTAAAGGAGCCCTACAACAAGCAATAACAAATATATAAATTAAATTTTCTTTAAAAAATTCAGACGATGAAGGAAGTCTAGGACCCGGTCAACGGCCGAGGCACTATCTCCCAACATCGTCTGCAAACAGTTGCTCAGACCACACATAACACGCAAATTTTAATGTAAGTGCGACCACTGAAAGAATAACGAGCGGAGTCGATTTTCGACCTATACTTACACTCGGCAGGAACTATAAATTTGCAGAAATCCATTGTTAAAACCAGAGACAAAACACAAACCAGGATGTAGCTGCTGGTACGGGAGATGCGAGGTGGTGCGCCGGCAGTGATGTAATGGGAAGGTGTAATAGCTTAGAGATATATTAACTTAGAGATTCATTTACCCTTCGACGGTACCGTGTTATAAGTTAGAGATCGACCTGTGTAATAAGATAGAGATTCCGTACTGTGTATTAACTTAGAGACTACAGTTCCGTCAAGCGTGTTGCACCGTGTGTATATGTTGCCGACGCCGCTGCTTGCAGGCGCTTCAGTATCTTTTATCTAACAAGTAGAATTCGCTTAGTTAAAGAAAGATATATTATTAAAATATAAACTTCATTTGGATAGGTTTTATTCTTAAAGGCTTATGTGCAATGCTGTAAATATATACTAATTTACATATGTAATAGTAATAATAATATAAAAATATTGTTTAAAGGCTGCTTTATTCAAACCATATCCGAATTGAATTAAGAAAACAGCCCTAAATTAGAGAATTAATGAATTCATATAAACGTACGTTGTTTTTTTTTCGATAAAATACCAATATTTCTATTTTTCTATACAGATAATTGTCAAAAATAAACATTTAGATATGTTTTTGACCATAGTACTGACAACACATTCAACTGTAAACTAAAAGAAAATAGTGAGGATTAGGCTGGTATACTTGTTACATAAAAGATACAGCGGCGTCAGCAACATATACACACGGTACAACACACTTGATGGAACTGTAGTCTCTATGTTAATACACAGTACGGAACCTCTATCTTATTACACAGGTCGATCTCTAACTTATAACACGGTACTGTAGAAGTAAAACGATTCTCTAAGTTAATAAATCTCTAATCTATTACACATCCCCCGATGTAATGATCTAGCGTGTTACAGACCCGAGATACGCGAGCACTACGAACCAATCAGAAGCGAGTACTGGTTGACGGGATAATTGTGAGCTAGGTTCGCAGGCGTAGGCTGTTTGAAAGCCGGGAGAGGTTGTGGAATTTAGCGTGAATGTTTAGGTGTTAATAAGCGGAAGTAGGTTGTGTAACTCAGTTCCTTTGTTGTTTAGGCGATGACATCTGTCACCAGTCCGACCCGGAAGAGCGCCTCGCCAGCTGCTGCGACAGAAAAATTTCCAATATTTCTCGCCCATACTACAATTTATTAAACGGGCAAAAAAACATTAAATTATTGTTGAACAACAAATATATCCAAATAGACTTCGAGAGCAAGAGGTCACAAACAATTAGTTACTTACAATGACGGTCATGGTTCATTTTAGATTTTTCTCAATTTTTTTTTTTTTTTTTTTTTTTTTTTTTTTAACGTCCGACTATTGTGCACACTTGGGCTAATGCAGACGGTGGGATGATTTATAACGTATGAAAATGCCAAGCCCTGGTCGGGAATCGAACCTGGGTTCTCGGGGTGAAAGCCCAATACGCTACAACTAGGCCACCGAGACGGCTTTCTCAAAATTTGTGTGATCCATAAACAACTTTAATTTAAAATTCTCCACAATATTTTAAGTTATGTACAGAAGCTTGAACAAAATTGAGGCGGTTTAAAAGAATCAGGCTTTTTTAAATTTTTATGTTCGGTGATGGTTTACGAATAAGATTTTTTGTGACACAGCGACCAATATTTTAGTACTTAGTTGTTAAAAGCTACTGAAGGGTATCATCTAAAATAATTTGATCAAAATTGTTAAATCAATTTTCGAGAAAATTGAAATACTTTGGTATTTTTCTATAAAAAATATCCTTCAATTTTTAACTACGTAGGTAATTCTAGAAATCGGTTGAGGAAAAATAAGAAAAAATTGTTTTAAGATTTGAAAAAAATCGCAGAATTTTTTTAAAAGAAAAACACACGGAAGAATGGCTTACGAATAAGATTTTTTGTGAAATAGCGACCAATATTTTAGTATTTAGTTGTTAAAAGCTACTGAAGGGGATCATCTAACGTGATTCGATCAAAACTGTTAAAAGAAATTTTCGAGAAAACTGAAATATTTTGGTATTTTTCTAAAAAAAAATATCCTTCAATTTTTAACCACGTAGATAATTGTAAAAATCTGTTGAGCAAAATACAAGAAACAATTGTTTTAAGATTTGAAAAAAATCGCAGAATTTTTTAAAATGAAAAACACCGATGAATGGCAATTATCTATACAAAAAAAATTAATGCATCTTTTTCATCTGAACGAATTCACTTATCCAATTTTTTACACTATTAATACTTTCTCTTTGTTTACAGTACCTCATAAGAACATAATAGAACCGTTTGGAAGCAGATATGGTGTTTATAAACATTCAGGAGTTCCAGGCATCACATGAAGAAATCTTTCAACGGTACGGGACCACACACCGGTTCAGCAATTACGTTGCTCTAGGATTAAGACCACTAATGTCTACATTCCCGCCTTATCGTGTCCTCTTGTCTTGCAGAGTACGCGGGTACGGTACACGACGCTAGTAACTCGTACGAGTCACTAAAACCGAGTACTCTCCTTGTGTACATTGGTGTTTTGTATTCCCGTAGAGTACTCGCTGCGAGTCAGAAAGCAATCCTATTTACTGGAACGAGTTGGTTCCCTCACACAATACTATAGTACTGTTGGAGGCCGATCATACGTTCGAGTAACACCTACGAGTCACTAAAACCGAGTACTCTCCTTGTGTACATTGGTGTTTTGTATTCCCGTAGAGTACTCGCTGCGAGTCAGAAAGCAATCCTATTTACTGGAACGAGTTGGTTCCCTCACACAATACTAGACTGTACGACGTACTAGTACTGTTGGAGGCCGATCATACGTTCGAGTAACTCGTACGAGTCACTAAAACCGAGTACTCTCCTTGTGTACATTGGTGTTTTGTATTCCCGTAGAGTACTCGCTGCGAGTCAGAAAGCAATCCTATTTACTGGAACGAGTTGGTTCCCTCACACAATACTAGACTGTACGACGTACTAGTACTGTTGGAGGCCGATCATACGTTCGAGTAACACCTACGAGTCACTAAAACCGAGTACTCGCCTTGTGTACATTGGTGTTTTGTATTCCCGTAGAGTACTCGCTGCGAGTCAGAAAGCAATCCTATTTACTGGAACGAGTTGGTTACCTCACACAATACTCGACTGTACGACGTACTAGTACTGTTGGAGGCCGATCATACGTTCGAGTAACTCGACGAGTCACTAAAACCGAGTACTCTCCTTGTGTACATTGGTGTTTTGTATTCCCGTAGAGTACTCGCTGCAAGTCAGAAAGCAATCCTATTTACTGGAACGAGTTGGTTCCCTCACACAATACTAGACTGTACGACGTACTAGTACTGTTGGAGGCCGATCATACGTTCGAGTAACTCGACGAGTCACTAAAACCGAGTACTCTCCTTGTGTACATTGGTGTTTTGTATTCCCGTAGAGTACTCGCTGCGAGTCAGAAAGCAATCCTATTTACTGGAACGAGTTGGTTCCCTCACACAATACTAGACTGTACGACGTACTAGTACTGTTGGAGGCCGATCAGACGTTCGAGTAACACGTAAGAGTGATTAGTTTATTGTTATTGATTTTTTTTTTTAACGTCCGACTATTGCACACTTGGGCTAATGCAGACGATGGGATGATTTATAGCGTATGAAAATGCCAAACCCTGGCCGGGAATCGAACCCGGGTCCTCGGGGTGAAAGCCCAGTACGCTATCAACTAGACCACCGAGGCGGCTATTATTACTGAAGTCGTTGACAGTACGACCACGTGTTTTGTAATAGTTAATCGTTGTGTATACTTTTTTAAAATGGCTAAGTGAATGGAGATACCCACTTTAAAATTTGTGGAACTATATAGAGACGAAGCTTATGGAATACGAGCCTGAATTATAAGAACAAATCGGCCCGTAAATCACTTTTTTAAACAGTCGTCGAAACAGATACGTATTCGCGCGCCAAATTTCATGAAGCTACCTTGAACCGTACTCAAGGTATAAATTGTTTCTTATAAAAAACAAAATGGCGGCCAGACAGAAAGCAAACCGTTTTTGGACCTTTGTTTATTGGAAATTTTCATCTAATTTTGATGTCGGGAATTCTTAGGAACGTTTTTCTACACACCTGTATACATTTGTTCCTATAAGTTGGCAGCTGCAATAATTCATTTTCAAAGAAATTTCGCAAATAATGCAGGGACACCTTCCGGATCCCTTTTCATTTTATTTTTGATTTTTCTACAATATTTATTTTTATTTCAAACTGAGTAAGTTAATCAAGCCGGTTTTGTGAAATCAGGTCTTTAGGAATTTTACTATCAAAGTATAGATATATATATTATTATTATTATTTGCGTATAGACCCTGTTGGATCACGCAAAGCACTCCGACTCATGTCTTGTTCCTTCTAATCCTCCACACCTCCCGCATCCTGTCCCCAAAGATCCTCTTCCACTCCTCCGTCCATTTTACCCCTGCTCTCCTTGGGATTTTATTCTATGGGACCTTCCAACCGAGCATCTTTCTCCTGTATGCGTTCCT
>CM040183.1:10818092-10878092 GCA_022606455.1 Callitettix versicolor
AAAAATTTTTTTTTGGCCGCATGGGACCACTTTAGTCTAAATTTCAGTTCTTCCTAACATTGGGCTGTAATTTTTTTCTCCAAAAATCCCTCATTCGATCAGATCGTTGCTTCCTGACGGCATCTGTGACCACTACCTTCTTGTGTCTCTTCGGTTTATCCACTTTAAATTTATTTTAAGAATGCATGTTATTTTACATTTGTCTGTTGCATCATCCATTTTAAGTCCTATTTCACTGAGGTCTCTGAGGACTTGTGTGATGTATATTCCTTTGATGTTTATTTCCTTTAATTAATTATTAATATCACATTTTTCATTGATAACGCATTACTGTAGTACTTTCTAAATCCATTGCCGCTCCTAAAGACCAGTCAGGATCAGCGCAGATTGAAAAGGACTAAGCCTTGTGATTTGTGTTAGTTAAGTGGGGGTCTGGCTGATGGGTCGGATCTTGGACATATCTGAAGTAATAAGTGAATGAAATGTTACTTGATAAGTCATGTGACTTAATTGTAATAATAAAAAATCTATATTAGAAAATTACAATTACGTTCAAAAAATTACAAATTTTGTATTTATCAACTACGAAGCTGTTACGGAGCGCCTATTTTGTTTTTAATGCGTGGCAAAACGAATTACGAATCCTGCCACAATTTGGCACCCGCTAAGTGTAATAACCCAATTTGCCCAGAACGCAAGGGAAGGAAGAAAACTACGGCCGACGAGCAGTAAATTGCTAAAAACCATAACGAATCCGAGAATGACCTACAAACTTGTTTAATCGCATAAATATCTCGGACAAAACCGCAAATTCACTGACGTGATAAGAGTGAATTACCAAAAAATACGAGGTGTGTTCAGAAAGTAACGAAAATTTTAATTTTTTAAACAAAATATTTATTTATTCTTCTACTTTGATGTTGTCGCCTTCAAAATAGTCCCCATAGGAGATTATGCACTTGTGCCAGCGCTTCTTCCAATCCTCGAAACACTTCTCAAACTCGATCTTTGAGATAGCCTTTAGTTCTTTCAGTGATAGCCTTTAGTTCCTTTAATGTCATCTACGGCTGTAAAACGACGGCCCTTTAAGGTTCTCTTTATTTTTGGAAATAGAAAGAAGTCACACGGAGCCATGTCTGGCGAATATGGATGCTGGGGCATCGTTACAGTACTGTTTTTGGCCAAAAATTCACGAACAATCGATGAAGGTGTGTGAGCTGGTGCATTATCGTGATGCAAAAGCCATGAATTGTTTTTCCACAGATCCGGGGTTTTTTTTTTCGGATTGCTTCACACAAACGGCGTTGAACTTGTAGGTAATATTTCTTACTGACCGTTTCACCCTGGTGGCAGGAATTCGAGATGCACTATGCCATTAATATCGAAGAACACAGTGAGCATAACCTTCACGTTCGACCGCACTTGTCGAGCCTTTTTCGGTCTTGGCGAGCCAGAATGCCTCCACTGGGATGATTGAGCCTTAGTTTCGACGTCATATCCGTAAACCCATGTTTCGTCACCTGTTATAATACGTTTCAGCAATTCTGCATCATCGTTGACTTCATTTAGTGACTCCTGATAAACTTCCATTCGCTGCTGTTTTTGTTCAAAATTAAACATTTTTGGAACGAATTTTTCTGCCACGCGTTTCATACACAAAACATTGGAAACAATGTCATGAAATGATCCAATCGATATGCCAACATCATCAGCGACCTCTCTAATTATGATTCGGCGATTGTTCATAACCATTTCTTTCACTTTTTCCACGTTTTCATCGGTTGTTGATGTGCTGGGGCGCCCAGGGCGTTCGTCATCTTCAACGTCTTCAAGGCCATCTTGGAAACGCTTATATCACTAGTAAACTCTTGCTTTACTCATAGCAGACTCACCATAGGCCTTTGTTAACATTTCACACACTTTGTTACAATTTATTCCATTTTTTACTCAAAAGTTGATACAAATTCTTTGATCCATTTCTTTTTAAAACGAAAATCGCCGAACTCGTAAAAACACGTCTAACCTTAGTGGCTGTCACAGACAAAGTCAACAATGAAAACAGCTGAAAGTTTTATCATGCTTCAAGGGCATGTATACCAACATAATAAAAAAAATGTTTGACAATCGGACTCTCCAAGCCCCCGAAATTTAAAAACTCTCGTTACTTTCTGAACACACCTCGTATTTTCCTTTATCTTCCATTTTTCTGAAATTCTTAATCCACCGTTAAACTATGCACATAATATTTTAAACTTTGAATTACACTGAAAATACGAACCCTGACCGCCGTCAAATTAAATTTCTTAATTTCAACCGATTTTGAAAATCGAAAATGTTAATTCATGCAGATTTTCAAAAACATATAACACAAAAAAGTTAGGATTTTTTAAAGTTTTGAAATGACCGCCATTCTGAAACTGTTGAACAAATTTTTCTGATTTACGAACTTGTCCAATCCACGATCAGGGGCAGTGCGAAAATAGACAGTACTATTAACTATTTAACTGTTGTTCAACACTGCCGCAAGATGCCGCCCGCAGCGAGCGCTCACTAAATAAATAAAATGTAACCGATTTATTATTTTTTTAAAATTCATTACGATACGATGCAATTATACCCAAGCAGTAAGCTCATTAAAATAGGTGCAATTTGTTCCGTAGATGATCAAAGTTACACACTGCTTATGGACGAACAAAAACATTTTATACGCGAACCGAATGAAGCTGAAAGATTCGTTTTCAGATAAGAGCACACAAGAACGGGAAATATCCCTGACGTAACTTTACCTTTATGATCGATGAGTGGCACAACTGTCCCACCGCATGGCTTCTTGCTCCTGCAACAGACACACGACTTTAGACTCAAATTATTACGTTATACAATCACAGAAAGGGAAATGTTGACTGTTCTGGCACACTTACAATAATTTACATTTAATTGATCTAACAAAGGGGAAACCATAATGCTGCACATTAAGTAACTAACTCTCCCACACTGTCTACGTACGTCATTAATAACGTATGCGCAATTATATTATTTCTACATTACAAATACTGTAGCAACTAATTAGAAACATACTAGAAGACTTATTACAAAACAAAATACAATATTTCACTTAGATTTTTTTTTAAAGCGAAAAGCACATTGAGACTATTATCGCTTAAATCTGCGAGTTTAAAGTGTTAAAAGTCGTAAGTTTAGTGTTATAAGTGTGTGTGTGTGTGTGTGTGTGTGTGTGTGTGTGTGTGTGTGTGTGTGTGTGTGTGTGTGTGTGTGTGTGTGTGTGTGTGTGTGTGTGTGTGTGTGTGTGTGTGTGTGTGTGTGTGTGTGTGTGTGTGTGTGTGTGTGTGTGTGTGTGTGTTAGACTCGGGTACCGCGAGGGACGTCTAAATCCTCTCAATAGGTGCAGCTAGTCTTCACCCCTCCGGGATATTTCACTAAGAAACACATTATTGATATTTTTGAAAATAAACTTTTCAAATCGACGTTTTTTTTTTTTTTGTGTTTAACGTTTGACTATTGTGCACACTTGGGCTAATGCAGACGAGAATATACGCTATTAAATCATCCCATCGTCTGCATTAGCCCAAGTGTGCACAATAGTCGGACGTTAAAGAAAAAAACAATTTTAAAAATAATCGACGCAGAATTAATTATCTGTAATGAATACTAAAATTACTTATTATCTGTTAACAATTCTGAACTTTATTTGAACTTAAATTTTTGTATATTGTTGAATATAGGCTACTCACAGATAGCGCTGGTATTGAATACAAACTGTCTAGAAGTACGCCCACCACTCAAGCTTGCTTAATATCAGCGGATAAAGTCCAAGTAATTGGACTATCTACCGCTAAGAGCGCTGCTAAGCTGCCAGGAGAGAGAGAGGAGACGTTTTAACTGTAATCAGTCATGGGTCGTACTAGGTGTTTTCAATACTAGCATACCTGTTCCAAGTACGTAGGCATACCTGTTCCACAGATACCACCTAGTATTTACGCTACGTAATCAGTATTGTTGAAAATACTACATAAAATATAGATCTAACGCTGGACTCGTATTAATTGCTTTTTTTTGTGTTTAACGTCCGACTATTGTGCACACTTGGGCTAATGGAGACGATGGGATGCTGATGGGCTTAGCAATCCCACCGTACCTCTAGCTCATACTACTCTCACTCATCGACTCAACACACACACACACACACACACACGCACACACGCACACACCCACACACACACACACACACACACACACACACACACACACACACACACACACACACACACACACACACACACACACACACACACACACACACACACACACACACACACACACACACACACACACACACACACACACACACACACACACACACACACACACACACACACACACACACACACACACACACACACACACACACACACACACACACACACACACACACACACACACACACACACACACACACACACACACACACACACACACACACACACACACACACACACACACACACACACACACACACACACACACACACACACACACACACACACACACACACACACACACACACACACACACACACACACACACACACACACACACACACACACACACACACACACACACACACACACACACAACACACACAACACACGCACACACACACACACACACACACACACACACACACACACACACACACACACACACACACAGTGTTTTATCTACCGTAAAACATTATGAGCGTATTAATTGCATTGACGAATCTAAACTAGACATTTCATTTTGATTCTTGGTTTAATTTCCAGTTATTTAGTATTAGAAGTGAAAAAATCAATTAAATATATGCGACTTGTTCAACTTTAATTCTTTAAATTAAGTTGTTGGTAAGATATATTATTTGAATTTCTAATTATACTTCAATAATATATAGTTTAAGGTTTACTGCCAGTTCAATAATAAAGAGATAAAATATGTGTACCTTTACATTAACTTTCAATATAATATTAGCCCTAGATGACATATTATTGTGTTCATAAAAAATAAAACAAAAAAAGATACGCCAGTCTGAAGTAGTTTATATATATATATATATATATATATATATATATATATATATATATATATATAAAACGCACACAAAAATCAGACACTACAACACAGTCATAAAACCGGAGGTATTATATGCAAGCGAGACGCTAGCACTCCACACAAAAGCTACCATGGAAGGTATTTTGAAGGAAGAAAGCAAAATCTTGAGGAAGATCCTTGGCCCGAGATTAACAGAAGATGGATACAGGTTGCACTCCCGGAAGACCACAGAGAAGATATCGAACCTGGCAGCAGATATCAGAAGAAGGAGGCTTCGGTTCTATGGACACATCAGTAGACTCCCAACAACGAGACTTGCCAACAGAATCCTTAAGTATATACAAGGTGTCAAATCAACAACGTCGTGGATCGCACAAGTCAGAATAGACCTACATGACGCAGAAATAGACTCAACAGATGTTGAAGATAGGCACGCATACAGGAGAAAGATGCTCGGTTGGAAGGTCCCAGAGAATGAAATCCCAAAGAGAGCAGGGGTAAAATGGACGGAGGAGCGGAAGAGGATCCATGGGGACAGGATGAGGGAGGTGTGGAGGATTAGAAGGAACAAGACATGAGTCGGAGTGCTTTGCGTGATTCAACAGGGTCTATACGCGCAAATAATAATAATAATAATAATAATAATATATATATATATATATATATATATATATATATATATATATATATATATGAGTTTAACGTCCGACTATTGTGCACACTTGGGCTAATGCAGACGATTGGATGATTTAGAGCGTATGAAAATGCCAAGTCCTGGTCGGGAATCGAATCCGGGTCCTCGGGGTGAAAGCCCAGTACGCTATCAACTAGGCCACCGAGGCGGCGTACTCTAAATTTATATACTGACTGTCAACTACACTTACTACCAACAGTCAAAGACCATGGCAGGATTTCGCACCTAATATTTCTCACAATACTAGGCAGAAAGGGTGGGTGGGGGTTAATCATGTACGAAATATAGTTACGTAGCGAGCAAAGCATTACCATCAGAACGCATGCGCGTAGCATCTAGTATTCAGTATTCCTAGTATTTCAGATATCCGTACTAAGTGCATACTAGGATTGAAAAATACCTAGAAGAAATACCTGTTCCGATACATACGCCTCATTACTAAATGTAGTTGAACACTTTGCCGCAAGATGCCAGCAGCAGCGAACGTTCACGTCCTTCTCATTAAATTCGATGGCGCTAGCGACAACGCTGTCTGAATCAATCGACGATTCTGTTTTTCTTTCTCGTAATTATACGATAAGAGAAACTGTCTGTCAGCTGTATATATATACAATCCTTTAGCGTACAAGTTTCTTTATTTATCGCTTATTATTTTCGTTGTCTTACTATTTATTATTTTATTATTTTTGGTGACTGAAGGAATCATGTTTTCGATCTACTTTGGAGAATGTCTCTCTCAATTACTCCCTACACTGATATAATATGTATGCGATTTATTGACCGAGCGAAAAGAGGTCGCTGTGTCAACTCAACCGTTTTTCATTTGGTTTGTGCGTTTGTTACGCAGTTTCGACCAAAAGCGCTAACCGATCGTTTTGAAATTTAATAAGAAGATACTTCGTGTAAAACCTAAAACGACGTATGTATAAGATTTTCCCCGATTTATATTCGTTTCAAGATGGCGGTCTCTGATTTACAATGAGTGTACGCAGTTCTAGCCAAAAGCACTTACCGTTTTGTAATTTGATACGAAGGTACTTTTTGTACCGTGTGTAAGATTTTCCCCCACTTACTTCTGTTTCAAGATGGTGACCTTCAATTTTAACGATCAGTGCTATTTTAATCAAACGCAAAAACAGGTTGTTTTGAAATTCGGTAAGAAGGTGTCTTGTATTACAGCGTAAGATTTTTTCCCATTCGCTTCCGTTTCAAGATGGCGGCTTCTAAACCAACGTTGAAAGTGTAGTTACTGGTTATTTCGTGTAATACTAGCTGAACGGCAAACCTATCGTAATTTTGAAGGCTCCATGAAATTTCATGGAGAAAGAGCATAAAATTTCCAAATATTTTTTTTGCGGCGAAAAATCGTTAAGGTTATCATCGCCGTCACGCAAAATAGAAGTATAAAAAAAAAATAAAAAAATAATAAAATAATTTTTTAATAAAAAAAATTAAAAAATTAAAATAAAAAAAATTTTAATAAAAAAATTAAAATAAAATAAAAAATAAATTAAAAAATTTAAATAATAAAAAATAAAATTAATATTTTTTTTAAAATAAAAAAATAAAATTTCCAACAAAGTGGTCCAGTAACATTTTTCGTAAATATTACGGTTACCAGTTAAATTGGCGGGAATAGTTACGAGCGCTGTCGTGGAACGTTTTGCATATTAATTAAGAACATACTGTGAAGTCTAATAAATCTTTAAACTACAGTACTAGCTCCGATCCCTTGTCACTACGGAGACAGCAAAGTGACAGTTCTACTCATGACGAATCTCAGCTGTTTGCTTGACCGCTCACGAAATGATCTAAACCGCGGGCAAGAAAAGAATACAGAAAAGTCAAACGAAATGGCCAAGACATTTTACGCGTGAAGTCATCAAGTTAGGAAGGGAAGGTAAAGAACGACAGCATAGTGACAGACTCATAAAACTCAGTAATAAAACCCGAAGTATGTTGCGTGGGGCTTCGTCAACCTGTTATTGACTGAGGGGGCGAGGTTGATAGCCTGCTTGCCTTCATGGCACAAAATGGACAACAAATTAAAGTATCACTCACTCTAAGCGTCGGAAGACGTTATTTGTTCAGTATTTACTAAAAATATTTTTATTACGAAGCAATACGACTTAGAAATAATTTATCTAATAACAAATGTTGCCGTTACAAGGACACAAACATACCGCTTTGTCAAGCTCAAAGCAAGCGGTAACAAAGTACACTTCTCTAACATTTAATTAAATAAAAAGTTTTATACACAAAACTAAATGCTATTTAAAACTTAATAAAATATAAGACCATGCAATGGTTATCTTTTCTTTTAAACTCTAAAAGACAAGAAAACAAAGGAGATTGTTTAATTTAACAGAATAATAAAATCATAAAACGTAACGTTCAGAAACTTTTAAAGTACTGATTTCGTAAAGTTCGGAAAAAAATTACAACAGGAATTGGAGTAAAAGGAGGCGAAAGATAAAAGTTTCAAGTCTGCGAAGTTCGTCTCGTTAACGACAGATTGATGTTTGTCAAACTGAGTCAGCAACTTGCACTCCTCACTTTTCGCTGAAGACGGAAAACTTTACTATATCCCTTGAAAAGTTCAAATACTGTATTTTTGTAGCACTACCAATTGAAAATGAACAAATGTATAATATACGAAAACAACGACTAATATAAGACTAAAAGCGGAATAAGATAAACGATTAATATAAGAATAAAATATACAAAGAAGAATAGATAAACGAGTAATGTAAGAATAAAATATACAAAGCGGAATAAGATAAACGACTAATATAAGAATAAAATATACAAAGCGGAATAAGATAAACAACTAATAAGAATAAAATATACAAAGCGGAATAAGATAAACAACTAATAAGAATAAAATATACAAAGCGGAATAAGATAAACGACTAATATAAGAATAAAATATACAAAGCGGAATAAGATAAACGACTAATATAAGAATAAAATATACAAAGCGGAATAAGATAAACGACTAATATAAGAATAAAATATACAAAGCGGAATAAGATAAACAACTAATAAGAATAATATACAAAGAATAAAATATACAAAGCGGAATAAGATAAACAACTAATAAGAATAAAATATACAAAGCGGAATAGATAAACGACTAATGTAAGAATAAAATATACAAAATGGAATAGATAAACGACTAATATAAGAATAAAATATACAAAGCGGAATAGATAAACGACTAATATAAGAATAAAATATACAAAGCGGAATAAGATAAACGACTAATATAAGAATAAAATATACAAAGCGGAATAAGATAAACGATTAATATAAGAATAAAATATACAAAGAAGAATAGATAAACGAGTAATGTAAGAATAAAATATACGAAGCGGAATAAGATAAACGACTAATATAAGAATAAAATATACAAAGCGGAATAAGATAAACAACTAATAAGAATAAAATATACAAAGCGGAATAAGATAAACAACTAACAAGAATAAAATATACAAAGCGGAATAAGATAAACAACTAATAAGAATAAAATATACAAAGCGGAATAAGATAAACGACTAATATAAGAATAAAATATACAAAGCGGAATAAGATAAACAACTAATAAGAATAAAATATACAAAGCGGAATAAGATAAACAACTAACAAGAATAAAATATACAAAGCGGAATAAGATAAACAACTAATAAGAATAAAATATACAAAGCGGAATAGATAAACGACTAATGTAAGAATAAAATATACAAAATGGAATAGATAAACGACTAATATAAGAATAAAATATACAAAGCGGAATAGATAAACGACTAATATAAGAATAAAATATACAAAGCGGAATAAGATAAACGACTAATGTAAGAATAAAATATACAAAGCGGAATAAGATAAACAACTAATAAGAATAAAATATACGAAGCGGAATAAGATAAACGACTAATATAAGAATAAAATATACAAAGCGGAATAAGATAAACAACTAATAAGAATAAAATATACAAAGCGGAATAAGATAAACAACTAATAAGAATAAAATATACAAAGCGGAATAAGATAAATAACTAATAAGAATAAAATATACAAAGCGGAATAGATAAACGACTAATGTAAGAATAAAATATACAAAATGGAATAGATAAACGACTAATATAAGAATAAAATATACAAAGCGGAATAGATAAACGACTAATATAAGAATAAAATATACAAAGCGGAATAAGATAAACGACTAATATAAGAATAAAATATACAAAGCGGAATAGATAAACGACTAATGTAAGAATAAAATATACAAAGCGGAATAAGATAAACGACTAATGTAAGAATAAAATATACAAAGCGGAATAGATAAACGACTAATGTAAGAATAAAATATACAAAGCGGAATAAGATAAACGACTAATATATGATTAAAATATAGAAAGTGGAATATGAAAACAACGAATAATATAAGACTAAAATATACAAAGTGGAATAGGGAAGCAACGACTAATATACGATTAAAATATAGAAAGTGGAATATGAAAACAACGAATAATATAAGACTAAAATATACAAAGTGGAATACGGAAGCAACAACTAATATACGATTAAAATATAGAAAGTGGAATATGAAAACGACGAATAATATAAGACTAAAATATACAAAGTGGAATACGGAAGCAACGACTAATATACGATTAAAATATAGAAAGTGGAATATGAAAACAACGAATAATATAAGACTAAAATATACAAAGTGGAATAAGAATAAACGACTAATATACGATTAAAATATAGAAAGTGGAATATGAAAAACGAATAATATAAGACTAAAATATACAAAGTGGAATACGGAAGCAACGACTAATATACGATTAAAATATAGAAAGTGGAATATGAAAACAACGAATAATATAAGACTAAAATATACAAAGTGGAATACGGAAGCAACGACTAATATACGATTAAAATATAGAAAGTGGAATATGAAAACAACGAATAATATAAGACTAAAATATACAAAGTGGAATAGGGAAGCAACGACTAATATACGATTAAAATATAGAAAGTGGAATATGAAAACGACTAATAATATAAGACTAAAATATACAAAGTGGAATACGGAAGCAACGACTAATATACGATTAAAATATAGAAAGTGGAATATGAAAACGACTAATAATATAAGACTAAAATATACAAAGTGGAATACGGAAGCAACGACTAATATACGATTAAAATATAGAAAGTGGAATATGAAAACGACTAATAATATAAGACTAAAATATACAAAGTGGAATACGGAAGCAACGACTAATATACGATTAAAATATAGAAAGTGGAATATGAAAACGACTAATAATATAAGACTAAAATATACAAAGTGGAATACGGAAGCAACGACTAATATACGATTAAAATATAGAAAGTGGAATATGAAAACGACTAATAATATAAGACTAAAATATACAAAGTGGAATACGGAAGCAACGACTAATATACGATTAAAATATAGAAAGTGGAATATGAAAACGACTAATAATATAAGACTAAAATATACAAAGTGGAATACGGAAGCAACGACTAATATACGATTAAAATATAGAAAGTGGAATATGAAAACAACGAATAATATAAGACTAAAATATACAAAGTGGAATACGGAAGCAACGACTAATATACGATTAAAATATAGAAAGTGGAATATGAAAACGACTAATATAAAATTCAAATATAAAAAGTGATTCAAATACAAAAATACAAAAAAATCAAATATAAAAATTCAAATATAAAAAAATTCAAATATAAAATTCAAAAAATATATGAAAACAACGTCTACCAAAGAAATAAAAAATATAAAAAGTTGAAAACAAAATACATTTTAGAATAGTGTTCCTAGACAAAAAAGTAATCGTGGCTAGCAGCTGAATCGCTGAAGTGATAGAAGCGATTTCCCCGAAAACAACAGTATCGAAAACCATTACATAAAAGAACATAATCGTATATTACAAAAAATATATTAAAATGAATCTTTACCACCGTTAAATCATAACTGTTTCATCTTGTCCTTTTTAAAGTCTGATTACAGCGTCGCAATCACGCGAAGAGTTAAAACAAACTGAGAAGGTTCACATTACGATAAGAGTGTAGTAGTTTGAATTACAAACCCACCTTACTAAGTCTACTCGGAAAAAAGACTTCCGTAGCTTACGTCTGAGTTTACGTAAAAACTAAAGTACAACATTAATGGTGACGTTACGTCCAAATAAGGATTTCTCGAGATTATTTTTCTCGCTGCTCATCATACGCATGACAACAAAATGTTTACGAAGGTGTGTTGACTACCTGCACGACCTACCAGGCTCCAATAATGATATGTAAGTCACGGTTGTCACGGAAGTTGTGCAGAGTACCGCAGAACGGACGCCCACAAAGCGCGACCATGCGTACACTTCTGGTATCTGAAGATAAATGGATGTTGTAGTGGAATAGGTTGTGCGTGTGCGTTGAGTACTAACACGTCCACAGTATGTTATTCATTTCTTAACTTTTATTTGCTGGCAACTTACATTCGAACAGTTAATGTTGTTTATTTCAAATTTGCATCACTGGCTGGTATAAATAATCTGACTGGCTGCCTTTCTACCGTTACTACTGCACTGCGGTCTTTGTAGTATTCCTCATTTGCTCAATTACAGGATCTTCTCCAACAGTAGTCTCTTCATAAAATCTCAGATCTGGAAAGGATTCAAGGTGGTTAACTTCCCCACTTCTAATTGGTGACTTCCCAGTTCGCTATTCAGGTACTTGCAGATGCTTTTCTGTTCTTTTTTTTCTTGACCGATACTACGGAGGGTTTGCTCCATTTGGCCAGCTATTTGTTGTGCGGTGAGATCCCGCTCATTCTGTTTACATTCTTATTCTTGGTAAAATGAGTAGTTAGGGAAATTATACCGCCCTCACAGAGCCCCGCATGCACTGGTAAGGCTAACGTACACTGCGAGGTTGTCAAGTATTGAACGGCGATGATAACCCCATCGGTTTTACGCTGGAAAAAAAAGCCAAGTATTGACACACCAAGTATGGCGAGGCTCTGTTTGATACACCTTTGGGACTGTGTCATTCATTCCTTCAACATGGGTCGCTTTACACTTTAGAGTTAACCAGGTGTGTGTGTGTGTGTGTGTGTGTGTGTGTGTGTGTGTGTGTGTGTGTGTGTGTGTGTGTGTCCTGAATAGGTAAATGAGAATAGTATGAACTAGAGGTACGGCTGGATCACTAAACCAATCAGCTGCTCACTTCAGCTGCCTCCGCCGGGATAAAGGATCTAAACATATAATCTAAATTTTAACATCTAATTAACCGAATTTAAACGACTTTTCGGTATTATAAATTTGTTTCATTTTAAAAGTTTTTTTGTCAAACAGTACTTGAAAACCATAATTAAAAAAATGACCTCGAAATATAGGTAAACTATAATACGCAGGCTACCAAATTTCGGTAAACATACAGTTTGTCTTGTTTTGACTTTTTCATAATTTTTGCTTTGAAACGCTCTATTACTTAATTGTAATAATAGAAAATATAAAGTGCACAAAGTTAGAAAAAAATTGAAAATAAAAATGGCCATCATAACCTCAAAATTATGACTGCGCAAAAGTACCTAACGTGTTTTTGATCGCGAAAACGATTACGTGAGTGTTATTAAAAATGAAAACAACAATTAAGATTATCTGACGTTTTTCTCCACTGTAAGCAACCTTGTGCTCTCATGAAACAGTCTCCCGTTCAACTAACTCTACTCAGCGCCTGATAACTATAAAGTTACATGGATACAGCTGTGTGAGAACAGCGACAATTTGGACGTTAATGCTGCTTTACCTTCCCGTGATGAATGCTTACGTTAAAATAAATAATAGACACAAGGAACCGTTCCAGAGACGTCTCGTCCCATTCATTATAACGTTAAATGTCTTCAACTCGCTCTGAGTGCAGCGCAATATTTGCATTAAGTAATGTAATGTAATCATGCGCTATCCATTCTTAAACACACACACACACACACACACACACCATACACAAACGTACACACAAAAACACACACCACACACACGTACACATACGCGAGCGCGCGCACACACACACACACACACACACACGCGCGCGCATGATCACGCTCGCACACGCACGCACGCGCGCACGCGCACACACACGCACTCCATACACACACCACACCACACACACACACACACACACACACACACACACACCACACACACACACACACACACACACACACACACACACACACACACACACACACACACACACACACACACACACACACACACACACACACACACACACACACACACACACACACACACATTCACACACACACACACACACACACACACACACACACACACACACACACACACACCACACACACACACACACACACACACACACACACACACACACACACACACACACACACACACACACACACACACACACACACACACACACACACACACACACACACACACACCACACACGTACACATACGCACGCGCACACACGCACGCACATACGCGAGCGCGAGCGCGCACACACACACAACCATACATACCACACACACACGCACGCACGCACACACACACACCACACACACACACACACACACACACACACACACACACACACACACACACACACACACACACACACACACACACACACACACACACACACTAAGCTAAGCTAAGCTAAGCTAATGCTTCATAAGTGCCAAAACATTGTACAACCTTTCTCGTTCTTCGATTCTTCAATTAATTTCTTTAAAGTTTTTAAAACAAATTTCCACATCAGAAACTCCTGTTCGGGAAACAGCGGAAAAAAGGTACTTCTACCCTCGGCTCAAAACAACTTTATGGTCATTTATTTTGAGTCAGTGTACCAAAATTTAACCCTAACCGCCCTATATAGTTTTTTAAGTCCAGGTTTTGTGTAAAAATTTTAATTACATTAGACCAAAGTAACTGATTCTTTTTATCGCGCGTTAATAGTACACAAGTTGTTTGTCTAATGCGAGGCGTAATTTTGGAGGTGCTAAAATGGGTCCTACAAGTAAAGCACGTTCGTAAGTATATACGTTCGAAAAAAGCACGTTTTCACCACCATCCGCCATTTTCTTTTTCTTACTAAACAACATCTCTATAACGACCTTACCGAGTTGCAATAGTAAAATTAAGAACAGTAAAAACACAGTATGAAAAAATAATCACATTGTTCCAAAGTGTCGACCATTTAAAAATAGAGGTATTCTTTATTTATTATTTTTCAGTAGGTCTTTAAGGACCTGCATTGATGAGAAAAGTGCAAGATTTCACATCACACAGTACATATCCGCTCAGCCGTTTAATAAGAGATGTACGAGGTGTGTTCAGAAATTAACGAGAATTTTAATTTTTTTAACAAAATATTTATTTATTCTTCTACATTGATGTTGTCGCCTTCAAAATAGTCCCCATTGGAGATTATGCACTTGTGCCAGCGCTTCTTCCAATCCTCGAAACACTTCTCAAACTCGATCTTTGAGATAGTTCTTTCAGCGATGCGCTTTTAATGTCATCTACGGCTGTAAAACGACGACCCTTTAAGGTTCTCTTTATTTTTAGAAATAGAAAAAAGTCACACAGAGCCATGTCTGGCGAATATGGAGGCTGGGGCATCGTTACAGTACTGTTTTTGGCCAAAAATTCACGAACAAGCAATGAAGTGTGAGCTGGTGCATTATCGTGATGCAAAAGCCATGAATTGTTTTTCCACAGATCCGGACGTTTTTTCGAATTGCTTCACGCAAACGACGTTGAACTTGTGGGTAGTACTCCTTATTGACCGTTTCACCTGGCGGCAGGAATTCATGATGCACTATGCCATTAATATCGAAGAACACAGTGAGCATCGACCTTCACGTTCGACCGCACTTGTCTAGCCTTTTTCGGTCTTGGCGAGCCAGAATGCCTCCACTGGTACGATTGAGCCTTAATTCGACGTCATACCCGTAAACCCATGTTCCGTCACCTGTTAATTATTAATTAATTAATACGTTTCATTAATTCTGCATAGTTGTTGACTTCATTTAGTGACTCCTGAACAACTTCCATTCGCCGCTGTTTTTGTTCAAAATTCAACAATTTTGGAACGAATTTTCCTGCCACGCGTTTCATACACAAAACATTGGAAACAATGTCATGACACGATCCAATCGATATGCGAGGAAATCGCGGTTACTGGTAAAAAAAAGCATTTCTGGACATCGTTTGTAGGAAAGTTTTGCTTTATTATGTTTCCTGAATTATTTCCTCAAATTACAGAAGCACCCTCTATGTCCGCAACTACGAAATCACAACGCTGGTTCCTTCTTCTTCTTTAAATTAAATTTCTTCAATTAAATTTATCATGCAGATGTAGTTCCCACAAATCTTGGAACCATTTTTTTATTCATATTTATTTTTATCAAACTTTCTTTCAGTAAAAACCTTTGAAACTTAACAAAATTGGATTTTAAGAAAATAGGCTAACAATTTTGATTATATTTCATTTAAATGTAGTTCTTAAAAAGTACGGGTTCTCCCAAAATCCTTTTCGAAATCCACAAAAAATATATCGGTACATTACTTTTCCGTCATATATGAGATTCACAGACGATAAGACTGACATTAAAGTAGTTTTGTACTCATTGTTCCGTGTTACGGGATTACATTGAATATGATAATGTTTATTACCACTTATTATGTACAATTTAATAGCCTACGACCCAAGCAGATTTTAAAAGCACAGATTAAAGCCTTTCACAAAGAAAGGAACAGTTACGTCAGTACTTTTAAACTTTTCTTTTACTCGCGCTCGAATGCAGACATCAAACATAATGATAGCATTCATCTGGGATACCCGCCTTTCATTACTAATGAGCAAAACGTTCTTTCATTCTCGTGTCAATGGATTAATGTTTTATTTTTAATGGTAAAAGAAAACAGTTCTAAGGGCTAGAAACCAAAACCAGAGGGTTTTTAAGTAGTTACAAATCACTGAATGTTTGAAAGGAGAGAGCCGTTTTATATCTTTTTTTTTTTTTTTTTTTTTTTTTTTGGTGTTTAACGTCCGACTATTGTGCACACTTGGGCTAATGCAGACGATGGGATGATTTATAGCGTATGAAAATGCCAAGCCCTGGCCGGGAATCGAACCGGGGTCCTCGGGGTGAAAGCCCAGTACGCTATCAACTAGGCCACCGAGGCGGCTATTTGCTAAAGTAACAGCTTAACAGACAGTTCGTTTTCAAAATTAAGAAATGAAAAGAAAATGATGTCAAATTGTGTTGTATAGTCTTCATTAATATGCGTACGAGATCTTGACACGGTTTCAGTAAATAATTAAAAATTTAGTTGTAGCTGAAAAAAAATATACATTTTCTAAAATATACTCTACTTAGGCTAGTCGAAGAATACGTACGTCCTTCAAGTAAGTCAGACAGTTACTGCAAAATACTCATTAGACTGAATGGGGGGGGGGCTCACCCATTCAACGACGCTTCCAACGTTTGACAGAAAACACTGATTAAAAAATAATGTCTATTTATAAACATTTCACTAAAATTAAATCGATTTTTCCTCATCATATAAGTCTTTGTATGATTTTTTAAGGGCGAATCCTTAAGAGTTTGCTATATAGAGTTATAAAAACGATGTTTGTTTTGTTTAAAAAATAAAATCTTAGAAGATACTAATTCAGTATAGTTCAAGTATAAGCCATAGATAAACCAGTGTAAAGAGAAATGAAATACAGAAGGCAGATATATGATTACAATTAAAAGAAGTACGTATTGTTAAAGAATAATAATTTAGTTCGAGTTTGAAATAGGCTACAAAACGAGGGACAAGAGACATAATAAATCTAAAAGAATTTTGTCTCTTTTAATTAAAATCAACAAATACATTTGAATACAAAAAAATTGAGCCTAACAAGCATATATGTGTTTAGAATAGAATTTCATTTTAACAGTTTTGATTATTGGTAAACTGAAGTTAACCTTAAAAAACAAGTTTCTAATTCTACACGTACATCGTAAAGATTGTATGCGTGTGTGCGGGCAGGTGGGTGTGTGCACGCATCGTGACGTAGGCGTTGTGTTCCCCGCCTACCACGTTCCTTCCCCAACGTATGGAAAGGATTACATGACGCACGGCCCAACAATGTCACTCAACTTTAATTAACTTTGAACTTTGCGATAACTTTAGTCATCACTAGCACTCATCGCTCTAATCCTAATCGATACTGTGCACTGACCAATCAGAGTACTAATCAGTCAATTAGTTGTACTCAAGACCGTAGGTACTTGGTGGAAATCTATCACAATGAAATAACACGTTTGTACACTTCCACAACTTTGTTGAGTCTTGCCAACCGAGGTTTCACTCGTTGGAGCATTGTCAAGGCCACTAAACAGACTGAAATTAAAACAGTCTGTTTCTGTTTGGGAAAAATCCACTTCTTAAGCTTGTACAGTACGTTTTTCCTACACAAAAATATAATATTACCTGCTTTAACTTCAGTCTGTTAAGTGACCTTGACAATGCTCTAACGAGTGAAACCTTGGTTGGCAAGACTCAAACAAAAACGTTTCTTTAACTAATCGGTGAATTCTCTGGTGACGACAACACGTAATGATTACTACCGACGGAGTACTTTGCAGCGGACAGCTTAAATGGAAATTATATTAATTTAATTATCATTATTATTTAACATTTAAAGAATTCATTACAGTATTTGAAACTAAATAAAGGAAGCGCGACGCCACGATATTTTCCAACTATTCGAGAACCTTTTAGAGATAAAGCAATATAATATGTGAACAAGGTCTGGCTTTAATTTAATCTCGTACATTAAGAAAATGTGTGTTAGCCTACTTCGTTTAAAAAATTTGCAGGTGAAAATTTTACCAGAGACAATGAGGTTAAGCTCAGACGGTGGCGTCAAACGTTCACAAATCATAATAATAAATCAACTTATTATGTATTTTTTTTCGCAAAAACTACTGAACACTAAGAGGTCAAATTTGTTATCTTAAAGCTGGTACCTAGTGCTAAGGCCTGTTTGTACTCCAAGCGGCCAATGATTAAGAAACACATTTCCGGTTGAATGAAATGATGAACAATAGATACAGAAAAGCGTTATCGAATAACGAACAGCACTTACAGGCACAAAAGTTTTAACTTGCCAAGGCTATATGTCACGTTGGCAACACTGCGTGGGCGACCTACCAACCAACAGGCTAACAGCCGCCGGCTTCTCAATTCCCCGCTGTTATAGCTTAATAAAGGGTTTTCAAACTAGTAAACCAAAGATAACACAGCACACCGCAAACACAAACTAAATACAAACCACACTAGCAAACATCCTCCCGCAGTACATTTCAAAAGTCTTCGTGAACTAACCGGTGACGAATAATGGCTTCCTTAACGAAGAGCAAAACGACAATGCTCCAACGAGTGAAACCTTGGTTGGCAAGACTCAAAAAACTTGCGGAAATATAAAAAACATGTTCTTACTTCATTAACCAGAAGGCCCGTGAGAAATTGCGCACTATAAAAGTTTTAAGTAAACACTGCCTTTTGAATAAGAGTAGTCGTTCGGGCGAGGGCGGTAGTTGGAAGGAAGGGAAAACATGTTTAAAAAATAAATCGACACGCGATCGATTAACAATACATAAATGCACCATGGAAGGAGAAATCACAAATATATTTGTGTAAAAACAGTATCACAAAACATGTGTTTCCTATTTGATAATGCTTGTACGACGGGCAGGGATAGGGGACTGTAGGTAGGGCCACACAACCTATAAGTTTAATGACTTTTAAGTAAATATTGAAATTGTTCTAAGCACGTCATGCAAAAAGTGGCATTTGTAATGAGATTGTTTATTCGTGATTAATAAGTTAGCTTCGTACAATATACAAATTTGTCTAATTTATGATGCCGCGCATGCGCATCCATGACGCCGTTTTGCCTATGACAATTACGTCTTTTTTAAGTTAAAATTTTCCACAAACAGTACGTTTTAGCGCAAAATAGCTTTGCAATGTCAGAAGCCGGTTAAAAGATATTTCTAAATATACCTCATTTATACCTGTACGAACGAGTGCTGCGAAAACGGGACATTGGTTCGAGAAATAACACATATGACAATGCATTTTACCACATACCAACGTTCTTGAGTATAAATACGTAATGTACCCGTTATCCACGCAAATTGTTTCAATAAAACCACAAGAAAAGAAGACAACGAGAGAGAAGTGTCACATATAATATTCTCACAAATCTCTCACGACCACCTCGGGGTTTTCAGCCATTTCGCAATTCACTATAATCAAGAACAAAATACTAAGAACACAAACACTGACTTATGAATACTCGAGGGTACATATACAGTGGTGCCAAAGCAAACAGTAAACTGCAAACCGACCTTTGTTTTGGATTGTAACTAAGCATCCACACGTAGTCAACCAAACATGCTGGTGTGGAGGGCTCTTTCGCTTCTAATTCATAACACATTTAGTGAATTTAGTTATTCACGATCTGGTCTTACGAAAATAAGGTCTTTTCTTCGCCATTCCTTTGCAGTTAAGAGTTGAGTTTCTAGATTTATTCACACCGTCAGGTCTCGCGATACACTTAGCAGTCCACTGTTCAAAACAAATGTATTAAATATATTTACGAGTTTTTTTCTACGTGTGAGTCTCTCTGTTACGGTCAACTTCTCGCGGTTGGCTAAGAACAGCAAAGAATGTTTCTACTCACATCAACTCGTGCTAAGAAGTATTAATACTCTAATTAATTACAATCCACAAGCGGACAAAATCTCTCATGAGCAGTAAATTAGGTCGAAGCTTCCAGAGTTTTCTAAACTGATCTATTATTTATTTCAATATTCGTACACTAAAAAACACTTAACAATTTCCTACCGCCGAAATCAATCTTTTTTTAGTAGCCTTGTATAATTAATTTGTAAGGTATTCAATTTAACTAAATTAATACGTTCAATTTTGGGGTGTTCGATGTTCAGGCTGTGCAGTCTACTGATGGTAGCCGCCTCGGTGGCCTAGTTGATAACGTACTGGGCTTTCAAGCCGAGGACCCGGGGTCGATTCCCGGCCAGGGCTTGGCATTTTCATACGCTATAAATCATCCCATCGTCTGCATTAGCACAAGTGTGCACAATAGTCGGACGTTAAAAAAAATCAAATCTAAGCACATTAGAAGAATTTCAAATCTTTCTCATTGTTGCTGTATATATTTGACGACTAATATTTTCTACAATGGTTTCGCCCTCCGTTTTTGATGCAAAGTAGATCTTCTTCAGAGGCTTGTTCAGTTGGCTTATTGTCGCCATGTTGCTCCTGATCTGGTATAATAAAATCAGGATCATCATATGAGTCATCAACAACAAACACTTCCGTCACTTGTCCCAATCGTTATCATCAAGAAGCAGTTGGCATATTCTATCACTAAACTCCGGGACAGAAAAGCCCCACAGTTGAAGGGTAAATTACTACAGCAAATATAAAACTGAATTTGTCTTTTTCTTAAGTCTTTGTTGTTCGAGGTGTGTTCAGAAAGTAACGAGAATTTTAATTTTTTTAACAAAATATTTATTTATTCTTCTACATTGATGTTGTCGCCTTCAAAATAGTCCTAATTGGAGATTATACACTTGTGCCAGCGCTTCTTCCAATCCTCGAAACACTTCTCAAACTCGATCTTTGAGATAGCCTTTAGTTTTTTCAGCGATGCGCTTTAATGTCATCTACGACTGTAAAAAGACGGCCATTTAAGGTTCTCTTTATTTTTGGAAATAGGAAAAAGTCACACGGAGCCATGTCTGGCGAATATGTAGGCTGGGGCATCGTTACAGTACTGTTTTTGGCCAAAAATTCACGAACAATCAATGAAGTGTGAGCTGGTGCATTATCGTGGTGCAAAAGCCATTAATTGTTTTTCACAGATCCGGGCGTTTTTTTCAAATTAATTAACGCAAACGGCGTTGAACTTGTAGGTAGTACTCCTTATTGACCGTTTCACCTGGTGGCAGGAATTCATGATGCACTATGCCATTAATATCGAAGAACACAGTGAGCATAACCTTCACGTTCGACCGTACTTGTCGAGCCTTTTTCGGTCTTGGCGATCCAGAATGCCTCCACTGGGCATTGATTGAAACCTTAGTTTCGACGTCATATCCGTAAACCTATGTTTCGTCATCTGTTATAATACGTTTCAGTAATTCTGCATCGTCGTTGACTTCATTTAGTTACTCCTGAGCAACTTCCATTCGCCGTTGTTTTTGTTCAAAATTCAACAATTTTGGAACGAATTTTGCTGCCATGCGTTTCATACAAAAAACTCTGGAAAAAATGTCATGATATGATCCAATCGATATACCAACATTATCAGCGACCTCTCTAATTGTGATTCGGCGATTGTTCATAACCGCCGAACAATCGGCGGTTTTCACTTTTTCCACGTTTTCATCGGTTGTTGATGTGCTGGGGCGTCCAGGGCGTTCGTCATCTTCAACATCTTCACGGCCTTCTTGGAAACGCTTATACCACTCGTAAACTCTTGCTTTACTCATAGCAGACTCACCATAAGCCTTTGTTAACATTTCACACACTTTGTTACACTTTATTTCATTTTTTACGCGAAATTTGATATAAATTCTTTGATCCACTTCTTTTAACAAACGAAAATCGCCGAGCTCATAAAAACACGTCTAACCTTAGTGGCTGTCACAAAGTCAACAATGAAAACAGCTGAAAGTTTTATCATACTTCAAGGGCATGTATACCAACATAATAAAAAAAATGTTTGACAATCGGACTCTCCAAGTCCGCGAAATTTAAAAATTCTCGTTACTTTCTGAACACACCTCGTATTTAGATTTTCGCCTGCATGCCTACAGAAGAATCTGACAAAATCATACAAGATTATGTCTACAATTTACTAACAACTGTCTAGACAAGCCAGCGTGGGAAGAGACAAATTGAGTGGTCATGACACCCACCTAACCTAACCTTGTGCCCACTCGTACAATTAATTGTACGGCATTAGCACTGTGAAACTGCACCAACAGAAGTCATCAAGGCACAGCAGGTGCCGCCAGGTACTTTGTGGTATTTTATATTCCCAGGGAATACCGTCATTTTAAAACAGAAATTTAAATAACAAGTGCTGCAATATGCAAATTTCCCAACCACAAATGCGCTAAAGAATGCTTAATCTGTGTTCACTTCTAAAGAGAAAAATCTGCAACGAAATGTTAATTCGAGTTGCAATATTTTTATAGAAAGGTTATGACGACTATCAGAACTGTGCAAATTTTCATAATTAGGATTATGACCTATTTTATTCCGTCTAGTGGTCTCTTTACTTCCCTTGTAAAGGCTACCGCGGTTTCGAAACCTTACTGTTTCATCTTCAGGCCGTAATACAAAATGTCAAATCTGTCGAGGCCGACACATAGTTAAACAAAACACTGAAAACACACGTTAAGATTATTACTAGAGGAAGGGATAATTCAACCCCGGGCACTGCGATCGATTGACCTATTGTGCAACTTACCTCTTAAAATACCTAGTTCAGCAGATTGGTGCCCCTAATAAATTCGAACAACCCACTGACTAGCTCACTCTGCTGAAGATCTCTCCTACTAGCAAGAGCCTCACAATCATAACTTATGTGACCTGCAGTTTCCTCCTCCTTCCTGCACAATCTACACACGGTTTCTCCGTGGTACACACCTATCCTGTTCATGTGCACCTTCAGACGACAGTGCCCTGTTATGAGCCCCATGATCCTCCTGAGTTGTGCTCTGCCCAAGACTTCTGCTGCCCCTTTTATTCCTCCAGGAGGAACTTTGCTTAAGAGACGTTTACTATGGGAATGCCCATGAAGGTTGTCTCATCTTACCTGGTGTTGACATGTAATCTACCCATTAATAGCCAACGATAGAGAAATCCCTAAAGCCGGCTCAGGTCCGATAAACACAGACGCAGATCCAAGTCCAGCCAGTCGGTCTGCCTTCTCTTTACCCTCAACTCCCCTATGCCCAATACATGTGTAATTGTAAAACACACGCTACACTAAACACAATTACACGATTAAAATACACGATAAAATTTCGTTTGGCCAAACGATACGTACGCGTTTTTTCTTCTTTTTTTAAAAAAAAGAGCCCAAATGACGTCTTTGCACGCAAAACTTCAAAAATACAGTAAATAATTTGCAGTCCTCCTTAATCGCAGAACAGATGATTCCTTAATGAATTAATTATCGCATCGCAGCCACGTGTAAAGATTTTGATAAGCCTTTTTAACAAAATCTGAAGCCTGCTGGAGACACTGGAACTGATGGAAGGTGTTAAATTAATGACCAATAGGTCATAACCTCAATATTACTCAAAGCTGACATGCAGACCAGAGTTTTCATTAAATAACTGATACGTGAAATGTTTTAAAACCAAAGCCATGTTTGCACTAGTTTAATATTTTCTTTGTAAAGGGAGGGCTACACTCACATCAATACTGTGATGGATATTGTACTACGGATAATCAATCTATCACTCCCCTCTTCCATATCTCTCGCCTTTATCTTGTTACAACCCCTCTCAATGTTTCTACTATTTGCGGCAGCACGAGGATAACAACATCGATAATGTTTCTCGCAATTCTTTGCAATATTTTCACTCTTTGTCTCAGTTTCTCTTCCGCGCTTTTTCTATGGCTTATAAACAATAATATTTCATGCAATATTTTCTCTTCTTTGTCTTAGTTTCTCTTCGGCACTTTTTTTATGGCGAGTAAACATCAATAATGTTTCTCGCAATTCCTTACCATATTTTCTGTTCTGACTTAGTTTCTCTTCGACACTTTTTTCTATGGTGTATACACAACATCAATAATGTTTCTCGCAATTCCTTGCAATATTTTCTCTTCTTTGTCTTAGTTTCTCTTCGGCACTTGTTTCTTTTCTTGTGTGTTTAACGTTCGACTATTGTGCACACTTGGGCTAATGCAGACGATGGGATGATTTATAGCATATGAAAATGCTAAGCCCTGGCCGGGAATCGAACCTGGGTCCTCGGGGTGAAAGCCCAGTACGCTATCAACTAGGCCACCGAGGCACTTTTTTCTATGGTGAATACACAACATCAATAATGTTTCTCGCAATTTCTTGCAATATTTTCTCTTCTTTGCCTTAGTTTCTCTTCGGCACTTTTTCTATAGTGTACAAACATCAATAATGTTTCTCACAATCCTTTCAATATGTTCTCTTCTTTGTTTTAGCTTCTCTTCGGCACTTTTTCTATAGTGTACAAACATCAATAATGTTTCTCACAATCGCTTGCAATATTTTCTCTTCTTTGTCTTAACTACTCTTCGGCACTTTTTTTATGGCGTATATTGCAACAGACGTTCAACGAGTTGATGAACGCTATCTCACTAAAAAACTAAACCAGTTATGGAAGTAAAACTCAGCAACAAATGGTTTATTTACTGTCGCATTAAAATATTACTTTTCACAATAGTTTAAAAAACGTTACTTTCACTTGTTTCGATATAATTGATTTCGAGAAAGAAATCGCTACTTGTAAATTAAAATCAATCAGAAGATGTGTAACTCATAAAAAGCACATTAAGAAATCATATTGAAACATAGTTTTGTTTTACCTAAGCAAAGAATTAATTAATTTTTACAAGGAAAACCGGGCGACATTTAGTGTATTACAATATCTAACCTTCTGAACGTTATGATGCAAAAATCGATAATTATTAAGGTACAGTAAAGTAAATGTGACATTAAAACCGAAGTAACGTTATAAGCATGAGAAGTAATACCTACACGAATTAATTGCTGCACGCAGCTGTCTCGCTGACGTGATAGACGTGAATTGCCAATAATATATTTCTTTAAAATTCTTTTTATATTCTTCTTCTTTTCTGCTAGGATTATTGTCACTGTGTTCAGTATAATGATCTGCCTTCCCTAGCTTCGTCAATTCTACTTTCGTTGACGCGTTTCGGAGAACCTCCATCTTCAAAAACCTATATCTATCAAGACTATAACTACATAGATACAGTTTTTGAAGATGGAGGTTTCCGAAACGCGTCAACAGTATAGATATAGTTTTGATGGAGTTCTCCGAAAGGCAGATCATTATACTGAATATACTGAAATATATTTCTTTTCTTTCACTTACACCTTATGAAATCCATACTTCGCCATCACAATAAGCATTAAACTTTATTAATTAAATAATAATTTAATTATAATAATTAATTAATTATTATTATTATAAAATAATTAATAAATTATTTATAAAAAATGTTCTTGTTATCCAAACAAGTTATTTGAATGAAAACACGAAAAAATAAGACAGCCAGAGAAAAAATCCAATATAACATTCTCACAAATCTTTCACGACCACCTTTGGTGCTTCAGTCATTTCGACATTCAGTACATTGAAGAACAAAGGACTAAGAACAAAACTATTCATTTATCAATCACTGATTAATACTCGAGGATACATACGTACAGTGCTCCACATGATGCCAAAGCAAATAGTAAAATGCAAACCGTCCTTTCATTCGGATTGTAAATAAGCATCCACATTTAATTAATTAATTATATTCAGAAATAATTGTAATTACTTAATTAATTTTAATAAAATTAATAATTAATAATTACTTAATAACTGCATTTGAAACATTCAATTTACATTGAAAATACGAAAATGAAACCCTGACAGACGTCAAGAATTCTTTAAATTTTCAACGGATTCCAAATGTTTCACGCAGTTTTCAAACGCTTGTTACAAACATGAAATCGCATTTTCGAAATAATTTAAGACGAAAACGTTAAGAATTTTTAAACACTGTGTTCAGTATAATGACCTGCCTTCCATAGCTTCGTCAATTCTACTTTCGTTGACGCGTTTCGGAGAACCTCCATCTTCAAAAACTATATCTATACTGTTCACGGTTATGAAAAACGTATGATTTTGAAGAGCCAATCAGAAGCTGGCACGTTAGGTTTAATGTACACGTGTTGAATAGAGTATGGGTACGAGGAGGAGATAGAAAATTATAAATAGGACAGGCCATAATATTGGTGACCAGTATAGATATAGTTTTTGAAGATGGAGGTTCTCCAAAACGCGTCAACGAAAGTAGAATTGACGAAGCTAGGGAAGGCAGATCATTATACTGAACACAGTGATAATAAATAATCCTAGCAGAAAAGAAGAAGAATATAAAAAGAATTTTTAAAGAGGTTGCCATTTTGAAATTTTTCGATCAAATTCGCTGCTTGACGAACTTATCCAAGCTATTACCGTACTCGATTGTTATGCCAACTTTGAATGCAATCAGACTGAAATTGCGAACGTGAGCGTGTTAACGCACGCACGCGCGCACACACACATAATTTTTAACGGCCTCTCTTAATATGCTTACAAGTAACTGTCCGTGCTTATTTCCAAGGCCTTGAATCTTAGCCGCTCTAATAACTTTTCCCAATAAAAATTCGAAAAAAAACTTACTGAACGGAATACTAATGCCCAATAATATTTCAACTGTGTACTGTGTAGTTTTAGAGTTATACAGTTAAAAAAACGCAAAACAGTCTAACTGTAGTTTATTTAGCGCCGAGCAAACTACATAAAACTTTCTTCAGAAGTACAAAAAACAGACTACATTATCGCTGTACGCTGTACGCAAAGTTAAGCCCCACAAGAGTTATGATTGTTTTCCGTACAAACAAAATATATTCGAAGTTTAGAAGAAACAAGATTTATCACCAGCGTGCAAGGCAAGACAAACAACTTTGCCGTATCGCCCTTATAAAACGAAATGTGTTTGATGATAGAAGCGCTTTAAGTGAAGGAAGTGAAGTGTGGGAAGTTTTCATTTGAACAAAAATCATTCTTCCATTGACACGTATGCAGACAGCGTTGCATGGTTTGTGCATTAACCTACGCGGTTTTTTTTTCAATGCTACTGCATATTGTACTACATACGTTACAAAACTAGATTATTGTGGCACTGTTTTTTTTTATAGATTATTGTTCCGTATTTTTTTATATACGAACAAGAAAGAAATATATATATATATATATATATATATATATATATATATATATATATATATATATATATATATATATATATATACACACACAATTAGTTATTTCGTCAAACAACGAATTCATTTGTAAAAAAGGCCCTAGACGATCAAGCTGCTTGATCAAACGGTTTCAGTACTGTGAATCACGCACGCTTCAATCAACCCTTCAATCGTTTTGATCAAAACTCATTCTCAGTTGCGCTTTCCACTCGGAAAGAGTGTCGCGAATATCATGCGTTGACGCTCCAGACTTTTTCCTCTCCATCCTCTTGTGTTCTCGGTTGAAATTCGATCTTAGAATATTTATTTATGTCTGTTAATTCATTATGAAGTGCGTTACGAGGTGTTCAGAAAATAACAAGAAAGTCCCGATTGTCAAACATTTTTTTTATTATGTTGGTATACATGCCCTTGAAGTATGATAAAACTTTTAGCTGTTTTCATTGTTGACTTTGTCTGTGACAGCCACTAAGGTTAGACTTGTTTTTACGAGCGCGGCGATTTTCGTTTGTTAAAAGAAATGGATCAAAGAATTCGTATCAAATGTTGCGTAAAAAATGGAATAAAGTGTAACAAAGTGTGTGAAATGTTAACAAAGGCCTATGGTGAGTCTGCTATGAGTAAAGCAAGAGTTTACGAGTGGTATAAGCGTTTCCAAGAAGGCCTGTGAAGACGTTGAAGATGACGAACGCCCTGGACGCCCCAGCACATCAACAACCGATGAAAACGTGGAAAAAGTGAAAGAAATGGTTATGAACAATCGCCGAATCACAGTTAGAGAGGTCGCTGATGATGTTGGCATATCGATTGGATCATGTCACGACATTGTTTCCAGTGTTTTGTGTATGAAACGCGTGGCAGCAAAATTTGTTCCAAAATTGTTGAATTTTGAACAAAAACAGCGGCGAATGGAAGTTGCTCAGGAGTCACTAAATGAAGTCAACGACGATGCAGAATTAATGAAACGTATTATAACAGGTGACGAAACATGGGTTTACGGATATGACGTCGAAACTAAGGCTCAATCATCCCAGTGGAGGCATTCTGGCTCGCCAAGACCGAAAAAGGCTCAACAAGTGCGGTCGAATGTGAAGGTTATGCTCAATGTGTTCTTCGATATTAATGGCATAGTGCATCGTGAATTCCTGCCACCAGGAGAAACGGTCAATAAGGAGTACTACCTACAAGTTCAAAGCCGTTTGCGTGAAGCAATCCGAAAAAAACGCCCGGATCTGTGGAAAAACAATTCATGGATTTTGCACCACGATAATGCACCAGCTCACACTTCATTGCTTATTCGTGAATTTTTAGCCAAAAACAGTACTGTAACGATGTCCCAGCATCCGTATTCGCCAGACATGGCTCCGCGTGACTTTTTCCTATTTCCAAAAGTGCAGTCGTTTTATAGCCGTAGATGACATTAAAAGCGCATCGTTGAAAGAACTAGTTTGAGAAGTGTTTCGAAGATTGGAAGAAGATCTGACACAAGTGCATAATCTCCAATGAGGACTATTTTTAAGGCGGCAACATCAATGTAGAAGAATAAATAAATATTTTGTTGAAAAAATTAAAATTCTCGTAACTTTCTGAGCACACCTCGTATATATTATTTCTCAAGTCAACATCCCTAATCCTCAGCATATACTATTCGTACCTTTAGCATAAATGAGGTACCTTTAGAAAGATCTTTTAACCGGCTTCTGACATTGCAAACGATTTTGCGCTAAAACTTACTGTTTGTGGAAAAATTTAACATAAAAGACACTTTTATTATACGTACAACGGCATCAAGAATGCGCATGCTCGGCATCACGAATAGATAATCCCATTACAAATACCACTGTTTTGCATAACGTGCTTAGAACAATTTCAATATTTACTTAAAAGTCATTAAACCTTGCCCGTTGTACAAACTGGGACTATTACCAAACACACGTTTTTACACAAATATTTGTGATTTCTTCTTCCATCGTGCATTTATCAATCGGTTTATTTTTTAAACGTGTTTCCCTTCTATCCAACTACCGCCCTCACCCCAACGGCTACTCTTATTCAATAGGCTGTGTTTACTTAAAACTTTCATAGTGCGAAATTTCGCACGGGCGCCCCTGGTTTTATTAATTTGCGATTTTAATGAAGAAGAAAAAAAGAATTTAATGTTTAAACGCATGATTATTTAGTTTAATACTATAATTCATTCGTTTTTAATGAAAATAAAGACAAGAAATAACGCCGAATTATGATGCAATAGATAGTTCAAGTGTTTACGTGTGTGGAGTTATTGCTACAGAGAAGTTCTAATTGCTGGCATTTGTTGAGTAGGCGTGTACTAAGAGTTTAAAGCATTTCCACTTTAGCTTGTTTGTATTAATGCCAATTAAGCCTCAAGGGCCTCTCTTACTGAGGCTACTTACACTACAGTATTACGTTTCCCAGGCAATATGTTACCAATGAATACAGAATCTATAAGAAGGACGCTACTTGGATTCCCCGTCAATAGACAGCGCTGCATGTTTTTTTCTAAACTTGCAGCTCAGAGAGAGACAGATATAGGGGAGCATTTTCTGTCTCTCTCTCTCTCTCTCTCTCTCTCTCTTTCTCTTTCTCTCGCTGTATGTCTGACTGTCTATATCTCTGTCTTTCCCTCTCCAAATCCTACCCTAATGCTTGACCTATTTGGGAAATTATTATTACAGGGTCACCTTGTAAAAGTTATATTGTACTCAGTCAAATATATAGTTCAACTTCAGAAAATTATGATGTCGTTGCTGTGGAACTGGTGGTCTAGGAAAGGAAGAAAGCGATGTTTTTTATTAAATAGACAGGCTCACTGCCGTAATGAAAACGAAAGTTTAGGGACCTGCGATGTCACATAGAACAATTTTCTTGCAACCCCTCAGCTGTTGGCAGGAAGAGAGAGAGAGAGACAGAGAACTTGCCCCCCTCTCTCTCTGCCATCACCCCTATACCTGCCTCTCTCTCTCTCTCTCACTCTCTCTCTCTCTCTCTCTCACTCACTCACTCACTCACTCACCACTCACTCACTCACTCACTCACTCACTCACTCACTCACTCACTCACTCACTCACTCAGCTATAAGTTCAGAAAAAAACATGCATCGCTGCCTATCAGCGGGGGATCCAAGTAGCTTTCTCGGCCTAATAAAATGTGTTGACTTTTACAGGCAAGAAGTGTCCTTCTTATAGATTCTTTAGAAGGTCATGGCAATAAGCCTCATTCCAGTTAAAAGACGTATGTTCTTATTCGCTCATTTAGGTTTTAACTCTCAAGTTCAATTAGCTCTCCAAAACTTTCAGTCTTCGACAGTTATCGGGAAACATCGGTTCATCAACCAAAAAAGTTGGTCGATTCAGATTTTGCTGAAATTTTGATTTTGTTGAGGTACTTTCAGATATGCTCTGCTAATTGCCTTTGAGGGAAGAAATAGTAGTTACCCGTCTCAGCATTGGTCACGCGTGGTTTTCTAATGGTACGTGGGAAACCACTTATGTTAGTTTTGTGAAAATGCTAACGCAGTGAAACATATTCTTTTAGACTGTGATGACTTGAGGAGCATTTGAGTTTCTATGCAGGCGATCTTGGAGAACGATAGGCTTTATCCTTTCTAAGAAGCCTGCACATGTATGAGCAAATTCAGTATTTAGGGTTTTTTGTGTTCTTATTTATTCGTATTTGAAATTACTTTGTTCGTTCTTTATTATTGTATTTATTTCGTTTCTGTTTTTTTTTTGTAGGGCCACTTTACAGCCCTTCTTTATTTTATTTTGTTTTAATTTTAGATTATTTATTCTTGTTAACTAGTTTATTCGTACTGTGTTCAGTATAATGATCTGCCTTCCTTAGCTTCGTCAATTCTACTTTCGTTGACGCGTTTCGGAGAACCTCCATCTTCAAAAACTATATCTAGACTGGTATATACTGATATATAGGATCATTATACTGAACACAGTGATAATAATCCTAACAGAAAAAAAGAAGAATATAAAAAGAATTTTAGTTTATTCTTGTTAACTTCCTTTTTTTGGAAGTGTTATGTTGTTTATACCTGGTATGGAAATACAGACTTAACGTTAGCGGACAATAAAAGACATTAAAATAAAAAGACATTCACAAATGGTGTGTAGACTGAAGTCAAGCAGTGCCGTATCACATTGCAAGTGGTTGTAAAAAAAAACTGGCACCTTCACAGAATGGCTAACAATGTCTGCGCAGAAAGACATGCAAATTACGCATAAATTGAACACATCACTGCTCCTGTCAGGCGACACATTGGCGAGTGCAGCATCTTACCGTCCACAATACCGTCTCTTTGTGTCAACGAATCAGTTGATTGAATGAAGGATTCGCTTTACGGTCATCAATTATTTACACTTCGACCAATCACGTGTTCAGGACTACGCGAACAATTTTTTCCAATAAAACAATCACAAATTTTTTCGTAAACTATAAAGACTTTTTCATTCTTTCTGACAGCTTCAAAACCGTTAATTTAATATAAATTTGCTACACAAAATTATGTGTTACTTCAAATAAATTTCATCGAAATCGGTTGATTCGCTCTCCAGTGACGGGCACACTCGTATAGGGACAGATCTCATAGAACCACACTTTTTTTATCTTACGGGGACCTAAAAACGGACACACTCATTAAAATTTCGAAATCATCACCTTGGACCTACTTTCTCATACCTCGTATAATAACAAAATAAAACACGTATTAAAGAACACTGTTTTAATATCCTTATTTATCCATTAAACGGACTAACCATCTGACGTAAGTATAGGTCATAGATAAACTAGTGACTGAGATTAATGTTTTTTTTTTTTTTTTTAACGTCCGACTATTGTGCACACTTGGGCTAATGCAGACGATGTGATGATTTATAGCGTATGAAAATGCCAAGCCCTGGCCAGGAATCGAACCTGGGTCCTCGGGGTGAAAGCCTAGTAAAGAGAACTGAAACACAGATGGCAGATATATAGTTACAATTTTTAAAAAACTAATTTCTGTTATTGAATCAAAAATAAAAATAATGTATCATGTTTTCTCTTTTTTATTTTAATTATGCTAATCTGTTCGAAAACACGACAAATTAACGTACCTAGTTTTTCGTATTATAGCCAATCAGTTCAATTAAATCAGCTGATCGTTACGAATTAATATAAAACAACTGATCTTTTACTACAACATAGCTAGTTTTAAACAACATAACCTAAAACGTATTAGCGCCTATCAGCTGTTCAATAAAATCAGCTGATCTTTACGAATTAATACAAAACCAATCACTATACCAATATGAATTTGTTCACTCGCATCACGTGACGTGCAAAATCCATCACAACCGGCTAAAACATGACACACGTTATTTAAAATAAAAAATGTATTAAAGAACACTATTTTAATATCCTTATTTATCCATTAAACGGACTAACCACCTGACGTAAGTATAGGTCATAGATAAACTAGTGACTGAGATTAATGTAAAGAGAAATGAAACAGACGGCAGACATATGGTTACAATTTAAAAAACTAATTTCTGTTATTGAATCAAAAATAAAAATAATATATCACTTTTCTCTTCCTTTTTTATTTTAATTAAGCTAATCTGTTCGAAAACACGACAAACTAACGTACCTAGTTTTTCGTATTATAGTCTATCAGTTCAATGAATCAGCTGATCGTTACGAATTAATATAAAACAATTGATCTTTTACTACAATATAGCTAGTTTTAAACAACATAACCTAAAACGTATTACCGCCTATCAGCTGTTCAATAAAATCAGCTGATCGTTACGAATTAATATAAAACAACTGATCTTTTACTACAACATAGCTAGTTTTAAACAACATAACCTAAAACGTATTAGCGCCTATCAGTTGTTCAATAAAATCATCTGATCGTTACGAATTAATATAAAACAACTGATCTTTTACTACAACATAGCTAGTTTTAAACAACATAACCTAAAACGTATTACCGCCTATCAGCTGTTCAATAAAATCATCTGATCGTTACGAATTAATATAAAACAATTGATCTTTTACTACAACATAGCTAGTTTTAAACAACATAACCTAAAACGTATTACCGCCTATCAGCTGTTCAATAAAATCATCTGATCGTTACGAATTAATATAAAACAACTGATCTTTTACTACAACATAGCTAGTTTTAAACAACATAACCTAAAACGTATTAGGCCTATCAGCTGTTCAATAAAATCATCTGATCGTTACGAATTAATATAAAACAACTGATCTTTTACTACAACATAGCTAGTTTTAAAAAACATAACCTAAAACGTATTAGCGCCTATCAGCTGTTCAATAAAATCAGCTGATCGTTACGAATTAATATAAAACCAATCTTTTACTATAACTACCAATATGAATTTGTGCACTCGCATCAGGCGACGCGCAAAATCCATTACAACCAGCTAAAACATGACACATGTTAAAAAACAAGTTCTGTTAAAAGAATAAATCAATGAGTTTGAAATATACTACAAAACGAGTGACAAGAGACATAATACATTTGAATAATTAAAATTGAAGCCTAACAAGAAATACTGTACAGTACATACGTTTGGGATGGAATTTCTGTTCAAGAATATTAATGATTTGGTCCGCTGAAATCGAGTCAAGGAATCGCAAATCGTATGCCGATTAGTTTATCAAGGCACAATCGACTGTGATTAGGTTGAATCGATTGTTACATTGTACGCAATGTAATATTATATAAACCGATGACTGTACGATAACAAATTGTATCGACTGTAGATATCCTGCAATCCCACATCCCAATCAATATCAGAACTGTTGACTATACAAAACAGGACTAAACTGTCCGGATAACAGCTTCACTGCAGCAAGCATAATGAACCAATTCATAAAATAGTAATTGCGGTGAGGGGGAAGATGTCGAGAAATGATATAACTCATCTACCGCATACAAGTCGACACGTAGAGGTGGGCGTTTCTGCTATTTTTACAAAACGTCAACAAACTGTTTGTTGAGGAAAAAAGCTGTTTTTTAAAACAGTTGGAAAAAACAGATTTAGATAACTGAAACTCAAAGTTGTATTAGCAGCTAAAACATAAAGCAAATAAGTTCAGTTTTCTAAGACTACTTTTTCATTCCCATTGCCACTATGTCCTTAACTGTTTTTGGGACATAGGCATTAAGAAAGGAAAAATTTTATACATACGTCTTTCGGGCTCTATAAAATACGTCTTTCGGGCTCTATAAAACGTACTTTCGTATCAAATTCCAAACAATCGGCCCAATACGTTTGGTCAAAACTACGCACATTCATCATCGTTAGATCAGAGGCGCCATCTTGAAACGGAAAAAACTTACACGTCTTTCGGGCTCTATAAAAGGTACTTTCGTATCAAATTCCAAACAATCGGCCTAATACGTTTGGTCAAAACTACGCACACTCATCATCGTTAAATCAGAAAAGGCCATCTTGAAACGGAAAAATCTTATACATACGTCTTTCGGGCTCTCTATAAAAGGTACTTTCGTATCAAATTTCAAAACAATCGGCCCAATACGTTTGGTCAAAACTACGCACACTCATCATCGTTAGATCAGAGGCGGCCATATTGAAACGGAAAAATCTTATACGTCTTTCGGGCTCTATAAAAGGTACTTTCGTATCAAATTTCAAAACAATCGGCCCAATACGTTTGGTCAAAACTACGCACACTCATCATAGTTAAATCAGAGGCGGCCATTTTGAAACGGACAAATCTTATACAGGGTACCTTCTTTCACATTTCAAAACAATCGGGTTTATGCGTTTTGCCGAAACTGTGTAAGAAACAAAAACACAAACCAAATGCCAAACGGTCAAGCTCGCTTCGCTCGGTCAGCAATTATCTATTGTAAAACAGGAAGACAGTTCTGAAATAAAAATATAAGACGATTTATTTATTATTTTATTTTTAATCTATCTCTATCTATAATTCGGTCTACAACGTTCTACGCCGTCTTCCGATCTCCAACCTCCACCGATCGCGGTCCCACCACAGGTCTTCTGGTAGATCCCTTTTTTTTATTTCCTTTTCGACTCTCTCCAGCTCAGTCTCGGCCTTCCTCGTTTTCTTCTTCCAGGTGTTCGCCATTGCATGATTTTTTGGGAATTCGCTCATCCGGCATTCTTTGTACATGCCCGTACCAAACCAGTTGTTTTGTTCTTATATCCTCTACAATTGTATGCCTTACGTCCATTATCCTCCGTATACTTTCATTTCTCACTCTCTCCTTTCTTGATCTTCCTGCCGCTCTTCTCCAAAAGTCCATCTCAGTAGCCAACAGCATTCTTTCTGTTCTGCTCTTAATTGGCCATACCTCACTACCATATGTTATAATGCTTTTTACAATTGTGTCATAAATTCTTTTTTTATTCTCTTTTGAAATG
Source organism: Callitettix versicolor (assembly GCA_022606455.1). NCBI lineage: Eukaryota > Metazoa > Arthropoda > Insecta > Hemiptera > Cercopidae > Callitettix > Callitettix versicolor. The sequence continues at coordinate 10,854,573 of CM040183.1, forward strand.
TTTTGATCCCACAACACCCCGTTCAGCATAGACACAGCTCTCCTTCCAAATACTATTCGTTCTTATTTATTTTTAATTTATTATTAATATTATTACAACATATTCTATAATTTAGGCTCATTTGTTCTAAAGACCTGAAATTTACATACCATTGTATATGTACACTAAGAAAAATATCTCACCACTGATTTGTACCGCGATTGCCCCGTTTTGAAGCGAGTCACCTTCCGATAATACTTGTTCAACTGTTGGTACACTACAGTTATGAGGAAGTTTTCTATACAGAAAATACACGATATATTCATATTTTAGCAAGTAAACAAGCGGATACTGAATCGCCAACAAAAAGGATAAAACAAAGACAGCAATGCAAACGTAAATAATGGCGTCCACATTTATTTGTCGGTAAAACAAATCACCGTATTTTAGTAAACGTTCGGAGCCGAAGTTTTCCAAAAACAACACATTTCTTCCTGTCAAGTAAATAGCACTGGAGATAGTTCCATCGGGGTAAGAAAGAGGTGGAACTTTAGCTTAACGTTCGAACCAAATAGGAGGGAATTATTTACCTTTTAATTGTACACGTAAAGACAGAAATCAAAGTAAAAATCCAGGTTTGGCCACTAATAATAGTAAAAAAACTATTTCTGTGACAATATTTAGAATTTTTTTAAGGAACTAAGAAATGTGTTCGTGTGTGTGTGTGTGTCTGTATGTGTTTGTGTGTTTATGTGTGTGTGTGTGTTCGTGTGTACGTGTGTTTATGTGTGTGTGGTGTTTGTGTGTGTGTGTGTGTGTGTGTGTGTGTGTGTGTGTGTGTGTGTGTGTGTGTGTGTGTGTGTGTGTGTGTGTGTGTGTGTGTGTGTGTGTGTGTGTGTGTGTGTGTGTGTGTGTGTGTGTGTGTGTGTGTGTGTGTGTGGCCTCGTTCCGATTTTTACAAACTAAAAGTTGGCAATCCTGGATACAATACAAACAAAACAAAAAGAGCCCAAAAATTGCGAATGTGTAACTAAAGTGAAACCGCTAAGTTTTGTAAATTCCGATTTATCGTTAAGGCACTAGAGACGCGTTTCCCAGACTTTCGCACAAGAATTTGCTCATACATGCCGTAATATAAACTAATGTAAGTAATATGTTAGAAGAAAACATTTCGTTAATATTCGATCATTAACGTTTTGTGATAATTTAATCACTTCCGACTAGACATACAGTTTCATTTAACACAAGGTAATACAAAAAAATTAATCAAAATCTGCTCTAAGGATTTGATTAAAATTTTCTCAAATGTACTCCTTAAATAGCGAAACAAAATAAATAACATCTACCTAAAAAATCGAAAGTTATTGGCAAAAATAACCGAAAAACAGCCTTAGGCGGGGGCGGCCACAAATGAAGAGCGGAATAAACCGGCAACCGGAAGCGGAATTCAGTCAGTTTAAAGAAAGCGTTTGTATATTTTAAATCTAAATACTTAGGCCTCCTGCAACGGATTCTAGGAACTACTATGTTAAAAACCATAAGTTAGGCAACGAGATAAATAAGTTTGGAAGCGTGGTCAGCGTTGTGGGGGAAGCAGTCAGCTTTAAAACGGAACCTAGACAGAGTCGAAGCTACACAGTTTGATTTCGCACAGCACCGTTATGCTTTCAGTGGCCGCACTTACATTAAAAGCAAGATGTTCGGTTTTGAATGCGTAGTCTGCTTCGCTCCACATTGGGTACCGGGCCTTTATTTCTCAAATCGGTTCTTGAAATTTTGATCGTATACAATAATTGTAAAGCAAATTTATGATCCAGGAGTGTAATCGAAAGTAATCCCTGACCACCGTTGCAATTCGTTTTGTTTTTTTTTTCGATTATACTACAGTATATATATATATATATATATATATATATATATATATATATATATATTACTTCACATTTTGTATACTAAATTGAGTTTACCAATTTTCGGGTTTTGTCGATAACTTCCAAACTAAGGCATACTGTATTGGAGCGTTAAATATAAAAGGACTAGAAGTACAACCACCATCATAAAAAGTGTGCTCGATATCGGAGGCTAAAGTCCATGCAGTTGGACTATCTGCCGCTACGAACGCTGCAAACTACACGGACAGGGATAGAGACGTTTGAGAATATATACAGTACTATTATCTATTTAACTGTAGTTGAACACTTTGCCGCAAGATGCCACCAGCAGCGATAAATTTCTCAAAGGCGTTGCCATTCTAGTACGTTTATGATTGGAGAAACAATTAATATGAGAAAGTTTGTGCAATGTAAGTTCGGTTGTAGGCCACTGTACGCTCCAAGGCACACAGACAACAGTGTTACCCGTATGGAACGCATCTCCGCGGTCCAGACGGATCGGTTAACATCGGACAATGGCCAACAGTTAGTTGCCTTGCTGCTTGCTATTTCTGCTCCTGAGAATTTTTTATGGTTGGAAGATTTTTCATAACGCACCTAACATTTCAATAAAACACGAGATCAGTATGCGATCTCTTATGTCAGAAAAACATTGACAATTAGGTTAGAAAACTTAATTTTCGATTCGCAGCGCTCAACTAAAGCAATGTTTTCAAATGCACAAAATAAATACGTATAATTTCTTAGTTACTATTCAATTTAAAAACATTTACGTTATGAGTTCGAAACTATATAAGTTCACATTTTGGAAAATAAATTAACTAGCAGTTCAAAAAACATTGGCCTTGCAGTATAATCTTAATTAATTGCCTGGCAAACGCTCGACGACAGCGCCCGTAAAATTTGCCGCCAATTTAACCGTTAACCGTAGCATTTAGGAAAATATTACGTCAGGTCTGTCCGTTCAGCCAGTATTACAAGAAACGGCCGACAACTACACTCGTCATCGTCTAATCAGAAACAGCCATTTTGAAACTGTAGAGAAGAGGAAAAAATCATACACACGTTATTTAGGCTTTATATAAAGTAGATTCATACCAAATTTCAAAATGCGTCTGCCAAAACTGCGTACATTCAGTTAAATCAGAGGCCGCCATCTTGAAACGGAAGCGAATGCGAAAAATATCATAACTAACTCGTTCGGTCTTTTGACAAGTTGCCTACATACCAAATTTCAAAACTATCGGTCAATGCGTTTAGCCAAAATTGCGTATGGTCATCGTAAACCAGAAGCCACCATCTTGAAACGGAAGTGAACGGGGACAAAATCTTACACGTACGTCGTTCGGACTTTATACAAGCTATCTTTGTACCAAACTGCAATAAAATTGGTCCCAGCAGCCAGACTAGCTACACCTACTGAGAGGATTTAAACGTCCCTGGCGGTACCCGAGTCTAACACACACTTACACTTACAACACTAAACATACGACTTTAACACTTTATACTCACACTTACATTTAGGGAGGCGATAATAGCCTCAATGTGCTTTTCGCCTTAAAATAAAAAAAAAAAATAAGTTCCTATAAGTTATCGTCATACTAACGTTACGATGATTCTATAAATGCATTTCTAGTCACTTCAGTAGGCGTGTAGGTAATCGATTTAAGCCAGTACCTTTAATTTAAACCGTTCAGCAGAAAGTACGGTTTCCGAGGCTTCTTAAGTCAGATGTCAAACAGCTGTTTACAATAGCACAGCTTATACAACCTTACACAGCTGTTGAAAACCTCTTATAAAGTAATGAAAAAAAAAAGCAACTATATCAACGATATTCCATTTACGTAATTAATCATAAAAGAGTCTGTTGTTTTGGTCTGAAAAATGTATAGTTGCATTTGATTTTGTATAAAAGTACCATGTAACAGAAAAATCGTAACACTGCAAAAAGGCACTTAGTTCTCGGCTGGCATAACGCGTGACCTTTTAAGGACTTTTTATTAACATGCTCCGACAATCTTCGGAAACCCTGAAATGATCTGGCAGGTTCCCTTTGCATAACTGTTATCTAACACGCTCTGAAAATCTTCGGAAACCCTGAAATGATCTGGCAAGTTCCCTTTGCATAACTGTTATCTAACACGCTCTGAAAATCTTCGAAATCCCTGAAATGATCTGGCAAGTTCCCTTTGCATAACTGTTATCTAACACGCTCTGAAAATCTTCGAAAACCCTGAAATGATCTGGCAAGTTCCCTTTGCATAACTGTTATCTAACACGCTCTGAAAATCTTCGAAATCCCTGAAATGATCTGGCAAGTTCCCTTTGCATAACTGTTATCTAACACGCTCTGAAAATCTTCGAAACCCTGAAATGATCTGGCAAGTTCCTTTGCATAACTGTTATCTAACACGCTCTGAAAATCTTCGAAATCCCTGAAATGATCTGGCAAGTTCCCTTTGCATAACTGTTATCTAACACGCTCTGAAAATCTTCGGAAACCCTGAAATGATCTGGCAAGTTCCCTTTGCATAACTGTTATCTAACACGCTCTGAAAATCTTCGAAATCCTGAAATGATCTGGCAAGTTCCCTTTGCATAACTGTTATCTAACACGCTCTGAAAATCTTCGGAAACCCTGAAATGATCTGGCAAGTTCCCTTTGCATAACTGTTATCTAACACGCTCTGAAAATCTTCGGAAACCCTGAAATGATCTGGCAAGTTCCCTTTGCATAACTGTTATCTAACACGCTCTGAAAATCTTCGAAAACCCTGAAATGATCTGGCAAGTTCCCTTTGCATAACTGTTATCTAACACGCTCTGAAAATCTTCGGAAACCCTGAAATGATCTGGCAAGTTCCCTTTGCATAACTGTTATCTAACACGCTCTGAAAATCTTCGGAAACACTGAAATGATCTGGCAAGTTCCTTTGCATAACTGTTATCTAACACGCTCTGAAAATCTTCGGAAACCTGAAATGATCTGGCAAGTTCCTTTGCATAACTGTTATCTAACACGCTCTGAAAATCTTCGGAAACCCTGAAATGATCTGGCAAGTTCCCTTTGCATAACTGTTATCTAACACGCTCTGAAAATCTTCGAAATCCCTGAAATGATCTGGCAAGTTCCCTTTGCATAACTGTTACATAAAATTGTTTAGATTGTTTAAATTGTGGTCCACGTTTAAAATAATGCTCTGGAGGTGTAATATACGAGGTGTGTTCAGAAAGTAACGAGAATTTTAATTTTTAGAAAACGTGATACATTATTTTTATTTTTGATTCAATAACAGAAATTAGTTTTTTAAATTGTAACCATATGCCTGCCGTCTGTTTCATTTCTCTTTACATTAATCTCAGTCACTAGTTTATCTATGACCTATACTTACGACAGGTGGTTAGTCCGTTTAATGGATGAATAAGGATATTAAAATAGTGTTCTTTAATACATGTTTTATTTTAAATAACGTGTGTCATGTTTTAGCCGGTTGTGATGGATTTTGCGCGTCGCGTGATGCGAGTGCACAAATTCATATTGGTATAGTGATTGGTTTTGTATTAATTCGTAAAGATCAGCTGATTTTATTGAACAGCTGATAGGCGCTAATACGTTTTAGGTTATGTTGTTTAAAACTAGCTATGTTGTAGTAAAAGATCAGTTGTTTTATATTAATTCGTAACGATCAGCTGATTTAATTGAACTGATTGGCTATAATACGAAAAACTAGGTACGTTAATTTGTCGTGTTTTCGAACAGATTAGCATAATTAAAATAAAAAAGAGAAAACATGATACATTATTTTTATTTTTGATTCAATAACAGAAATTAGTTTTTTTTAAATTGTAACTATATATCTGCCGTCTGTGTTTCAGTTCTCTTTACTAGGCTTTCACCCCGAGGACCCGGGTTCGATTCCCGGCCAGGGCTTGGCATTTCCATACGCTATAAATCATCACATCGTCTGCATTAGCCCAAGTGTGCACAATAGTCGGACGTTAAAAAAAAAAAAAACATTAATCTCAATCACTAGTTTATCTATGAATGGATAAATATGGATATTAAAACAGTGTTCTTTAATACGTGTTTTATTTTGTTATTATACGAGGTATGAGAAAGTAGGCCCAAGGTGTTGATCGCGAAATTTTAATGGGTGTGTCCGGTTTTAGGTCCCCGTAAGATAAAAAAAGTGTGGTTTTTACTATGATATCTGCCCTATACGAGTGTGCCCATCACTAGAAAACGAATCAACCGATTTCGATGAAATTTATTTGAAGTAACACATAATTTTGTGTAGCAAATTTTTATTAAACTGACGGTTTCGAAGCTGTCAGAAAGAATGAAAAAGTATTTATAGTTTACGAAAAAATTTGTGATTGTTTTATTAGAAAAAAATTGTTCGCGTAGTCCTGAACACGTGATTGGTCGAAGTGTAAATAATTGATAACCGTAAAGCGTATCCTTCATTCAATCAGCTGATTCGTTGACACAAAGAGATGGTATTGTGGACGGTAAGATGCTGCACTCGCCAATGTGTCGCCTGACAGGAGCAGTGATGTGTTCAATTTATGCGTAATTTGCATGTCTTTCTGCGCAGACATTGTTATCCATTCTGTGAACGTGCCAGTTTTTTTTTTTTTTACAACCACTTGCAATGTGATATGGCACTGCTTCACTTCAAACTACACCATTTGTAAATGTCTTTTCATTTAATATCTATTATTGCCAGCTGACGTTAAGTCTGTATTTCCATACCGGGGGCGTGCGAAATTTCGCACTATGAAAGTTTTAAGTAAGAACTTCAGTGTTCCTGACTGGATCATGTCAAGCTCCACGCCTTTCAGGAAACGTTTTAGTCTTTTAATGACTTCAGTGTTCCTGACTGGGTCATATAGAGCTTCGCAGATTTCAAGAAACATGTGACTTCAATAACTCCTCACTGGTTCATATCAAGCTTCGCGGATTTCAGGAAACGTGTATCTTTTAATGACTTCAGTGTTCCTGAATGCTGATTGGGTCCTGTACAACGCAGAAATGGGATCAAATTCCGGATATTGTACGCTAATGTTAACTATGTTTAATTTGAGATATTAACACATTCTTAGCGCGTTCTTCCTGCTACAGGTTTAAATATCAAAATACTTTTTATGATGAGTTCAGCCGGACTGTAAACGCGGCCTGAACGTCCTCCTCATCACATTGGACAGCTGTACGTCCAATGTATTTGGCTATTTTCGAACCTAATTATCACAGGAATGTAACTACACAATATTTCCTAATTATATTTCCAGCCGTGTAAACACACAAGCACAATTTGGCCGAACAATAAGCAGACTTACCCTCGGAAGTACGCAGTTACTGTCAAGACTAAAACAAACAAGGGATGATTACAGCAGATTACATTACTTCTCCCTATCCGTGTTTTTGCAGTCATAACCATATCCACCCTTTCCCTTTTTCATTAACTCGGACATTATTCAAGCAAGAACAAACAACGACCTACTATTAACTTTAACAGCTCCATTTAAATTGTTTCGTTCATCATTGGTGGGTCGCACATTGAATTATTTCAAAAAAAATTACTGATGACAACATAATCACGATGTTACATCGATTTATAATTCACGCGTTGTCAAAAATGAAGAAAGAAGACGAGTGGAGATTGACGAGGAACCGAGAAAACTAAATCATGAAGTAACTCGGTTATACCAAGTAGATAACTTATAGAACTAAGTCCATTATCATGAAGTAACTCGGTTATACCAACTAGATAACTTATAAAACTAAGTCCATTATCATGAAGTAACTCGGTTATATCAACTAGATAACTTATAAAACTAAGTCCATTATCATGAAGTAACTCGGTTATACCAAGTAGATAACTTATAAAACTAAGTCCATTATCATGAAGTAACTGGATTATACCAAGTACATAACTTATAAAACTAAGTCCATTATCATGAAGTAACTCGGTTATACCAACTAGATAACTTATAAAACTAAGTCCATTATCATGAAGTAACTCGGTTATACCAAGTAGATAACTTATAAAACTAAGTCCATTATCATGAAGTAACTCGGTTATACCAACTAGATAACTTATAAAACTAAGTCCATTATCATGAAGTAACTCGGTTATACCAAGTAGATAACTTATAAAACTAAGTCCATTATCATGAAGTAACTCGTTTATACCAACTAGATAACTTATAAAACTAAGTCCATTATCATGAAGTAACTCGGTTATACCAACTAGATAACTTATAAGACTAAGTCCATTATCATGAAGTAACTCGGTTATACCAACTAGATAACTTATAAAACTAAGTCCATTATCATGAAGTAACTCGGTTATACCAAGTAGATAACTTATAAAACTAAGTCCATTATCATGAAGTAACTCGGTTATACCAAGTAGATAACTTATAAAACTAAGTCCATTATCATGAAGTAACTCGGTTATACCAAGTAGATAACTTATAAAACTAAGTCCATTATTATGAAGTAACTCGGTTATACCAAGTAGATAACTTATAAGACTAAGTCAGCACGAAGTTCGTGTATCATCTTCGTTGATGAAACTGTAAGTATATAAACCAGAAAAGAGATTCATGTAGAAGGAAAGTGGTCAAGAAAATTTAAACATAAAGATATTCTAATTATTAAAAAAAAGGTTTGGACAATTTTCTTCGCACTTATTAAACAAAAAACGAATTTGCTCTCAGGTACCCCCACATAGTACTGGGTAAGACTTAAAATTGGTATCAATCGATAGTCATCAACTGGTTTGGCACCAAAGCCAATTGATGGTTGATGACCTTGTACTTATGGTTACTACTGACGCTCCGACACGTCAGCTATAAGCTTTTGTGTTCCTCTTCAACTTCATCTTAAACGGACTCCAGTGCCCTTGACGAGCTCTAGAATCTTGTAAAGGGTGTCCTTGAGAAACTTCTTATCTGCTTGCTGAGGTCTTAAGTCTCCTTCTTTTGGATTCCAAGACCTCGCACTTGACGAGAATCTGTACTGTACAGTTTCAGCCTCCTGCCCGCACAGACGGTAATCAGGCGAAATAGGTAGTAATCTCACCTTACGTAGATGACTCCAGATGTGGCCGTGTCCGGACGACCTGCCTAAGCGACCTTCCGTTGAAAAAACAAGTGGGGGGACCTTCTGTTGAGAGAAGACGTTTCCCTAATCTTTACCCAGGTAACTGCCTATATCGTTTGATGTGTTCTATCCTATCCCATTCTCTTACTGCACCTCTCGCAGTTGCGCGGCTGATTTTGCTCGCGAGCTCTGGTCCCACAAATCGAGCAGCAACTCCTCTTTTGGCCATAAGGCCTGCTCTTCTCGTTTACCTCAATCCCGCTTTGCCCAGGTACCCACCCCAGTTGCACCATATTTGTACTCGACAGAACAAAGAAGGAGCAGAGGAATTCCCATACCAATCTGGATGAGATTTCTACAAAGTTGACAGATTTTGTTGATGATCTTAGTCTGCTAGCTACCTGTTTGGTAGGAGACACGTTCTTTGGCGCATCTCGATTCTGTAGCCATACCTCCTCGTAACCAAACGTAGCTTATCAGTTTTGTATTATAGTGGGGAGTGTCTCATCCGAGAGTCAACGCGATATTATAGCTTGTGAAACGAGGACGCTAATCATTATACCGCAGAAAAACAAGACCGCTTTATCATAAAAGTAATGCGGCATCGTAGTAGAACAATGACATTAAATATACACGTGCTAGAAGTACAGCTCGATATGAGAGGTTGAAGTCCAAGTAATTGTAACATCTGTCGCTATGAACGCTGTATACTGTAAGTACAGGGGGAAGAAACGATTGAGAAAATAGACAGTACTATTATTTATTTAATTATAGTTGAGTACTCTGCCGCAAGATACCACCAGCAACAGCGCTCACAACCTCTCATATCATTCTAGTGCGTTTATATACAATGACCAAAAGGCTCTGAATAAATTCTATGCTAAGCAACTCTTGGAGGATATTAAAAAGCCCCAACTACATTGCCAAAAATCATCAAACACTCTACAAAAAAGTAAAATCAATCACAAACCAAAGTTCGAATTTAGTAACGTTCCAATGGAACAATAATCATATTAATTTTACGCATCCCACAACTGTTGAACAATTCTTTACGTAACACCATTGAACATAAACGGATTAAACACACAGCCATCATTATAAAAAGCGTGCTCGATATTAACGGCCGAAGTCCTCGTAACTGGACTATCTTCTACTACGAACACTGCAAGCTGCAAGGACAAGGTGTGGAGAAGATTGAGAAAATAAACTATTATCTGTTTAACTGTAGTCTGAACACTGCCGCAAGATGCCACCACCAGCGAGCGAACACGAAGCTCCCATAAGGGTTATCATCCTAATACGTTTATATTCAATGGTACCACACCTAAGTCTACACAGCTCTTATCTATACTTGTCAAGAGAAAATGAATTTCAAAGAACCACAACGAACAGTTAAACGACGTAACTGTTTACTAATCGAACATAACGATCGCAACAACATACCATTAAATGGAGCTATAAAATTAATACACACAAATAAACAGTTACCCGTTATTACAATAAACAATGAACTACCAATCATCAAAGCTTAACTAAAAGCGAATATCTGTTTACAAAAACCCCGATAATTCTCTCAGGCAAAACAAAACAGTATTAAGAAAGAGTTGTGAAAGTGTAATATTGTAATACGCGACGAAAGTGAACGGTGGTTACTGAGATGTGGTTAGCCATTACTGTAGCTACACGCTATGTCATATAGGCCAACAATTACATCGAAACGAAAGGAAGATTGTGTTCAACCTTCAGCAGATTTCTCCCAGTTTCCTTTCTTTAGTTCGGAGAGTAGTCAGGCATACAGCGAATTTCATTAATGTCAACAATTTACCTGTACTATAAACATATAGGTTAGGCCGTGTAACCTCCAAGTGCGGAGCGTAATTGCGCCGAGCGGAGCCTACTGTTTTAATGAAACCGGGCAGCCACCATATGCGGTGCTGAGCTCTCCTCGGGGCAAACGGAGCGGAGCTGAGAGGAACGAAGATAATCGGCAACCAGAAGCGGAGTTCAGTCAGTTTAAAGAACGCGTTTGTGTCTTTTCAGTCTAAATATTTAGGCCTACTGTAACGGATTGTAGGAACATCTTGGTTAGAACGCCCTCGATTAGAACGCTAACTCGGTTATAGCGCTATTTTCATAATGTCCCCAATATTCTATATTAAGTGTACGTGTATTTTAGGCTCGGTTACAACGCTTTGTGAACTCGGATACAATGCTGTCACGCTGCTGTTATAGTCCAGCCACTTTGTAAACGGCCTGTGCGAGAATTTCTCATGTATATAGGAGAATTCCCCTCCAGCTCCCTCCAACAGTTCAAGGACACACAGTCGGCCAATCTGTTTACAAACTGTTACCACTCAGCGATAGTGAAGGAAAAGGGGAGGAGCTATGGTGACAGAGTGGGGACATGACCTCTCACTCGCACATTTTTCCTCTCTGTCGCACTGGTGCTCTTAGCAGTTCTATAAGCTGCTGATCTATAGTCACTCTCATTTGAAATACAATTTGTGTTCTATTTAGGATAAAGGTTGAGAATAGAAACGAATCTTTGGAATTTTTTTGCTGTCTAAACAAACAATGTAAATTGTGTCGTTCCCGCAAAAGCGTTCTCTCTCTCTCTCTCTCTCTCTCTCTCTCTCTCTCTCTCACACACACACACACACACACACACACACACACACACACACACACACACACACACACACACACACACACTGTACGCCTTGGTGGGGGAAAGACATCAATCTCACGAACCCTTACAACAGTATACATACTAGACGTACAGTACTTACTTTCTATTAGTTTTAACTAAAATATATTTTAAAATATGTAAAATGTGTAATAAATTGTAATAAAATAGCCATTAACAACATATACAGTACACAGTATGCTTTTCTTTCGCTACATACAGTATTGCCGCCGTTTACAAACTCGTTTAATGTAAACTCGGTTACAACGCTGTCTCGTTTACAGCGCTCATAGATATTTCGTCCCTTCAACCGCGTTATATACGAGGTCGACTGTATGATGTTTACAAACCGTAGCCTACGAAACGGTAACCTACGTAACGAGAAATAATAAGCTGTTTGGAGGCGTGGTGGGGGAAGCTGAGTCAACTTCAAAACCGAACCTAGATAGAGTCGAAGCTACGCGGAGCGGAGCCAGCGACGCCGCTTGACTCCGCTCAGCTTCGTTACGCTTTCAACGGCCGCACAAATTAAAACAATATGTTATGTTTTGAACGCATAGTCCGCTCCGCTCTGCCTTTGCTGCCACCCGGCCTAAGCGTAACGTAGATGAGCGGAGTCAAACGGCATTGCTGGGATCCGCTCCGCGTAACTTCGACTCTGACTAGGTTTGCTTTAGAAACTGATTCCGCTTCACCCACCACGCCTCTAAACTTACTATTTCTCGTTGCCTAGGTTATGGTTTCAGGTAGCTTCGTAGAAACAAAACACGGTAGTTCCGTAGAATCCGTTAAAATAGGCCTAAATATTTACTTTTTAAAAGATACAAAGGCGTTCTATTTAAAGTGACTGAACTCCGCTTCTGGTCGCCGTCCGCTCAGCTCGGTTCAGCTCAGCACTGTGGTCTCCCGGTCTTACACTTTACGTTTTCGCGCGAAATATCTCTGGGCAACACCTAACTTTAAAGCAGGAAAATTATGAGCCTTGGTTAGTTAGGATCAGTGTTTCCCCTATGGTAAATATTTCGGTCAAAAATTAAGTTTTTAAATTAATGATGTGGAAACATTACACTCTCTCATTTAATTATGTTTCCCAAAAGTCCGATTGGGCAACTAACGACATAAAATAATAAGAACCACTCATCTAGGGTTAGCTACTGGTATTTTCACGAGATAGCGACTCAACCGCTCCTCCCAAATTTAACTGCTTGCGGGTTAATTACGTGCGTCTTACATTCGATGTCAAAACGGCACTGGGTAATCCAAATATACGTCTTTCATATTCCGAAAAATGAACCCTTGTTAACTGAACAACAGAACAAAGCGCACAGCTGCAAGGTCATTCACTATTACAGCCCCTCCCCCCTCTACAATACTGTCATTTTGTTTCCAGTAGCGAGTGAGTAACGAGTGTTTTTCATTTTAATAACTACTGTTTTTATTCAAACTTGTGTTGTTTGGCGAGAACTAGGTTGTTAAAAAAAAATGTTTTCAAAGAGCGTACATTGATGCAGCAATGAAGCGTTACGTTATTCGCTGAACAAAATGGAAACAGAGCTGCAGAACAGTAATTACACACGTATTACTGGTATTAGAATACTGTATCTATAGTTTCATTATCAACATAACCTTAATAACTACTTAGTACTAGTTATCATAATCCAAAGGTTTAGTTTAGTACATTTAAACGTTTGCTGTAGTTTAAAGTACAGTAGGATATATTTCTGAAATTTGATATTTTTAAATGTCTGTCACTTTGTAATGTTCCTTAAAAATTCTTCAGTGCGTCTTTGAATCGATGAAATACGGTATTTCTCTTAACTATAAAGAAACAAAATGGGTATGACCCTGAATTCAAACATAATGAAGCAAAAATATTAACTTGGTACTGTTATTATTACAGCATAGAAATCTGGTAAAAATTCATTATATTCTAGTACAATATAATATCCTCCAAATTAAATTTATTTAGATACACAATATAATAGCCTCTAAATTAAATTTCTTTAGCTACACACTATAATAGCCTCTAAATTAAATTTCTTTAGCTACACAATATATAATACGCTCTAAATTAAATTTCTTTAGCTACACACTATAATAGCCTCTAAATTAAATTTCTTTAGATACACAATATAATATCTTCTAAATTAAATTTCTTTAGCTACACACTATAATATCTCTAAATTAAATTTCTTTAGCTACACACTATAATAGCCTCTAAATTAAATTTCTTTAGCTACACAACATAATATCTTCTAAATTAAATTTCTTTAGATACACAATATAATATCCTCTAAATTAAATTTCTTTAGCTACACAACATAATATCTTCTAAATTAAATTTCTTTACCTACACACTATAATAGCCTCTAAATTAAATTTCTTTAGATACACAATATAACAGCCTCTAAATTAAATTTCTTTAGCTACACAACATAATATCTTATAAATTAAATTTGTTTAGATACACAATATAATATCCTCTACATTAAATTTCTTTAGCTACACAATATAATATCCTCCAAATTAAATTTATTTAGCTACAAATTAATAGAAAGCAAGACGAGCATCAGGGGAAAAGAAAACACGGTTAGCGAAGTGTTGTAATTTCTATAAAACTATAAACAAAGGAACAGTGCTGTAGAATGCAAAGGGAAATTATTATTTAATTTTATAATTTCGAAACTCAAAGGGAAAAATCAACAAGAAAAATTAAGCCGAAATACTGTAATTGCATTTTCCCGTCGGAGTATGAATAAAATAGCATTTTTGCGATCGACAGTACATTATCGATTACTGACATTCCGTGGCGGGTGCGCTGTCCACATCCTTCGATAGCGACTGCCCAAATGCGAGACGTTAGTGGATTTGGGCTGAATATATGTTTGGTGGACATTTACAGCAAATAAACACCAAACTAAAACGAATGTATTGCTTCAATTCCTCAAACAAATCCGGTTCGAAAGTTGCAAATAAAAATAAACAAAAAACCAACTATTTTTTACATTCTGTTCATCATATTTTGATCAAATTTTGTTTAAATACATAACTGATGTCAGTGTTTTAAATTTGAAGTTAGAAAAATTACAGTTCTAAAGTAAATCGAAAAATTAAACTCCGTCGTCAAGGTTTATTTCGTACATCGATTTATTCAGTGACCTTGAATTTCGATTATTTCAAATGTGACTGTCTATTGTCAATAACGAATTCAAAATTGTTAGTTGTTAACAAACTGTTTGATCGTATTCCAAATTGTTTCTTGAAAATAAATTGTTGGTAACGAAATGAAAATTGTTTGTTTGTAACCAATTACAAATTTTTTGTTGATAACCAATTGTTTGATAACAAATTCACAATTTTTTTATAACAAATTTTTTGATAACGAATTCACAATTGTTTTTGATAACAAATTTTTTGATAACAAATACACAATTGTTTGTTGATAACTAATTGTCTGATAACGAATTCACAATTGTTTGTTGATAATAAATTGTTTGATAACGAATTCACAATTGCTTGTTGATAACAAATTGTTTGATAACGAATTCACAATTGTTTGTTGATAACAAATTGTTTGATAACGAATTCACAATTGTTTGTTGATAACAAATTGTTTGATAATGAATTCACAATTGTTTTTTTTTGATAAATTGTTTGATAACGAATTCACAATTGTTTTTATAACAAATTGTTTGATAAAGAATTCACAATTGTTTGTTGATAACAAATTGTTTGATAACGAATTTACAATAGTTTTTTGATAACAAATTGTTTGATAACGAATTCACATTTTTTTGTTGATAACAAATTTCTTGATAACGAATACACAATTGTTTGTTGATAACAAATTTTTTTTATAACGAATACACAATTGTTTGTTGATAATAAATTTTTTATAACGAATACACAATTGTTTGTTGATAACATTTTTTTATAACGAATACACAATTGTTTGTTGATAACATTTTTTTTATAACGAATACACAATTGTTTGTTGATAACAATTTTTTTTATAACGAATACACAATTGTTTGTTGATAACAAATTTTTTTATAACGAATACACAATTGTTTGTTGATAACAAATTTTTTATAACGAATACACAATTGTTTGTTGATAACAAATTTTTTTATAACGAATACACAATTGTTTGTTGATAACAATTTTTTATAACGAATACACAATTGTTTGTTGATAACAATTTTTTATAACGAATACACAATTGTTTGTTGATAACAAATTTTTTTATAACGAATACACAATTGTTTGTTGATAACATTTTTTTATAACGAATACACAATTGTTTGTTGATAACATTTTTTTTATAACGAATACACAATTGTTTGTTGATAACATTTTTTTTATAACGAATACACAATTGTTTGTTGATAACAAATTGTTTGATTCACAATTTGATAACAAATTTTTTATAACGAATACACAATTGTTTGTTGATAACAAAATTTTTATAACGAATACACAATTGTTTGTTGATAACAAATTTTTTATAACGAATACACAACACAATTGTTTGTTGACGAATTTTTAACAATTGTTTTTGATACAAATTTTTATAACGAATACACAATTGTTTGTTGATAACAAATTGTTTGTTTTTTTATAACGAATACACAATTGTTTTTTATAACGAATACACAATTGTTTGTTGATAACAAATTTTTTTATAACGAATACACAATTGTTTGTTGATAACAAATTTCGCAATCAGTCAAGATTTATTTTCGTTTCGTTGTTATTTACATAAAACCCTAAAAAAAATTGTATTTCAAAATTTTCACAACGATTTTAGTTACGGCCCTTCAATTACGATTCAAAATCTGCTAACTCAATTTTGAGGAACTAGGCCAATTTTTCGGTTTTATCAATAGGTAACCGAATTCTTAGGGGGAAATACAGTAGCAACACATTTTGTTAAAGCCTACATTTCGAGCAAAATGTTTTTAAAAATAGTGAAGCCGACTATGAATTTTTGCTGTTTTTTTGTTCAAGAAAAAGATTAAAATCGAAAATTACGAAAACAAACAAAAAAGTTGTTCCGAGAAATAAACAGTCTTACTTGACTGTAGTTTAGTTGATTTTTGTGTAGGCGGAACAGGCGAATTCCGGACCCGCATTCCTTCCCTCGGGTACAAGATGCGGCCTAAGATTAGGGCTTCCGTAACGTTTCCCTTGAAACAGAGGGTAAGAGCGTCAAAAAACTAGAACGTGGATACAAAACCCAGGAAATCAAACTTTAACGTTAACACTCTTTAGGGACAGAAAACACTGGATAACTAAATTGTTTTTAAAAGTTATTAGAAAAATGAAAATATTTAAAAACGAGAAAACGAAAATTAACTTCCACTACATCCAGCTCCAACGGTAGAACATTTATATTTTTCACTACTACAGATTTTGTGCAAAAATGTCTTGTTGTTTTTAATTAGGTCATACATCTCAATACAAGAAAGTTTGGTATTCAACTTAATGTTTAGTAAGCATCCAACAGTAGTTACTTTTAAACTACCTGTTTTTTTTTTTTTTTTTTAACGTCCGACTATTGTGCACACTTGGGCTAATGCAGACGATGGGATGATTTATAGCGTATGAAAATGCCAAACCCTGGCCGGGAATCGAACCCGGGTCCTCGGGGTGAAAGCCCAGTACGCTATCAACTAACCACCGAGGCGGCCTAAACTATCTCTGTCTGTTGACCAGATATTCACGACGAAAATACCCTCTCCACTGGTGCAGAAGTTGCAGGTAAACTCGTACAAAACTGTACTAATTTGAAAACTGCCTTACAGGAAGTATTAGTTTTTCCAAAACACCGAAAACTTTTTGCCGCCTTTCGATTAAGGCAGGCTTAACTGTGTCTGCTTTAGATTTACAAATAGCTATACAATTTTGAATCACTTGGTTGACATACATTCTTCAAATAACTCAACACAGTGTATTTGTATTCCAAAACAGAGACCAGCACCTTTCTACTTCCCCGGACGATAAAAAATCCCTGACTGTCCGGAGAAGCCCTACTTAGTACTGGCCACGGTTATTTCTATTAGGTGTATCTGTCACTGACCAAATTGACCAAACAAAATAAATCAAATCCGTCATGTGGTGTATAAATTACAGTATTTATTTCTTTATAAAGTTTGCATTTTTAACGAGTGAGAAAAATAAACCTTTAATTAATTAATAATTCCTACAAATTTAAGTACGCTATCATAAACACAGAAGAAAAGGATGAACGCTGTGACAGAATTGTAACGTTTCATACAAATTGTCTGCAGACTCTACAATTATTAACAGCAACTTTGTATAGAGCATAACCACGAAAAATGGTTTGACTTTGTGGTGACTTGACCGCAGTTCACTAGGTGGGGCTAACCACATTTTACTGCCAATAAAGAGATTGATAACTAACCAACACAGTTTTAATTTTACAAAATCGTTTCCACCACGTCTGTGAGACAGCTGCTTGCTGCAATTATTTTTGTATACTTTTGTAAGCTGTATTCTTTTGTAAGCTGTATACTTTTGTAAGCTGTATTCTTTTGTAAGCTGTATTCTTTTGTAAGCTGTATACTTTTGTAAGCTGTATTCTTTTGTAAGCTGTATACTTTTGTAAGCTGTATTCCTTTGTAAGCTGTATTCTTTTGTACGCTGTATTATTTTGTAAGCTGTATACTTTTGTAAGCTGTATTCCTTTGTAAGCTGTATACTTTTGTAAGCTCTATTCTTTTGTAAGCTGTATACTTTTGTAAACTGTATGCTTTTGCAAGTTGTATACTTTTGTAAACTGCATATACTTTTGAAAGCTGTATACTTATGTAAACTGTATATACTTTTGTAAGCTGTATGTACTTATAAGCTGTATGTACTTTTGAAAGCTGTATACTTTTGTAAGCTGTATACTTTTGTAAGCTCTATATACTTTTGTAAAATGTATACTTTTCTAAACTGCATATACTTTTGAAAGCTGTATACTTTTGTAAACCGTATATACTTTTGTGAGCTGTATGTAGCTTTTGAAAGCTGTATACTTTTGTAAGCTGTATACTTTTGTAAGTTGTATGCTTTTTTAAACTGTATATACTTAAGAGGTATACTCTTATAAAATGTATACTTTTGTAAGCTGTATACTTTTCTAAACTGTATATACTTTTGTAAGCTCTATATACTTTTGTAAACTGTATATACTTTTGAAAACTGTATATACTTTTGAAAGCTGTATACTTTTGTAAACTATATATACCTTTGTAAGCTATATATATACTTTTTTAAGATGTATACTCTTGTACACTGTATACTTTTTAAGTTGTATACTTTTGTAAGCTGTATAATTTTGTAAACTTTTACAGTTATTTTAAATACCACCGCACCACTTCCATTAACGACTAACACTTTACACCAACACCACCTTACAAAGTCACAATATGACTTCATATTTACCTTCATACGCCCAGACGAAATGAAGCGGAATTAAAGCACCGCAGAACGAAAGATTTCAACTTCGCAGACACGGTGCAAAGGTAGAAAAGTTGCGCTTTGTCTGCTGCCGAGGTGGGAAGAGATAAAAAAGCCTTTACTTCTTGGCATTATTACCACAATGTATCTTTACACTTAAAAACATTCCGATTATAAACGCGTCTTTGTCAAGAAAACGGCTTTATACTTTCTCGGTATAGGCAGTATAAAATAAGTCTGACGATCGCGAACAAAATCGATCTTGAGGTTTAGATAGATAGTAAGTTGAAAATGAAAATCACATTGAATTATTTCGTCAAAAATTCAACAAAAAAGTGGAAAAATTTGGCTAATTTATCGAAATTCATATGGTCAATAGGAATGGGAGGTCAATTAAATAGGTCATGGAGATTCATAACTTAAGTTAGGTGTAGTATTAAAATTTGAAAATATAGAACTTTCGCAACAAAGCACCTACTATCTGGCATGATATAGGACGCACGTAAAGCTCGTTTTACTATCCCAGGCCTGGAACTTACCACGATGGCCGCTCCTTTTTTAACAGAAATTAGCTTACGTTAAACCTAGTAATACGAACAAAATG
Organism: Callitettix versicolor; assembly: GCA_022606455.1. Lineage (NCBI taxonomy): Eukaryota > Metazoa > Arthropoda > Insecta > Hemiptera > Cercopidae > Callitettix > Callitettix versicolor. Next base: position 10,874,315 of record CM040183.1, read on the forward strand.
CATACCTAAGCGAGAATCACTTATCTTGAACAATTTCCACTTGCATAATTACCTGTAACAAACACAATTAATTAATACACTGAAAATACGAATTTACACAACAACAATATTTATTTAAACTAAAACAAACGCAGCATGAAGAACTTATTCTGGCGGTTTCCAAGGAATATATTTCACCCTTGGACGAGCATTAGTACTTATAACGGCATTAAATAACACAAGCAAAGTAGTTTGAATATTTAATATTGCTTTCTATTTCGTAACTGGAATGTAATTACAAAATAACGTTTATTTACATACACAAGCAAAATAGTTTGAATATTTAATATTACTTTCTATTTCGTAACTGGAATGTAATTACAAAAAACGTTTATTTACAAACACAAGCAAAGTAGTTTGAATATTTAAATATTGCTTTCTATTTCGTAACTGGAATGTAATTACAAAAACGTTTATTTACAAACACAAGCAAAGTAGTTTGAATATTTAATATTGCTTTCTATTTCGTAACTGGAATGTAATTACAAAAACGTTTATTTACAAACACAAGCAAAGTAGTTTGAATATTTAAATATTGCTTTCTATTTCGTAACTGGAATGTAATTACAAAAAACGTTTATTTACAAACACAAGCAAAGTAGTTTGAATATTTAATATTGCTTTCTATTTCGTAACTGGAATGTAATTACAAAAAACGTTTATTTACAAACACAAGCAAAGTAGTTTGAATATTTAATATTGCTTTCTATTTCGTAACTGGAATGTAATTACAAAAACGTTTATTTACAAACACAAGCAAAGTAGTTTGAATATTTAATATTGCTTTCTATTTCGTAACTGGAATGTAATTTCAAAAAAAACGTTTATTTACAAACACAAGCAAAGTACTTTGAATATTTAATATTGTTTTCTATTTTGTAACTGGAATGTAATTTCAAAAAAAACGTTTATTTACAAACACAAGCAAAGTAGTTTGAATATTTAATATTGCTTTCTATTTCGTAACTGGAATGTAATTACAAAAACGTTTATTTACAAACACAAGCAAAGTAGTTTGAATATTTAATATTGCTTTCTATTTCGTAACTGGAATGTAATTTCAAAAAAAACGTTTATTTACAAACACAAGCAAAGTACTTTGAATATTTAATATTGTTTTCTATTTCGTAACTGGAATGTAATTTCAAAAAAAACGTTTATTTACAAACACAAGCAAAGTAGTTTGAATATTTAATATTGCTTTCTATTTCGTAACTGGAATGTAATTACAAAAACGTTTATTTACAAACACAAGCAAAGTAGTTTGAATATTTAATATTGCTTTCTATTTCGTAACTGGAATGTAATTACAAAAACGTTTATTTACAAACACAAGCAAAGTAGTTTGAATATTTAATATTGCTTTCTATTTCGTAACTGGAATGTAATTACAAAAAACGTTTATTTACATACACAAGCAAAGTAGTTTGAATATTTAAATATTGCTTTCTATTTCGTAACTGGAATGTAATTTAAAAAAACGTTTATTTACAAACACAAGCAAAGTAGTTTGAATATTTAAATATTGCTTTCTATTTCGTAACTGGAATGTAATTAAAAAAACGTTTATTTACATACACAAGCAAAGTAGTTTGAATATTTAATATTGCTTTCTATTTCGTAACAAGAATGTAATTACAAAAAACGTTTATTTACAAACACAAGCAAAGTAGTTTGAATATTTAAATATTGCTTTCTATTTCGTAACTGGAATGTAATTACAAAAAACGTTTATTTACAAACACAAGCAAAGTAGTTTGAATATTTAAATATTGCTTTCTATTTCGTAACTGGAATGTAATTACAAAAAACGTTTATTTACAAACACAAGCAAAGTAGTTTGAATATTTAAATATTGCTTTCTATTTCGTAACTGGAATGTAATTACAAAAAACGTTTATTTACAAACACAAGCAAAGTAGTTTGAATATTTAAATATTGCTTTCTATTTCGTAACTGGAATGTAATTACAAAAAAGTTTATTTACAAACACAAGCAAAGTAGTTTGAATATTTAAATATTGCTTTCCATTTCGTAACAAGAATGTAATTACAAAAAACGTTTATTTACATACACAAGCAAAGTAGTTTGAATATTTAATATTGCTTTCTATTTCGTAACTGGAATGTAATTACAAAAAAGTTTATTTACAAACACAAACAAAGTAGTTTGAATATTTAAATATTGCTTTCCATTTCGTAACAAGAATGTAATTACAAAAAAAGTTTATTTACAAACACAAGCAAAGTAGTTTGAATATTTAAATATTGCTTTCCATTTCGTAACAAGAATGTAATTACAAAAAACGTTTATTTACAAACACAAGCAAAGTAGTTTGAATATTTAAATATTGCTTTCCATTTCGTAACAAGAATGTAATTACAAAAAAAGTTTATTTACAAACACAAGCAAAGTAGTTTGAATATTTAAATATTGCTTTCCATTTCGTAACAAGAATGTAATTACAAAAAACGTTTATTTACAAACACAAGCAAAGTAGTTTGAATATTTAAATATTGCTTTCTATTTCGTAACTGGAATGTAATTACAAAAAACGTTTATTTACAAACACAAGCAAAGTAGTTTGAATATTTAATATTACTTTATATTTCGGAACTGTAATGTAATTACAAAAAACGTTTATTTACAAACACAAGCAAAGTAGTTTGAATATTTAATATTGCTTTCTATTTCGTAACTGGAATGTAATTACAAAAAACGTTTATTTACAAACACAAGCAAAGTAGTTTGAATATTTAAATATTGCTTTCCATTTCGTAACAAGAATGTAATTACAAAAAACGTTTATTTACATACACAAGCAAAGTAGTTTGAATATTTAATATTGCTTTCTATTTCGTAACTGGAATGTAATTACAAAAAAGTTTATTTACAAACACAAGCAAAGTAGTTTGTAACAAGAATGTAATTACAAAAAAGTTTATTTACAAAACAACAAAGTAGTTTGAATATTTAAATACAAACACAAAAACGCAAAGTAGTTTGAATATTTAAATATTGCTTTCCATTTCGTAACAAGAATGTAATTACAAAAAAAGTTTATTTACAAACACAAGCAAAGTAGTTTGAATATTTAATATTGCTTTCTATTTCGTAACTGGAATGTAATTACAAAAACGTTTATTTACAAACACAAGCAAAGTAGTTTGAATATTTAATATTGCTTTCTATTTCGTAACTGGAATGTAATTACAAAAAACGTTTATTTACACCATTCTTCTAAAAATTTGAAAATCATTACGTAAAACAAAATTAACAAAATTTTCGATTTAGTCCAATTGGACTAGAGCGCGCTTAGAAATATTAGAGCGATCCATGACGTTAGAGCGTTCCGTGACGGCAAACTGAATTCTCCCCCGTTCAAAACACACACCCATAAAGTGCGATAAGAAGTAGTTACTTCAGAAATTGGCCCACGCGATTTTACTACACATGAAACTTAAGTAAGATTCTCCGTTTGAAATTCTCAGTAAATTTTACAGTTTTCAAGATCGCAATGTTGGTAAAGTGAAGTACACAAACATATCAGGTTCGCTTAGCACTGCGCTGCAATCACTCGGTTTGACATTGGAAGATTAAGCCACTCGTTGCAGAAGTTATACAATAGAGCTTTTAACCGCACTTGAAAGCATAACAAGCAAAGTAATCAATATAGACCTACTGCTCTCCCAGTCGCAATGACACAGTACAGTATAAGTTAGTAGCGCCTACTGCAAGG
>CM040183.1:10883092-10888092 GCA_022606455.1 Callitettix versicolor
AATCGAACATTTACATTTTTATTTATACAGAACATGAACTCCGCTTCTGATTGCCGTTCTTCATTCCGCTCAACTCCGCTCCGCTTTTGGTGGTGCGGTCTAACAACACTTGTTCGATTACATAAAACTCCGATAATCGTTCTAAAAAACCATCAATACACGGTCCATTTGAAGTATTTCAGTCATCCATGTACTGTAAATGGCATAATTTCTCTGAGAACACGGTCGACCGTGTAAGGCAGCCTACACACTGCAACGGGCGTCGGTAAATACCGAACTATCGGGTGTAATATTGACCTTGTTTCGCTCAGCTCCAAGTCACGGGTTGCCCGTTATAATACAACCTTGTTAACAATTTCACACATTCCCGGGCGCAGTACAACGACTGTTTGACACTTTGATATCGCGTCCTTTGATGCCGTGGACCTCGTCGATACCAGTCACGTACCAATCCTTTCTTCTTCGTCGAAACGAACGTTGCTACCGTGAGATCACGTCACACCGGAATATTTCAGTTTGAACCAAGAAAACAACGTCCCTTTCTGTGTATCTTTCGAAAAGACATTGAATTTGAGCGTGTAACTCTTTTAAAAATGAAAGAAAATTTACAACCAAATTGTTAAAAAATGTTGAATTATTTCAACGAAAAATCTCCGATTTTTTTTTGGTGTTTCGGCTTCTCTGCCATTAGAATTGTTCTTTGTAACGCACAATAGGAAATAATTTTAAAACACTAACTTACGCAAACCTTTTAACGGAATTTCGACGGGGATAAATGTTTTTAATCAACAACGAACACTGCACAGACTAAAGCCGGCAGGGTGGACACCAAATACGGAGCGAAACGGACGCATTCAAAACCTACCCAATCAAATATAAATGCGGCCAAAAAAGCGTGCTCGATATCAGAAGCTGAAGTCAGCCGCCTCGGTGTCCTAGTACGGGCTTTCACCTCGAGAACCCGGGTTCGATTCCCGGCCAGGGCTTAGCATTTTCATACGCTATAAATCATCCCATCGTCTGCATTAGCCCAAGTGTGCACAATAGTCGGACGTTAAACATCAAAAAAAAAAAAAAGAAAAAAAAAGAAGTTGAAGTCCAAGTAATTGAACTATTTGCCGCTACGAACGCTGCAAGATGCAAGGACAAGGAAAAAGACGTTTGAGAAAATAGGCCGTACTATTATCTATCTAAATGTAGTTGAAATCTCTGCCGCAAGATGCCACAAACAGCGAGTATTCACATATCTCTCATAAGGGTTATTATTCCAGTACGTTTTTTAGCCGCCTCGGTGGCCTAGTTGATAGCGTACTGGGCTTTCACCCCGAGGACCCGGGTTCGATTCCCGGCCAGGGCTTGGCATTTTCATACGTTATAAATCATCCCAACGTCTGCATTAGCCCAAGTGTGCACAATAGTCGGACGTTAAACACCAAAAAAAAAAAAAAAAAAAAAAAAAAAGAAGAAGAAGAAGAAGCTGAAGTCCAAGTAATTGAACTATCTGCCGCTACGAACGCTGCAAGATGCAAGGACAAGGAAGAAGACGTTTGAGAAAATAGACGGTACTATTATCTATCTAAATGTAGTTGAAATCTCTGTCGCAAGATGCCACAAACAGCGAGCATTCACATATCTCTCATAAGGGTTATTATTCCAGTACGTTTTTTAGCCGCCTCGGTGGCCTAGTTGATAGCGTACTGGGCTTTCACCCCGAGGACCCGGGTTCGATCCCCGGCCAGGGCTTGGCATTTTCATACGTTATAAATCATCCCATCATCTGCATTAGCCCAAGTGTGCACAACAGTCGGACGTTAAAAAAAATCCAGTACGTTTATATTTAGTAGTGTCACTGAAAATGAAACGGAGCTGAGCGGAGACAAGTCGTGTCACAGTGCGCTTTGCTTTTGGCCGCACTTCCGTTAAAAATAACTGGTTCGGTTTTGAATGAGTGGCTCCGCTCAGCACTTACCGGTCACTCTGCCGCTCTCGTATTCAATGAAATTATTTCAAAATGGCTCAGGTGAGTCAGACGGCATCTCCCCAAAATATTCTGTCCGTTATCTATTTAAAATATCTACTTAAAATAAAAAACGAGTCCACAATTTCTAAAAACGGTCAGTCAGATTTTGGTTACGTGAATATTTATAACTGAAATAACTGCCAAGATTTGAGGTTTTACAAAACGGTTTCAAATTAAATTGAAAAAAATTTACCACGACCACAGTCCGGATTGGTTTTTTCTTGTTTCTCACGAACTGAAAATTTATTTCAAATTCGCTGTACTGTCTTAAATTACGAATATTCACTTTAGAACGTTATTTTACACAAATCTGATCAAGTACGAGAAATTTTCAGATTTTTGTCAACTATTTACGAAATGTATTTGGGGGGAAACAACACGCGCAAGCGTTTTGTTTATGATTCAATTTAAAATATCTCTTTACAATAATCGGATCTGGGAAAGTTTATGCAACACAAGAAATGAATGAAGTTTGACTATACTAGCATTTCAGTTTACTTAATAACTAGACGGGTGAAGTGCGGGTGAAAGAACTGAGGTGATTTACGGATGACAACAAAATAAAATGATGAATCTAAATTTAAGCTATTGTACTGTGCCTACAATAGCATCAATTGTACACACGTGTGTGTGTGTGTGTGTGTGTGTGTCTCTCTCTCTCTCTCTCTCTCTCTCTCTCTCTCTGTATGTGTGTGTGTTCTCTCTCTTCTATCTCTCTCTGTGCGCGCGCGCGTGTGTGTCTGTCTGTCTGTCTGTCTGTGTTTTGTGTGTGTATGTGTGCACGTCTCTCTCTCTCTCTCTCTCTCTGTGTGTGTGTGTTTTGTGTGTATCTCTCTCTCTTTCTGTGTGCTCTCTCTCTCTCTCTCTCTCTCTCTCTCTCTCTCTCTCTCTCTGTATGTGTGTGTGTTCTCTCTCTTCTCTCTCTCTCTGCGCGCGCGCGCGTGTGTGTGTGTGTGTGTGTGTGTGTGTGTGTGTGTGTGTGTGTGTGTGTGTGTGTGTGTGTGTGTGTCTGTCTGTCTGTCTGTCTGTCTGTCTGTGTTTTGTGTGTGTATGTGTGCACGTCTCTCTCTCTCTCTCTCTCTCTCTGTGTGTTTTGTGTGTATCTCTCTCTCTTTCTGTGTGTGCTCTCTCTCTCTCTCTCTCTCTCTCTCTCTCTGTATGTGTGTGTGTTCTCTCTCTTCTCTCTCTCTCTGCGCGCGCGCGCGCGCGCGCGTGTGTGTGTGTGTCTGTCTGTCTGTCTGTCTGTGTTTTGTGTGTGTATGTGTGCACGTCTCTCTCGCTCTGTGTGTGTGTCTCTCTCTTTCTGTGTGTGTGTGTGTGTGTGTTTTGTGTGTCTCTCTCTTTCTGTGTGTGTGTGTGTATGTATTTTGTGTGTGTGTGTGCGCGCGCGCGCGTGCGCGTGTGTAATAATGTAAATTTTCACTAATTATAAAAAAAAGGTTTATACATTTTTTGGATTAATTGTGTCTTAAAGTCTGATGATTAAAGCCACTTTTTTAATTTTAATTTAGTATTTTAAAAAATATCACTCTGCAAGTTGTTAAACCTTACTATTATGTTATTTTCAGTAAACTGAATTTTCTTGAATTTTTAATAAAACTGGTATTGTAATTCAGTTTGAAGTTGGTTTCTTAATCTGTTTGTTTTGCCGCCGCGGTGGCCTAGTTGATAACGTACTGGGCTTTCACCCCGAGGACCCGGGTTCGATTCCCGGCGAGGGCTTGGCATTTTCATACGCTATAAATCATCCCCACCGTCTGCATTAGCCCAAGTGTGCACAATAGTCGGACGTTAAACTCCAAAAAAAAAAAAAAAAAAAAATAATAATAATAATTAAACTGTTTGTTTGATGCTTAATTCTCTCTTTTTTTAATGTTGAATTTCTCTCTTCAAATGGTTGGACTAGAACAATCCCAAAATTCACAAGGCTTCCTCACTGCTTTTGTTCTTATTCCTCTACAAAACTATTGATTCTTCTTTAACGCACGTTTTAAAAATCAAAAAGTTATGAATGAGGAAATACACTATCTTTTAGCTTTAATTACAACCGAAGCACTCAATTTTCTCTTCCTCATTACAGTATGCCTAACGTAAGATTGACTCAAGATTATATCAACGGGGATTTTGATTCATTGACAACGGGATTGAAAACACTTCGAAGAGAAGAAACTCTATCAAAACTCGGGTAATTAATTATTATACGAAAGCCGTGATTAATCACCTGGCATTAATCATTACGGAAGAAGAGTTGACAATATAAATTGCCTGATAAACTGGTAACCGATGTTTCCGATAAGTACTTATTGCACATTGTATAACTAATTAATTATTAATGTTTTATTGAATCTTATAATGAATAACAAAAAGTACACGTGTGGAACTCGAGGAGTCACCGACAGAAGCTTTGCTGAATGTATAATTAGTTTGAAGATATGTTTACAAATATCTTGTTTTGCTTAAATAAATACGTGAATCTAGCTTAGATATTTACTGTAGTTATAGTAAAAGATCAGTTGTTTTATATTAATTCGTAACGATCAGCTGATTTCATTGAACAGCTGAGAGGCTAGAATAGGTTTTAGGTTATGTTGTTAAAAATAGCAATATTAACAATTATTAGGCCCTATAAATGGTTACAACGTGCACGTGTTCTTGAACTAAGGGAAAATACCGAAACCAAAGCAACATAACTTTTTCATATAATACTCGTGTACTATTGAAAAGGAGGAAGACAGAAATAGAGAGACTAAATTACTTCGCTCGTTCGTTCTATATTTCCGTTACATCCTTCCGTTCGGCAAGACTTTTTTCTATTAACATGTTCGCCAAAGTTAACATTACAAACTTCACTTCAATTCGGCGATATCCCTGCCTGCTTCGCGGGCCTCCCCTCCCTCTCCGTTTGCAACCTCTTATTTTCAAAAATCGCCAACCAGTTCAGTAACTAACTGAACCCTGGTGGTTCAGGGTAACCATCACA